>QGSO01000821.1:0-92254 GCA_011037825.1 Carya cathayensis | reverse complement strand
GAAGATTCGGATTTGTTGGTAACGTTAGTGTTCGTGAAGAAGAGGGAAGACGAGAGAGAGAGGTTTTCAGTTCAAGAGATCGAGAGAGAGAAAGGGGTGGGTTGGGGGTGGCTTGACAGGAGTTTTCCCCTGCATCGCAGCACATCAGGTTGAAAATGGAGCTCGTACGTGGCATAGTTTCATTGGTCTCCGTTGTTCTCCCCTTATAGGAGCATCCGGTCCGAAGCGTTTCTGAAAAAGAAATTTAAAAAAAAAAAAAAAGCGTCAGTCCCTGAACCATTGGCAGCTTCCCCCTTGACAATTATTCTCACCTCTTCATTGTACAAAGCATATTGTGTTTTCACTGCAGGTTCGAACCCAAAATCATTTCTACCCTAATATCATGTGAATTAGCCACTATTTCTATTGCAAGGCTTTTTTTATTTTTTCATTCCATCTCATCTAAATATCAAAAGTTTATAAATATAAATATTTTTTAATTTCAAATTTTTAATTTTTTCTTTTAATTTTTATGTAATCATTAAAACTTTTTCAATCTTCTAAACGAAATATAAAAAATAATTCTATTTTTTCAAATTTCAAAATAAAAAAAATATATTAAAAAATTTATATTCTATCAATCTTTTAACTTTATAATATTTTTATTCAACTTTTTTCTCTCTCCATTTTCAAGACTTTATAAAACATTTTAATTCAAACTATTTTAATATTATTACAAAATTTTTCATTTCATCCCATTATCCAAACAACACCTTAATAGATGTTTATTTCAAAAGCTAAGCTTTCAGAACAAGCGGTGTTTCACAAACCCAAAAGGTAAAAGGCAAAGACTTCGCTGATGACAATTAAGTGATAGACGTTGATGGTTGACAAATAAAGACATCAACGGTAGCAAAGAATGTCGACGGTCAACAAATAAAGCCATTAACGATAACAAGATATAATGAGAATTTAAATACTTTTCAAACTTGAGTTATTATTATATATGGAAGTAGAACTGTAGAACGGGATGAATAATAACGAGTGATAATAACTAGTGAGATTTAAAAGACTTTTCAAACTTGACTCAGTTGCTTAAATCCTATATATAGAAAATAGAACAAGGGAAAGCGATTGGTTGGGTGTAGGATGGTGGTTATATGTGCTTACTGCCAAAGCCAAGATGGCGAAGTTTTTGGACATAGAAGACATTTTCCATGTGTCCGGCTGTAACCTTGTAACCAAATTGGACGGTGCTTGTGCTCTTTCTTTGAAAAGTTACGGCGCGTAATGGTAAATATTTTAATTGTATCAAAATAGATTTTTTTTCTAAATTAAAAAAAAGAAAAAGAAATTCAAGAATTAATTCTAAAATAAAAAAAAAAGGAATCGGATGCTTGAAGGATATATACGGGAATCAGGCAACATAATGGAAATAAATCCCTACTTTAGAAAAGAAATTGCCATAATCCTTTTGGTTTCACAGTTATTTATTTTAAATACATTTAATCATTCTTATTTTCTTTTTAAAAAAAATAAGAAATATGATTATGTGACAGTAAATATCAATTTAGATAAAAATACAGCTTACGGAAGATTCGATGGAGCCATTGAGGTAAGGGCCGGCTGAGAGATGGAGGATCGACGAAGAAGCACCGGTACTGTCTGATCATGAGCAATGATGGGCCATGCATACAATATGAGGATCTATTCCATCTATTAATTTTAAGGTAGAGATATATGCATTATGAGAACAGTTTTTAGGATCGTAGTTTGTGCTTAGGGTTGTGCTATGTTTGGCAGAAGGAGGAGATCATAAAAAGCTCGGGCTGTATACTTTGGGGTAACTTCAATTTGCTGTGGGTTATGTACTTACAGTGGACGACAACATTGATTAGGCACGCATAGAGGGGATCATTAGTTTAGGGGACAATTTGCTCAGATTCTCAGAACTTGTCTGTCACGAAAGGGTGCATTGTAAATGTTCGTGACCTCTTTCTCTCTCTCTCTCTCTCTCTCTCTCTCTCTCTAGCCGTACTTTTACATCTGTACCATGCACTACATGCGACCTAAATTCATGGTTATAGACATCCTACAAACCATACATTCAGGCAGTGATGTCACGTCCTCCCCTGTTCAGACTTTACCACCTTTCATGCATCTGTTAAGAGGGGCAGCGCCTACCATTAATTAATTAATGCCTAATTAAACTTGTCCTCGTATAAATTTTCTAGCTAGTATCTGCTCTTCCACAACCTAACATTGATTATATATACATTTCTTGTTCTCCTTTGGGTTTACGTTTCAAAATATTGTTTATCATATTACAATGGTGGAGAGTTTCACAGGTCTTATAATTATTTTTATACGGTACCTTTAATTTCTTATATTTTATAAATGGACGACTCTGCATGTGCCCAAAAGACTTTTCAAGCTTCACTCAGTTGCATAAAATCCTACGAAAAATACATATAGAACAACAAAAATCACCGATTGGCAGGGCGCAGGTATTTGTTATAAATAACNTGAAGTCGTATGGTTTCAAATGATATCAGAATAGAGGTTTGAGTTCGAACTCAAACTCTATATTTCATCCATTTATAAAATATAAGAAATTAAATTCTCCACTATTCTAATATGATAATCAATGCAGTTTTGAAACGTAAACCCAAAGGAGAACATGCAGTACTGTATTATATATAATCAATGGTAATTAAGGTGTGAAAGAGCAGATCCTAGCTAGGAATTATATAGGACGAAAAGTTTAATTAGGCATTAATAAATCACCATTTCTTACTTAACTCGTCAAATATCTGAGAAACCAAAAGGACTGGCAATTTCTTTTCTGAAGTAGGGATTTATTTCCGTTGTGTTGCTTCATTCCCGTATATATCCGTATCTTTTTCTTTTTTAATTTAGAAAATACATCTATTTTGATACAATTGCAATGTGTAAAACATTTAGCATTACATGCTGTAACTTTTCAAGGGAAGGGCACAAGCACCGTCCAATTTGGTTACAAGGTTACAGCCGGACACATAGAAAAGGTCTTCTCTGTCAGTAAGCACATGTAACCATGGCCACCGTCCCCTTGCCATTTTGGCTTTGGCAGTAAGCACATGTAACCACCATCCTGCACCCAACCAATTGCTTTCCCTCGTTCTATTTTCCATAGGACTTTATGCAACTGAGTCAAGTTTGAAAAGTATTTTTAATCTCACTCGTTATAATTAAGCAATGGCCTTTATTAACATATGTAATGTATTACTCATTCTGTCGTGTGTGCCCGTTCTAAACTTCTAATTCCATGACAGGGGCTCAAGATTGAAGAGTATTTAGATTCTCTTCACATCTTGCTATCGTGAATGGCTTTATTTGTTGACCATTGGCGTTCTTTGCTACTGTTTATGGCTTTATACGTCAACCATCAACGTTTGTCACTTAACTGTTATCATCAAAGTCTTCGCCTTGTATCTTTTGTATTTGTGGAATCTAAGTTTTCAATAGCTAAGCTTTTGAAATAAGTGATGATTAATTCACAGGATATTAAAGCAAAAGTAATATTGAGTTCAATTCCTGATTATACACTCTAACTATTTAATTAAATATTTCACATATTGAATCACTTTGTAAGGGGGGAGTATGGCCCATACATAAAGATGAGTGTTGCAAATGTATTACAAATAATTAAATTTACCCTCTTATATAAGTTTAAAATTTTGCGACAAATAATAATTTTGCATTATTAAATGAGTAGATATTTTATGGTGATGAAAAGGCACAAGATCAGTATAATTTACTGCATATAATTAGGGGATCTGTCCCCGTAATTAAATGAGATACCATTCCATTATTTATCAATTTTCTTTCAAAAAAATCGAAGGTTGATGTTTACTAATGTCATCATAATAAATAATAAAATTTTCTTTTGTGGGCAGGATTAATTTTTTTTAATCAAATTTACATTATTAAGAATAAAATTTAATTAATTATCTAAATTTGGGGGCTTCTTACCTGGGCCTGTCCTTGTACAGAAAGTACTCATGGAACACGGAAGGCTCATCCACCAGCATGTCTATGATTAATTTGCAAATTCAGCGTGGAAAGTGAAAACACAATATGCTCTGTACAATGAAGAGGTGAGAATTGACAAGGGGAAGCTGCTAATTGACAAGGAGAATTGCTTGGTGCTATTGAACCGAGAACAGATAATCAAGGGGAGAGTGATGGGGATTTGTTGCTCTGGCTGAAAATCACTGAGGATTGAAACTATGAATTGAGTGATTCAACTCTTTCTCTTACAATGTAACGTCCCAAAATCATGAAGAACGTCCGAGGGAATGAAACCTGAGGGGCGGCGGAAAATCTGAAGGTTTTAAGATATCATTTAGAAAATAAAATTAGTAATAATGAGGATATTAATAAAATATATAAAAAAAAAACTAATTTAAAATCTAATTTAATTAAAAATAGCGACTGTTACACTTTTAAAGCTTCTTAATAAAGTTTTATTACTTGTCAAAAAAAAAAAAAAAAAAAAAAAAAAAACATGGAAGATTAGGAACTGAAAGCGATTGATAACGTAGCCAAAGGTGCAGAAGCCGCATGCTCTTCCATGTCAATGCCAAATCAATTAAATGCATCAAATCAACAAGTACGTTAGTTTATGGTTAAATTTAAATTGAAATTGCTACCAAGGAAAACACTATGCCCAGACCGAGACCGAGACCGAGACCAAGAAGCTGAGCTGTTACTTCCCAAAGTTCTAATTCCTAATTAATTGCTCAATCAAGACAAAAACATTCTCTTTTCAGTACGTAACTTATATATTTAGGGACTAACACGTTTTGGTTTACCTAGTGGCTTTTCTTGAACTAGTTGCAATTGCTGTAAATTGCATTTATGTAACTAATATCCCCAGAACTTTATGTTTTGGCGTACAAATAGTAATACAGCGATTATTATTCTGAATTTTATTGTCTGATTCATAATGGATGTACTCAATCCACACAGAAAGAAATGAAGAAAAAATCTGGAAATTTTTTATTCAAGCCTGCCATCATGTTGTTGTCAATTCTATGCTAGTTTTGTTGTGTCTGTATGATGTTACTGATTATTCTGTGGAAAGCCATTATTAATAGGTTGAATTTTATGAGAGACTTCCACGTGATCAAGAGATAACAGACTAAAGGTCAGTAATAGGTTGAATTTTATGTATTGTAACCTTTTCACGTGATCAAGAGATATACAGACTAAAGGTCAGTAATTACTTCTCCATTGTTTGTTTAGTAAATTAACCTGTCTAAGTGTATTGTATCTCTCCACAACTGTAGATGGAAATTGAAAATGGGGGAAAGCATCTTTGTTATGTAGTTTATGGCTCACTGCCACCAGAGACTCGAACTAGACAGTATGCCTTCCTCTCTGCATCTTAAAAGCTCTATCTTGTCTATCAAACCTATGCCTAGCTAGTTCATTTCAACAGATGTATTCTGGAAATTGATGTTACTTGCATTTCCTTTTTTTATTTAAATTCTATTTTTCTTCTACTGTTATGAATTTCAAAAAAGATATCCCTGATGTGTATTATGCGTCTACCATATAATATCAATCTATATTATCTCTCACTTCTCTGTTGATTTTTTTTTTTTTTTAATCTCCTGTGATTTGAATGTTCTTTAGGTCCACAGATAACAATGTTCAATGATGCAAGCAGTGACTTTGATGTTCTTGTGGATGGGTCTCAATCTGAACATTTCCAGTATCATATTTTCAACTATGAAGAAGTTTGATGGTTTTGAAATGCGGGATCTACTGTACCTGAAATCAAGCAAATTGCAGGTTGCAAGTAAACCTGTTAAATTTTTATTAGGATAAAGTTCATATTAATGTGAGGTTAACTGAAGATTGTTTGTTAAATACTATGAGCACAGAGCATTGAGGAGGAATATAATTGCACTTACATGTAAGAATTCCTTCATGTGGCAGTTGAAGTTTTGAAATTGCAAGGACTGGCGTATGATGTGTTTGTGACTGAGGGTTTGAAAAGTCCAACAATAACAGAGGTGGTTCTGATTGGCCCTTTATAGTTTTGAGAAGATTTTGTTTATAGTTTACATGTTTTGTTTAGCCCTTTATTTTCTAAAATTCTTTCATTGGTATATATTAAACTTCAATTGGATGCGGTGTTCTTGTAAGGCACCTTGAAATATAATCTGGATTTGTAATTTTTTGTAGCATGTTTAATACTTATTTTTTTTGTCTTATCAGAGATTATTTCTGGTGACTTAGAGTCGCCGGAAATTATATTTCGTTGCAATAATATTTCCGGTGATCAAACAGGAGCAAGGAGAGTAGGGTGCATACTTTCTTGAAGGTTGATGTTGCCCTTCTTTTCATCTCATGTGTAGCGAATGTTAGTTAATGGCTTTTCCGAGTAACTTTTTGCTGCTAATATATATTATTTTCGGCCACATTTGAGCGCTGTAAGTAATTATTTCACGCAATATTTGATCGCCGAAAACTTTCTTGCAAGGAAAATATAATTTCCGCTGACTGTAAGTGGCCGGAAATAGTCTGATAAAACAAAAAAAAAAAGGTATTAAACATGTTAGATAAAAAATACAAATCCACGTTATATTTCATCGTGCCTTACAAGAACACAGCATCCAATTGAAATTTAATATATACCAATGAAAGAATTTTAGAAAATAAAGGGCCAATCAGAACCTCCTCTATTATTGTTGGACTTCTCAAACCCAGAGTCACAAACACATCATACGACAGTCTTTGCAAATTCAAAACTTCAACTGCCACATGAAGGAATTCTTATATCTTCTTATATGTAAGCGCAATTATATTCCTTCTTAATGTTCAGTGCTCATAGTATTTAAGAAACAATAAACTATAGACAGATTCAGTTAACCTCACATTAATATGAAAAGAAATGTTCAGATTGAGACCCATCCCAATGGCATGACTAGCCACAAGAACATCAAAGTCACTACTTGCATCACTGAACATAGTTAGCTGCAGATTAAAGAACATTTAAATCACAGGAGATTAAAAAAATCAACAGAGAAGTGAGAGATGATATATAGATTGATATTATATATAGTACACATCAGGGATATCTTTTTCGAAATTCATAACAGTAGAAGAAAAATAGAATTAAAAAAAAAAAGAGGAAATGCAAGTGACATCAATTTCCAGAATACATCTGTTGCAATGAACTACGCATAGGTATAATGAGACAAGATAGAGCTTCTAAGACGCAGAGAGTAAGGCATACTGTCTAGTTCGAGTCTCTGGTGGCAGTGAGCCATAAACTACATAGCAAAGATGCTTTCCCCCAATTTCAATTTCCCACTACAGTTGTGGAGAAGATACATATACACAATGGAGAAGTAATTACTGACCTCTAGGCTGTATATCACGTGACGTGAAAAGGTTACAATACAATCACCTGTTTTTATTTGAGAGAAGGATCCAAGAGGAACTTAGAGGTGAAAGTCACTCATAAAATTCAACCTATTAAATGGCTTTCCACGGAATAATCAGTAACATCATACAGACACAACAAAATTAGCATAGAACTGACAACAACAGGATGGTAGGCTTGAATAAAAAATTTCAAGATTTTTTCTTCATTTCTTTCTGTATGGATTGGGTACATCCATTATGAATCAGACAATAAAATTCGGAATAATAATAGCTGTATTACTATTTGTATTCCAAAACATAAAGTTCTCGGGATATTAGTTACACAAATGCAATTTGCAGCAATTCAACTCGTTCAAGAAAAGCCACTAGGTAAACTAAAACGTGTTAGATAGTCCCTAAACTTTGTTGCAGATGAACTTTTAGGATCATTTTTGTCCAATACCGGTCAACAAGAATCCATATAAAATTGAGAAAAGAAAAGTTCCATAACGAAAACAAAAACAACAAACTTCCAATTAAACTTATCATAAAAAGAAATAACCCTTCAGTCTATAGAAGGTCAGAAAGGGTTCCGCCAAGGGCGCGGGCGCCGGGGGGGGAGATGTTGGTGGTGTGGGAGGCGTTGTTGACGGGGGACAAATTAAGTCATGTTTTGCATTTTTTCTTCCAACTTTCATTCCTCCTCTTTTCAATCATGAAACAAAGTGGATCTCATACCGTCATGATACAATAGAACAATTCATTAAAAACGCCACCTAGAATAAGATATATATATCAAACTCAGGAAATAAAAAGATCCCATTCATGTACTGGAGAAGTAAAGTAGCATTAGTATATTCTTTATGAACTAAAACAGGAATAACTTGATTCAAAATTACATAGAAATTACCTCAACCTCGTCACCAGTCACATTCAGTATTGCCTAGATAAGAGGAATAGTGGCTGCATGTCCACAAGGGTGAAGCTCAACAGCAGAGTTTCCTAATAGAGCACAAGTAAATGAAAAACCCCTTGTCCTACACCCCAACATCCAGTGGCGGAGCCAAAAATTAATTCTAGGGGAGCCAAATAAAACTAGAACAATATACAATATTTTTTGTTCTATTTTTATACAATTTTTTTTACGATATATAATAATTTGACAGGAAGATTTACAATTAAAAAAATAAGTTTAATACAACTTATATATTAAAAAATATTGAATATGTCAATAATAATATATTATTGAAATAATATAAAAACATTCATACAAATATATTAAACAAAAAAAATATAGAGTGTCTAAAATTGTAACTTGCGTTATTTTAAACAAACAAAATCATTAAGTATTGAATCTAAATCAAAATTTTTAATTATTTTTCTTTCAATATAGACAATGAAAAGAGGTTTGAAATACTACTAGTTATAGTTAGAATTTTTTTTATTTATAATAAAAATTATGTATTTTATTTTATATGAGATATGTTTTATTTATTTCATTTTTATATCAGATTAAATTTTATAAAGGGGCCAAAATAATTTTTAGAGGAGGGGCCAATACAGGATAAATTAATATTATTTTATTAAATCAAAAAAATTAATACATATATATTTTTTTCAAATTGACCCCCTACCCCACTGCCAACATCTGTACTGCCAATGAATTCATGTGTTGGACAGCCAATGAATTCATGTGTTGGACACAACCAACCCNCCCCCCCCCAAAAAAAAAAAAACCCAAAATACTTTCGTGAGAAAAGGCATATGGTTTTTGTTTGCATGCTCAACATTTGTTTTTGGTTTACGAATATCTGAAAATGGGTAATTTGGCAAGAATCTTGGAAAATGAAAAAGATGAAGATGCTCAAGAATTGGATTAGAGTAAGAGGTTGAAAATTGTCAAAGGTGTGGCTTCTATGGCGTCTTACATGCATCATTATTGCTCACCGCCAATAATTTATCAAAAGTAACAACATTTTATTGGATTCTCAATATGAGAGCCATGTTTTAGATTTTGGCCCTACTAAGATTCTAGAGCTAGATTCATCCAATTGGACGCCCTTGAAGGCACATATGGATATATAGAACTAGGTAATATATTTCATTGTCATTTTGTTCAAAGATAACATTAAAGGCGTGCGTAAGTGTTGAATTTTGATTTAAAACTTGCTTATGAAATGAAGATAATCGAGAAATGTTATGTCTATAGCTTTGATGTGTTGGCATTAAAAGTGATAATGGGAAAGTATTTGGGTGATTTCATCTACTCAGTTAGGCCATCTCCATCATTTGAGATGGGCATTCAACTGAAAGATGTGTTGGACCAACGCCTTCAATTTTCAATGCCCAAAGTTGAGGCCGAGCTCATAAGGGTTGCAAAGATTGCTACTAAATGTTTAAATAACCTTTCAGAATCCAGACCGACTATGCACCTGATTTCTAAGTTTTAGCAATGGCCCAAGCCCCAAATTGCAGTCTCGAACTAGAGACATCTTTTGAATGACTGTTCAAGAAGACTTACTAATTATATTTTGTGTGCCGGTTTAATATTTTCTTTTCTCCTAGCAAGCATTTTTTGAAGGAGTTTTGCTACATACAAGCACAGTTGCACTAATCTGTGTACTAATACTGATTTATTCATACTTAAAATTTAAATTAACAATGTTTTCAATAAAATCTATTTTTTGACCAATCACATCACATTGGTGCACAGATTAGTGCACAATTGTGCTTGTAACTATATTTTTCTTTTTTGAAGTGTTGTTTTTAAGTGAAATGTAGCAACGGCCCAAGCCCCAAACTGCAGTCTCGAACTAGAGCCATCTTTTGAATGAATGTTCAAGAAGACTTACTAATTATATTTTGTGTGCCGGTTCAATATTTTCTTTTCTCCTAGCAAGCATTTTTTGAAGTGTTGTTTTTAAGTGAAATGTTGTGTACTTCTCAAGTCTTACATCGAATACATTAAAAATAAATAAAGAAAAAGAAAGAGATCCACCCAACAACTTGTGCTTCCTGCCAATGCCAAAATGGCCCAAGTTTTTGAACAGAGATGACTTTTTCAAATGACATCCAACCTAGCTACCACACACCATCTTTTTCATTACATCTATTATACACCTTCTTTTCAAACTTTCCAAAAACCCCACATCACACTAAGTTTTGCATTCATCCCTCATTTTCAATCCTTTTTTGGAGCCAAACTGATGGTAAGAGAGGAAAAAGGAAATTTAAAAAAAATAAAAAAGGTGGCAGTCCCTACACCATTAGCAGCTTTCTATTGTCAATTATTGTTATATGGTACCTTTTCTTATATTTTACTAATGGACTCTGGGGACCTCAAATAGGATTCGGCAAGCGAATTTGTTATTACTTTATTAATTGCTTTTAGAGAAAATTTTATAGCCGCTCTTATCTCTTAGGATGAGATGACATTATCATGCAAACATCCACATTTGTTTTTAGGAAAGTAGAGTACTGTTATCTTTTTAGCAAACATCCACATTTGTTTTTAGGAAAGTAGAGTACTGTTATCTTTTTAATTCATTTAACCCAAAAGAAACTAGGCGAAGACTTCGATGACCGACTAAATAAAGACAAAGCTTGGCTCCACTTTTAGGAAAGTAGAGGTGTAGAAGGGGCACACACGGCAGAATGAGTAACACATGCGTAAATAAAGGTCCTTGCTTTTAGCGAGTGAGATCCTTACCCAACATGAGAATCCAAGAGGCTTTTCACGTTTGATTCGGTTGCATAAAGTCCTATGGAAAATAGAGTAAAAGGAAAAGAGAGAGGCAAAGTGCAGCTGATGGTTATAAATGACACTAAAAATTAAGGAAAAATGTAGTTGTAAGTATAATTGTGCATTAATTTGTACATCAATATGATGTGATTGGTCAAAAAGTAGATTTTATTGAAAACAATGTTAATTTAAATTTTAAGTATGAATAAATCAGTATTGGTACACAGATTAGTACGCGACTATGCTTATATGTAGCAAAACTCAAAAACTAATAAACGCCACACGACATAAGAATAGTAACATCAACAGTGGCAGACCTACCTTACCTCTATTGGGCATAGGCCCCGCCCGCAAAGTTTTTAAGAAATTGAAAATATACCTTATATTTTATTTATAATTTTATAAATATAGCGAATAACTCTCCAAAAAAATTTACACTTTCCATATGTTTTTTTAAAATTTTTAAAATCTCAATATGTTTAAAAATGTATTTATCCAATTTTTTTCTTATAGTCCCAAAATTTTATATAATTTCTATATATTATTTATTTTTAAGGATGCGGCCTCACCAAAATTAAATTAAAACTAAGTTTAAGAAAAATAATAAATTTATTAGTATGGATTTCCAAGTTTTTTTTGTTATACAATATTAGATTTCTTAATATGGAATCTAAAGTAAAAATATAAGAAAAATAATTTAAAATTGATAATTTATATAAAAAATAGTTGAGAGATTTTATCCTCAGGACTTCATTGAGTAAAAGAAAAAAATTTATTTAAGTTCTCAACATTATATCATGAAATTTGATAAAAAAGGTGGCAGTCCCTACACCATTAGTAGCTTTCTATTGTCACTTATTTTTATACGGTACCTTTTCTTATATTTTACTAATGTACTCTGGGGACCTCAAATAGGATTCGGCAAGCGAATTTGTTATTACTTTATTAATTGCTTTTAGAGAATATTTTATAGCTGCTCTTATCTCTTAGATGAGATGACATTATCATGCAAACATCAACATTTGTTTTTAGGAAAGTAGAGTACTGTTATCTTTTTTATTCATTTAACCCAAAAGAAACTAGGCAAAGACTTTGATGACGACAAAATAAAGACAAAGCTTGACTAACTTTTAGGAAAGTAGAGGCAAAAGGGGCACACACGGCAGAGTGAGTAAAGGGAAAGAGAGAGGCAAAGTGCATGTGGTGATTATCAAAAACGCTATTAACGCTGCATGACATAAGAATGGCAACATCAACCTTCATGAAATTATGCACCTTACTCTCCTTGTTCCTGTTTGATCACCGGAAATGTTATTGCGAGGAAAAATAATTTCTGGCGACTCTAAGTCCCCAGAAATAGTCTTTGATAAGACAAAAAAGATAAGGTATTAAACATGCTACATAAAAAATACAAATCCAGATTCTATTTCAACGTGCCTTAAAAGAACACCGCATCCAATTGAAGTTTAATATATACCAATGAAAGAATTTTAGAAAATAAAGGGCTAAACAAAACATGTAAACTATAAACAAAATCTTCTCAAAACTATAAAGGGCCAATCAGAACCACCTCTGTTATTGTTGGACTTTTCAAACCCTCAGTCACAAACACATCATACGCCAGTCCTTGCAATTTCAAAACTTCAACTGCCACATGAAGGAATTCTTACATGTAAGTGCAATTATATTCCTCCTCAATGCTCTGTGCTCATAGTATTTAACAAACAATCTTCAGTTAACCTCACATTAATATGAACTTTATCCTAATAAAAATTTAACAGGTTTACTTGCAACCATACTAAAAGCTACAACCAAAACAAAAATTTGAAACTTTAGGTGGGACTAAGGTAACTGCAATTTGCTTGATTTCAGGTACAGTAAGATCCCGCATTTCAAAGCCATCAAACTTCTTCATAGTTGAAAATATGATACTGGAAATGTTCAGATTGAGACGCATCCCAATGCCAATGGCATCACTAGCCACAAGAACATCAAAGTCACTGCTTGCATCATTGAACATTGTTATCTGTGGACCTAAAGAACATTCAAATCACAGGAGATTAAAAAAAAAATCAACAGAGAAGTGAGAGATAATATAGATTGATATTATATGGTAGACGCATAATACACATCAGGGATATCTTTTTTGAAATTCATAACAGTAGAAGAAAAATAGAATTTAAATAAAAAAAGGAAATGCAAGTAACATCAATTTCCAGAATACATCTGTTGAAATGAACTAGCTAGGCATAGGTTTGATAGACAAGATAGAGCTTTTAAGATGCAGAGAGGAAGGCATACTGTCTAGTTCGAGTCTCTGGTGGCAGTGAGCCATAAACTACATAACAAAGATGCTTTCCCCCATTTTCAATTTCCATCTACAGTTGTGGAGACGATACAAATACACTTAGACAGGTTAATTTACTAAACAAACAATGGAGAAGTAATCACTGACCTTTAGTCTGTATATCTCTTGATCACGTGAAAAGGTTACAATACATAAAATTCAACCTATTACTGACCTTTAGTCTGTGTATCTCTTGATCACGTGGAAGTCTCTCATAAAATTCAACCTATTAATTAAATGGCTTTCCACAGAATAATCAGTAACATCATACAGACACAACAAAACTAGCATAGAATTGACAACAACATGATGGCAGGCTTGAATAAAAAATTTCCAGATTTTTTCTTCATTTCTTTCTGTGTGGATTGAGTACATCCATTATGAATCAGACAATAAAATTCAGAATAATAATCGCTGTATTACTATTTGTACGCCAAAACATAAAGTTCTGGGGATATTAGTTACATAAATGCAATTTACAGCAATTGCAACTAGTTCAAGAAAAGCCACTAGGTAAACCAAAACGTGTTAGTCCCTAAATATATAAGTTACGTACTGAAAAGAGAATGTTTTTGTCTTGATTGAGCAATTAATTAGGAATTAGAACTTTGGGAAGTAACAGCTCAGCTTCTTGGTCTCGGTCTCGGTCTCGGTCTGGGCATAGTGTTTTCCTTGGTAGCAATTTCAATTTAAATTTAACCATAAACTAACGTACTTGTTGATTTGATGCATTTAATTGATTTGGCATTGACATGGAAGAGCATGCGGCTTCTGCACCTTTGGCTACGTTATCAATCGCTTTCAGTTCCTAATCTTCCATGTTTTTTTTTTTTTTTTTTTTTTTTTTTTGACAAGTAATAAAACTTTATTAAGAAGCTTTAAAAGTGTAACAGTCGCTATTTTTAATTAAATTAGATTTTAAATTAGTTTTTTTTTTATATATTTTATTAATATCCTCATTATTACTAATTTTATTTTCTAAATGATATCTTAAAACCTTCAGATTTTCCGCCGCCCCTCAGGTTTCATTCCCTCGGACGTTCTTCATGATTTTGGGACGTTACATTGTAAGAGAAAGAGTTGAATCACTCAATTCATAGTTTCAATCCTCAGTGATTTTCAGCCAGAGCAACAAATCCCCATCACTCTCCCCTTGATTATCTGTTCTCGGTTCAATAGCACCAAGCAATTCTCCTTGTCAATTAGCAGCTTCCCCTTGTCAATTCTCACCTCTTCATTGTACAGAGCATATTGTGTTTTCACTTTCCACGCTGAATTTGCAAATTAATCATAGACATGCTGGTGGATGAGCCTTCCGTGTTCCATGAGTACTTTCTGTACAAGGACAGGCCCAGGTAAGAAGCCCCCAAATTTAGATAATTAATTAAATTTTATTCTTAATAATGTAAATTTGATTAAAAAAAATTAATCCTGCCCACAAAAGAAAATTTTATTATTTATTATGATGACATTAGTAAACATCAACCTTCGATTTTTTTGAAAGAAAATTGATAAATAATGGAATGGTATCTCATTTAATTACGGGGACAGATCCCCTAATTATATGCAGTAAATTATACTGATCTTGTGCCTTTTCATCACCATAAAATATCTACTCATTTAATAATGCAAAATTATTATTTGTCGCAAAATTTTAAACTTATATAAGAGGGTAAATTTAATTATTTGTAATACATTTGCAACACTCATCTTTATGTATGGGCCATACTCCCCCCTTACAAAGTGATTCAATATGTGAAATATTTAATTAAATAGTTAGAGTGTATAATCAGGAATTGAACTCAATATTACTTTTGCTTTAATATCCTGTGAATTAATCATCACTTATTTCAAAAGCTTAGCTATTGAAAACTTAGATTCCACAAATACAAAAGATACAAGGCGAAGACTTTGATGATAACAGTTAAGTGACAAACGTTGATGGTTGACGTATAAAGCCATAAACAGTAGCAAAGAACGCCAATGGTCAACAAATAAAGCCATTCACGATAGCAAGATGTGAAGAGAATCTAAATACTCTTCAATCTTGAGCCCCTGTCATGGAATTAGAAGTTTAGAACGGGCACACACGACAGAATGAGTAATACATTACATATGTTAATAAAGGCCATTGCTTAATTATAACGAGTGAGATTAAAAATACTTTTCAAACTTGACTCAGTTGCATAAAGTCCTATGGAAAATAGAACGAGGGAAAGCAATTGGTTGGGTGCAGGATGGTGGTTACATGTGCTTACTGCCAAAGCCAAAATGGCAAGGGGACGGTGGCCATGGTTACATGTGCTTACTGACAGAGAAGACCTTTTCTATGTGTCCGGCTGTAACCTTGTAACCAAATTGGACGGTGCTTGTGCCCTTCCCTTGAAAAGTTACAGCATGTAATGCTAAATGTTTTACACATTGCAATTGTATCAAAATAGATGTATTTTCTAAATTAAAAAAGAAAAAGATACGGATATATACGGGAATGAAGCAACACAACGGAAATAAATCCCTACTTCAGAAAAGAAATTGCCAGTCCTTTTGGTTTCTCAGATATTTGACGAGTTAAGTAAGAAATGGTGATTTATTAATGCCTAATTAAACTTTTCGTCCTATATAATTCCTAGCTAGGATCTGCTCTTTCACACCTTAATTACCATTGATTATATATAATACAGTACTGCATGTTCTCCTTTGGGTTTACGTTTCAAAACTGCATTGATTATCATATTAGAATAGTGGAGAATTTAATTTCTTATATTTTATAAATGGATGAAATATAGAGTTTGAGTTCGAACTCAAACCTCTATTCTGATATCATTTGAAACCATACGACTTCACACAAATTATACAAAATCATATAAAATCACCACTTGTCACAAAGGTGAAGACTTGGATACTGATAGTTAAGTGATAGACATTGACGGTCAACAGAAAAAGCCATAAACGATAGCAAAGAATGTTGATGGTCAACCAATAAAGCCATTAGCTATAGCAAAGAAAGTCGATGGTCAACCAATAAAGCCATTAACAATAGTAAAGAATGTTGATGATCGACAAATAAAGCCATTAACAATGGCAAAGAACGTTGATGGTCAAACAATAAAGTTATTAACGATAACAAAGAACGTCAATAGTCCCCAAATAAAGCCATAATTAAACAGTTGCTAAAAACGTTGATGGTCAACAAATAAAACCATTAACGATAGCAAGGAGTGATGAGAATCCTTACACTTTTGAAACTTGGGTCACTGTCATCTGAAGTAGAAGTAGAAGTAGAATCCTTACACTTTGCTTAATTATACGAATGAGATTTAGCATGAGGATCCAAAAGACTTTTTAAACTTGACTCGGTTGCATAAAGTCCTACGAAAAATAAAAATAGAACAATGAAAATTAGCGATTGACAGGGTGCAAGTGGTTGTTATAAATAACGCTATTAACTAACATTTGCTACACACGGATGAAAAGAATGGCAGCATCAACCTTCAAGAAAATAATCACCCTACTATCTTTTTTCTTGTTCGTTCATCATGTGGTTTTATCATCAAATGCTGCTTCTGCCATAGAAGCTACTGCTCTTCTCAAATGGAAAAATACCCTTTCAAACAAAACTTGCCTACATACATGGACTTCTCTTCCCAATGCTTCTACAAATTCAAACGGCAGTACAGACCCTTGTACTTGGTTTGGTATTTCTTGCAATCCTACTGGAAGTGTTGTCAGAATGAACCTTAGTAGCTCTGGCTTACAAGGTACACTTCTTGGATTTTCTTTTTTGTCTTTTCCAAATCTCGTGTATCTTGATCTCTCTAAGAACACTTTATTCGGGAACATTCCATGTCAAATTAGCAACCTGTCTAAACTCATCTATCTTGATTTGTCTGTTAACCTATTGTCAGGAAAAATCCCACCGGAAATAGGTCGCCTAAGCTTTCTAGCCAAGCTTGTTCTTTCCAAAAACCGTTTAGAAGGTCACATCCCAACTTCTTTAGGAAATTTGAGAAATCTTACCATTCTGTCCATCTCTAGAAATAATCTTTCTGGCTCCATTCCTGAAGAAACTAGTCACCTAAACTCTCTAATCGAACTTAGTCTTTACAAAAACAGTCTAGAAGGTCACATCCCAACTTCTTTAGGAAATTTGAGAAATCTTATCATTCTGTATCTTGAAAAAAATAAACTTTCTGGCTCCATTCCTGAAGAAATAGGCCGCCTAAATTCCCTAACCGAACTTTGTCTTTCCAAAAACAGTTTAGAAGGTCACATCCCAACTTCTTTAGGAAATTTGAAAAATCTTACCATTCTGTACGTCTCTAGAAATAATCTTTCTGGCTCCATTCCTGAAGAAATTGGTCACCTAAACTCTCTAATCGAACTTAGTCTTTACAAAAACAGTCTAGAAGGTCACATCCCTACTTCGTTAGGAAATTTGAGAAATCTTATCATTCTGTCTCTTGAAAAAAATAAACTTTCTGGCTCCATTCCTGAAGAAATAGGCCGCCTAAATTCCCTAACCCAACTTTATCTTTACAACAACAGTTTAGAAGGTAACATCCCAACTTCTTTAGGAAATTTGAGAAATCTTACCATTCTAGATCTTTCGGAAAATAAACTTTCTGCCTCCATTCCTGAAGAAATAGGCCGCCTAAATTATCTAATTGAACTTTATCTTGAGGAAAACCTACTTCAAGGTCCAATTCCACATTCGTTTGCTAATTTGAGCAATTTACAGAACTTGCATCTTCGTGATAACCAACTTTCTGGTCCCATCCCACAAGGAATTGGTAGTTCCAAGAATATGAAATGTTTACAACTTAGCAGAAACCAATTTACCGGCTCCTTGCCCGAAAGTATTTGTCATGGTGGTTCACTTCAAAATTTTTCAATAATCAACAATGATTTCAGAGGTCGAGTTCCGCAAAGCCTAAAAAATTGCACAAGTTTAAAGAGAGTCTTGTTGAATGGAAACCAACTCACTGGAGATATATCTCAGGCCTTTGGTGCCTATCCAAACTTGATCATCATAGATCTAAGCCACAATAACTTTTATGGCAAGATCTCAACTAATTGGGGACAATGTCTAAAATTAGGGACCCTAAAAATGAGTGGGAACAACATTAGGGGTAGCATACCACCCGAGATTGGAAACTGGATTCAACTACATGTGCTTGATTTTTCTTTAAATCATATAGTTGGGGCAATTCCAAAGGAACTCGGAAAGTTGACTTCTCTAGAGAAATTGTGGTTGAATGGAAATCATCTCTCTGGTGCTATTCCTATAGAATTCATGTTATTGACCAATCTCGAATTCCTAGACATATCCTCGAACAAATTGTGCAAGTCACTTCCACATAATCTTGGGAACGGTTTCTCAAAACTGTACCACTTGAATTTAAGCCATAACAATTTCAGTGAAGAACTTCCTATCTCGCTTATGAGCTTATTTCAGCTCTCGAAACTAGATTTAAGCTATAACTCTTTAACTGGAGAGATACCGTCAGAAAGCAGCAAAATGCAAAGCTTGGAGGTGCTCAATCTCTCTCACAATCATCTTTCTGGCATTATTCCCACTACCTTTCAAGAAATGCATGGCTTATTGCATGTTGACATATCCTACAATGAGTTACACGGCCTGATTCCCAACAGTAAAGCATTTTTAGATGCTCCCTTAGAGTCCTTGCAAGGTAATAAGGGATTGTGCGGTAACGTTAAAGGGCTACCCCCATGCAAACATTTATCAAAAAGAGGCCACAAAGCTGTGTTCGTAATCATTTTCCCTCTTTTGGGATCACTTTTGGTTTTGTTTGTTTTCTTCCAAGCTCTTCTCATTTTGCAAAGAATAAAGAAAGATCAACATCCCCAATTAGAACAAAGCGACAAGGATGAAGGAGGATTTCTTTCTGTGTCGAGCACTTTTGATGGAAGAAAATTGTATGAAGAGATCATGAGAGCAACCGAAGCGTTCAATGAGATATATTGCATTGGGAAGGGAGGATATGGAAGAACATACCAAGCAAAATTGTCATCAGGTGATATGGTAGCTGTGAAGAAACTCCACAAACTACTTGACAATGAGAAAAGATCCCAAAAGGCATTCTTAAATGAGATAAAGGCATTAACAAAAATACGACATCGAAATATTGTCAAACTTCATGGCTTTTGTTCCCATGCACGACATTCGTTTTTGGTTTACGAATATCTGAAAATTGGTAGTTTGGCAAGAATGTTGGAGAATGAAGAAGATGCTAAAGAATTGGAGTGGAGTAAGAGGTTGAATATTGTCAAAGGCGTGGCTTATGCCTTGTCTTACATGCACCATGATTGCTCACCACCAATAATTCATCGGGATATCAAAAGTAACAACATCTTGTTGGATTCTCAATTTGAGGCCCATGTTTCAGATTTTGGCACTGCTAAGATTCTAGAGCCAGATTCTTCTAATTGGACTTCCCTTGCAGGCACGTACGGATATATTGCACCAGGTAATACATGTCATTGTCATTTTTTTTTCTGAGATAACATTAAAGGCGTGCGTAAGTGTTGCATTTTGTTCTTTTCATTTTTATTTTTTTTCTTGGTAGAACTTGCTTATACAATGAAGATAACCGAGAAATGTGATGTATATAGCTTTGGTGTGTTGGCATTAGAAGTGATGATGGGAAAGTATCCGGGTGATTTCATCTCCTCAGTTAAGTCGTCTAATCCATCAATTGATATGAGTATTCAATTGAAAGATGTGTTTGACCAACGCCTTCCATTTCCAATGCCCCAAGTTGAGGTCGAGCTCATAAGGGTTGCAGAGATTGCTACTGAATGTTTAAATGACCTTCCAGAATCCAGGCCGACTATGCACATGATTTCTAAAGTATTAGCAGCAGCCCAAGCCCCAAATTGCAGTCTCCAGCTAGAGCCATCTTTTGAATGAAGTTGTACCAAGAAATTCATGTTCAAGAAGACTTATTAATTATATTTTGTGTGTTGGTTCAATATTTTCTTTTTACCTAGCAAGCATCTTTTACAGTGTCGTTTTTAAGTGAAATGTTGTGTACTTCTCAAGTGTTACATCAAAAAGATTAAAAAAAATAAAGAAGAGATCTACCCTACAGTTTGTGCTCACTGCCAAAGCCAAAATGGCCCAAGTTATTGGACATAGAGGACTTTTTCTATTTGTCGGGCTATAAACTTGTAGCCAAATTTGATGGTACTGGGCTTGCAAACAAAAGTGAGCCAAATTCAAACAAGGATGCTCAAGCTCGATTTTTAATATTTAGGAGAATATCTAATAATAAAAGAATTGCTAGAACACTTACCTCTAGCCATCAATGATCAATTATTCATAAGAACCAATTGTTTCTATCCTCTTCACAGATTTCTATGTGGAGAGTACTTGGTAGGGTTTTCGGCCTATCTTTATTTACTTTAGTAATGTGACTGATGGAGAATCATTAGCCTTTATATGTAGATAGGCTATGACCTTTATCCACAGTAGCCCCATCAATGTTCATTTTAAGGACTTTAAAACATGATAATTCCCTTCGGTTTGGGTCTACTTTATGAGGCCGAAAGTCATGCAAAAGAGTCCTAAAAAGATTTGGCTACCATCAGTCCATCTCTCATAGACTTATGAACAAAAATATCCTCGCAAAAGAAGGACAGGGTAATGCATGGATTGTTGAAAAGTGTTGAGATGTGTTGTGAATAATAGTTAAAAAGTAGTTAAAAAGTAATAATAAAATATTGAATAGTAGTAAAAAGTAATTAATAGTAGTAAAAAGTAGGTGAAATATAATAATAAAGTAATGAATAGTAATAAAAAATGTTGAGAAGTGTTGAATATGTCTCAACACCCAAACCGGCCCGCCCACGTGTTGCATAATGTGTAGACATGAATCAACAAAATGATGGTTAAGCTGGTTGTTTCGATAAATGGCTTGATCCAATGGGGCTGGACCTAAGCCTAAATGATTGTCTGGTCTCTCTCTCTCTCTCTCTCTCTCTCTCTCTCTCTCCGGCATGCCCTATCACGTGGCTTTCCCTCCGGCATGCCCTATCACGTGGCTTTCCCTCTTAATGGCAGCGCCGCCCCCTTCCTCCTTTTTAGTGTTTAGTGGGGGAGGTTGTGTGTGTAGACATTTCTCTTCTATTCAAGCATTGTAGTTATTTTTTTGAAAATATTATATCTTTCTAACGAAAAATTCTATTAAGCAATTCTATATTATGTATTTATTTTTATTTTTCATCTTTTTTATTTTTTTGTTTTAATAGATGTGCAATGTAGAATTGATGAGCGGAAAAATTATTTTTTAATATATATTTAAAATATTTACTTTAGAATAAATATATTTCTCTCGAGAAATTCTGTAATTTCTATTTTAAAGTTATAAAAAATAATATATTTTTTTTATTTTTAAATTTAAGTTTATATAATTACTCTTCATTTAAAAACAAAATTAAAAAAAAAAAAAGAACATTATCTAAACAACCATCTGGCAGTGAATTACCAAACGCCATTCTCATTCTTGGTAGAGCTATTTTTGCCATTAAGGATAAATGTTTGTCAATCGCAGATGACCACGCATTCGAGTGGAGTCCCAGAGATAGGCCGATAGCTCCTTATCATCGGGTACCACCAAAAATGTCCTTTTGATTTCTACTTTGTCCATCCCCCGTCAATACTAGAAGGCTTACGATCATCTATCACTCGTTTATTATTATTTTTATTTATTTTTAACTTAATAATTAAAAAAAATTATGATTACCAATAAAGTTGTATATTTTTTTAATTTTTTAATAATTAAATATGTTAAAAAAATATTTAAAATAAAATAATAATATGTTATGGAGTAGTAAACGGATAGTAGGAAATTGTAAGTTTATCATTATCCATACTAAATTATGTTTCTACCCTTTCGCTTCAAACAAATTACTATATATATACATATATATTATCATTAAGAAGTAAAATGATAGTTAATAAATTTTCAATTATAATTGATATCATAGATTGCGCAGGTAATCTAGATGCAATTATGGACGGTACAAGCATCCCATACTTTTTTTAAAATATGTGGATCCATAATTAAAAAATTAATATTTTGATAATGTAAATCTCATATTTATTAATTTTTTTTAAAAATAATATACTATACTTAAGCATTCTATAACTATTAACTATAAATACCATTCCTCATCATAAAAAAATAATTTTATAATATAATGTATCATTTTAAATAATGTTTATTAATAAATTAATTTATTATAATTTATTTTAGAAATTGAAGACTTCTTAAATGTATAGTTTATAGAGTGCCATATTTTAAGGTTCCAATAATCAGAGTGGGCAACAGGACAAGACGCCGTACGTAGATTATCCAATTGGGCAAAATTATTCCAATTTGGCGTCGTCTTCGATAAAGAGAGATTGGTGGAGAATTTTGGTCCTCAACTTTCTTCTTAGCAATGCGTGCAAACGGATGATCAAAAGATCTCGGTGCTCAATAAATTAGGGTATTGTATAGATAACAAAGTAGAAATCCCATAAGTTTATAATCTAATATATAACACATTATTATTATTAAATAATGCAGAGTACTAGGCATGTTTGGATACTTCGTCATCTAGACTCTAAATGACGAAGTAATTTTAGATATTCTCAAATATATATTATCAAAACTTTTCATAGTTTTTTTTTCAAAATTACTTAAATACGTAATACCTTTTAATTTTAAATTTTAAATTTTAAATTTTTTTCATTTAATTATTATCCAAATACATAATTCAATAAAAAATTTTTGAACTCCAAAACAAAATACAAAAAGTAATACAACTTTACAAATCTCAAAACAAAATGATACTAAAAAATTATAATTAAACAATTTTTTAACTTTTTAATATTATTTTTGTTTTGAAGTTTGTAAATGTTGTATTGGTTTTTGTGTTTGGATAATAATTAGATAAAAAAGTTGAAATTTAAAATATGTTTTGTTTTTGAGTAATGTTAATTTAAAAATAAAATTACGTAGTTTTGTGAATTCTTTGCTTATCCAAATTAACATGCCCCTGAATTGCGCACGATCACATAAAACAATTGCATGATTAATTAGTTTTAATCAAAATAAGAAATCGGGAACATGAAACAAGTACGCGTATGTCAAGTACGTACCTAGCTAGTATTTAGAAATCATACATGTGCTCTTTCATCTTTTTATCCCATTTTCTAATTAGCATGCATGAAGAAACCTATTTAATTAATTGAACATTTTATAATTTAAAACATTTGCGCTAATAAATTCACGAAAACATTTGAAAGAAAAATTCTACTAAACCGACAACATTTAGCTTACACCATACACCTACTTTTGTTTTTTATCTTTTTATTTTTTTTCCTCAGTGGGTCATGTGTGGCGTAAGGGTGCTTAAGCAGAAGAACTCATCAAGAAATATAATTAGGATAATTGGTATTGATCACAATCAAATTACTAACTAATAATAGAACAACCCTGCATGTAATATATATATATATCAATTCTAATCTTCAATGATGTACGGATGTTGACATAGAATTGTTGTACGTTCTTTCATAAATGAGTTTTTGGTATGTGACTGCTTAATTAATTCCAATGTTTACATCTTACATTCCCTTCAACACAGCAAGCAAACGTGACAAAACATTGACAAGAACACCAATACATTCACGAGTTTTCTGGGAGCAAAGAACAATCAGGCAATACAAAATCAAGGAAATTAATGCCTAGTACCACTACTTATAATTACTAAAAGCAGTACTGCTAATGATCAACAGGAATTATTTTTGACGACATCATGAAACGAAGCAAATCGTATAAGCCAAATCCAATTAACACTAGTACTCACGTTACCAAGCCATATGAAAAATGGGAAGTGAGTGTGAGCGCTCGATAGATAGTGATGCTTGCTCGTTGCATAATTCCTCACCTGTGCAAAGAGGACGACTCCGGCCTTCATCTTCTTCACCAAGAAGATGATCATACCCGTGCATAATCAGGTCCAGGGCATGCATAGAAAATGTTCAGGGCGAGAAAAGAAAAAGAAGACGGGAAGGAGATGATCAGAGGGTCGATGTAGCATGAAAATGTTCAGCATTGTAAGTAAAAATGAATTAACTCAATGGATACTCCAAAATGACCATGTTCTGGAAATTCAAGCAGGTTATATATGGGATGAAGCAACACAATGAAAATAAATCCCTACTTAAGTGATAGCAAGATGTGAAGAGAATCCAAAAACTTTTCTAGATTGACTAACTATTAGGAAAGTACGTAGAAGTCTAGAACCGGCAGACACGGCAGCGTGAGTAATACATATGTAAATAAACATCAACTTTTCACTTTTTTAAAAGAAAATTGAAAAAAATGGAAAGGTATCACGTTTAATTGTAGGGACAAATCCCTAATTATATGCAAATTTGGAGTGTCGTTTTTCCTACCAAGTGGTTGTTATGAAAAAACGCCATTAACTAACAGATGCTACACACGAGATGAAAAGAATGGTAGCAACAACTTCCAAGAAAGTCTGCACCCTACTCTCTTTTTTCTTGTTCGTTCATCATGTGGTTTTAGCTACCTTTCCAAACTCATATATCTTGATTTTTCATTTAACATTGTCAGGAAAAATCCCATCGAAAATAGGTCGCCTAAATTCTCTTGCCAGCTTGCTCGATCTTTGCTAAAACCATTTAGATGGTCTAATCCCTACGTCTTTAAGAAATTTGAGAAATCTTGTCATTCTGTACCTCTCTCAAAATCAACTCACTGGCTCCATTCTTAAAGAAATAAGTCGTCTAAATTCTCTAGCAGAGCTTGGTCTTGCCCAGAACCGTTTAGAAGGTTCAATCCCTACTTTTGTAAGAAATTTAAGAAATCTTAACTTCCTGCGTCTTTGGAGAAACAAACTTTCTGACTTCATTATTGAAGAAATAGGCCGCCTAAATTTTCTAACACACCTTAGGCTTAGCCAAAACCAACTTCAAGGTCCTATTCCACGTTCGTTTGCTGATTTGAGCAATTTACAAATATTGAGTGTTGATGATAACCGACTTTCTGGTCCCATCCCACAAGGAATCAGAGGTTCTAAGAAAATGACAGATTTGCAACTTTACGAAAACCAATTTACCAACTCCTTGCTCGAAAGTATTTGTCATGGTGGTTCACTTCAATATTTAGCAATCTCCAACAATGGTTTCAGAGGTTGAGTACCGCAAAGCCTAAAAAATTGCACGAGCTTAAAGAGAGTCTTCTTGGATGGAAACCAATTCACTGGAGCTATATCTCAAGTCTTTGTTGCCTATCCAAACTTGGTCATCATAAATCTAAGCCACAATAACTTTTATGGCAAGATCTCAAGTAATTGGGGACAATGTCTAAAATTAGGGACTTTAAAAATGAGCGGGAACAACATTAGTGGGAGCATACCACTAGAAATTGGAAACTGGATTCAACTATATGTCCTTGACTTTTCTTTACATCATATAGTTGGGGCAATTCCAAAGGAACTTGGAAAGTTGACTTCTCTAGAGAAGTTGTAGTTGAATGGAAATCATCTGTCTGGTGCTATACCTATAGAATTCGAGTCATTGACCAATCTAGAAATTTTAGACATATCCTCAAACAAATTGTGACAGTCACTTCCACGTAATCTTGGGAATAGCTTCGCAAAATTGAGCCATAACAGTTTCAGTGAAGAACTTCCTATCTCGCTTATGAGCTTATTTCATCTCCCCAAACTAGATTTAAGCTATAACTCTTTAACTGGAGTGATACCGTCAGAAAGCAGAAAAATGCAAAGCTTGGAGGTGCTCAATCTCTCTCACAATCATCTTTCTAGCGTTCAATGACATATATTGCATTGGGGAGGGAGCATATCAAAGAACATACAAAGCAAAATTGTCATTAGGTGAAATGATAGCTGTGAAGAAACTCCAGCAATTACTTGACACGAGAAAAGATCCCAAAAGGCATTGTTAAATGAGGTAAAGGCATTAACAGAAGTACGAGAACGAAATATCGCCAAACTTCATGGTTTCTATTCACATGCTTGACATTCGTTTTTGATTTACGAATATCTAGAAATGGGTAGTTTGGCGAGAATATTGAAAAATGAAGAAGATGCTAAAGAATTAGAGTAGAGTAAGAGGTTGAATATTGTGATCAAAAGCGTGGCTTATGCCTTGTCGTGCATGCACCATGATTGCTCACCACCAATAATTCATCAAGATATCAAAAGTAATATTTTGTTGGATTTTCAATACGAGGCCCATGTTTTAGATTTGGGCACTGCTAAAATTCTAAAGGTAGATTTATCCAATTGGACTTTCCTTACAGGTACATACAGATATATAGCACCAGGTAATTTATTTCGTTGTCCTTTTGTTCTAAGATTAACATTGAAGTAGTGAATAAGTGTTCAATTTTGTTCTTTTTTATTTTTATTTTTTTCACTTCATAACTTGCTTATACAATAAAGATAACCGAAAAATGTGAGGTATATAGCTTTGATGTGTTGGCATTAGAAGTGATAATGGGAAAGTATTTGGGTGATGTCATCTCCTCTGTTAAGTCATATAATCCATCAATTGAGATGGATATTCAGCTGAAAGATGTGTTGGACCAACACCTTCCACTTCCAACGCTCCAAATTGAGGCCGTGCTCATAAGGGTTGCTGAGATTGCTACTGAATGCTTAAATGATCTTTCAGAATCTAGGCCGACTATGCACATGATTTCTAAAGTATTAGCAGTAGCCCAAGCCCCAAACTGTATTCTCCACCTAGAGCCATCTTTTGAATAAAGTTGAACCAAGAAAGTCATGTTCAAGAAAAGTTGCTAATTATATGGTTCAATATTTATTTTTTCCAAGCATCTTTTTTTGGATGTCGTTTTTAAGTTAAATGTTGTGTACTTCTCAAAGTAGAAAAGAAATTATGGAAAAAGGAAGAGATCCGCCCAACAGGAAGGCTGTACGCAGCCGGAAATATGGCTTTCTCCAGGGACACAAAGTAGCCGGAAAAAGCATAAATTAACAGGCAAAATACATCTCGGCTATAAAATGGTCGCCACAATTGTTGCACGCAAACTGCCTATTTCCAGTCATATTGTGGAATAGTTGGAAATTATAGTGTTTTCCTGACTAAGTATCTTGCCAGTAAAAGTAAAAAACCTCACCGGAAAAAGTAGACAACCATGCTTAATTTTTGCACGAAAAAATTAGCACTTTTCCTGACTTTTTGCGGCGACCTATGAGCACCGCAAGCAATTACGAGCAATATTTGATGGCCGAAAATATTCTTGCAAGGAAAATAATTTCCGGCGACTAGAAATAGTTTATGATAAAAAAATAAAAGAAAAAAAGTATTAAACATGCTACATAAAAAATACAGATCCACATTATATTTCAACGTGCTTTACATGAACATTGCATCCAATTGAAATTTAACATATACCAACGAAAGAATTTTAGAAAATAAAGAGCTAAACAAAACATATAAACTATAAACACAATCTTCTCAAAGGAAAAATCTAGTTGTAAGCATAATTGCTCACTAATATGTACATCAATCTAATGTGATTGATCCTTCTCAAACTATAAAGGGCCAATAAGAACCACCTCTGTTATTGTAGGACTTCTCAAACCCAGAGTCACAAACACATCATTCGCCCGTCCTTGCAAATTCAAAACTTGAACTGCCTCATGAATTGGAATTCTTATATGTAAGCGCAATTATATTCCTCCTCAATGATCTGTGCTCATGGTATTTAACAAACAATAAATCTTCAGTTAACCTCACATCAATATGAACTTTATCCTAATAAATCTGCAATTTGCTTGATTTCAGGTACAGTAAGATCCCGCATTTCAAAACCATCAAACTTCTTCATAGTTGAAAATATAATACTGGAAATGTTCAGATTGAGACGCATCCCAATGGCATCACTAGCCACAAGAACATCAAAGTCACTGCTTGCATCACAGGAGATTAAAAAAAAAAATCAGCAGAGAAGTGAGAGATAATATAGATTGATATTATATGGTAAACACATAATACACATCAGGGATATCTTTTTTGTAACTCATAACAGTAGAAGAAAAATAGAATTTAAAAAATAAAAAAAAGGAAATGAAAGTGACATCAATTTCCAGAATACCTGTTGCAATGAACTTTAAGATGCAGAGAGGAAGGCATACTGTCTAGTTCGAGTCTCTGGTGGCAGTGAGCCATAAACTACATAACAAAGATGCTTTCCCACATTTTCAATTTCCATCTACAGTTGTGGAGAAGATACATATACACTTAGACAGGTTAATTTACTAAACAAACAATGGAGAAGTAATTACTGACCTTTAGTCTGTATATCTCTTGATCACGTGAAAAGGTTACAATACACAAAATTCAACCTATTGGCTATTACTGACCTTTAGTCTGTATATCTCTTGATCACGAGGAAGTTTCTCATAAAATTGAACCTATTAAAATGGCTTTCCACGGAATAATCGGTAACATCATTCAGACACAACAAAATTAGCATAGAACTGACAACAAAAGATTTCCAGATTTTTTATTCATTTCTTTCTGTGTGGATTGGGTACATCCATTATGAATCAGACAATAAAATTCAGAATAATAATCGCTGTATTAGTATGTGTACGCCGAAACATAAAGTTCTGGGGATATTAGTTACATAAATGCAATTTACAGCAATTGCAACTAGTTCAAGAAAAGCCACTAGGTAAACCAAAACGTGTTAGTCCCAAAACTTTGTTGCAGATGAACTTTTAGGATCATTTTTGTCCGGTACCGATCAACAAGATCAATCCATATAAAATTGAGAAAAGAAAATTCCATAATAAAAACGACAAACTTCCAGTTAAACTTATCATAAAAAGAAATAACCGTTCAGTCTATAGAAGGTCAGAAAAAGGGGTTGGGGGGTGGGGGGGAAGTCAAGTTGCATTTTTTTTTTCAATTTTCATTCCTCCTCTTTCAAATCATGGAATAAAGTGGATCTCATACCGTCATGATACAGTAGAACAATTCACTAAAAACGCCACCTAGAATAAGATATATCAAACTCAGGAAATAAAAAGATCCCATCCATGTACTGGAGAAGTAAAGTAGCATTGGTATATTATCTATAGCGGCTCTTATCTGTTAGGATGAGATGACATTAGCATGCAAACTTCAACATTTGTTTAAGTGCACCGACAGATCACCCCCGGCCCTAATAATATGTAGTAGATCAGTACTGCTATCTTTTTAATTCATTTAACCCAAAAGAGATAGGCGAAGACTTCGATGGCCGACAATTAAAGACAAAGCTTGAGTACTTGCTATTAGGAAAGTAGAAGTGTAGAAGGGGCACACACGGCAGAGTGAGTAACACATGCGTAAATAAAGGTCCTTGCTTATAACGAGTGAGATCCTTACCTAACATGAGAATAAGATTTCGATGACTGACAAATTATAAAGACAAAGCTTGACTCACTATTAGGAAAGTAGAAGTGTAGAACGGGCACACATGACTGAGTGAGTAACACATGCGTAAATAAAGGTTCTTGCTTATAACGATTGAGATCCTTACCTAACATGATAATAGGACTTCGATAACCGACAAATAAAGACAAAGCTTGACTTACTATTAGGAAAGTAGAAATGTAGAACGGGCACGCACGACAAAGGGAGTAATACATACGTAAATAAAGGTAGTCCTTGCTTATAACGAGGGAGATACTTACCTAACATGAGAATAGGACTTCGATGACCGACAAATAAAGACAAAGCTTGACTCACTATTAGGAAAGTAGAAATGTAGAACGGGCACACACGGCAAAGGGAGTAATACATGCGTAAATAAAGGTAGTCCTTGCTTATAACGAGTGAGATCCTTATCTAAGAGCAATGGATTATGCAACTGCAAAGTCATAATTTGTAAAGTGATAAATGCAAAGCCTTGTCTTACATGCACCACGATTGCTCACCGCCAATAATTTATTGGGATATCAAAAGTAACAGCATCTTGTTGGATTCTCAATACGAGACCCATGTTTCAAATTTTGGCACTGCTAAGATTCTAGAACTAGATTCATCTAATTGGACTTCCTTTGAAGGCAGATAGGGATATATAGCACCAGATAATATATTTCATTGTCATTTTTTTCTGAGATAACATCGAAGGCGTGCGCAAGTGTTGAATTTTGTTTTTTATTTTTATTTTTTTCTTGGCAGAACTTGCTTGTACAATGTAGATAACCAAGAAATGTGATGTATATAGCTTTGGTGTGTTGGCATTAGAAGTGATAATGGGAAATATCCGGGTGCTTTTATCTCCTTAGTTAAGTAATCTAATCTATCAGTTGAGATGGACATTCAACTGAAAGATGTGTTGGACCAACGCCTTCAATTTCCAACGCCCCAAGTTGAGGCCAAGCTCATAAGGGTTGCAGAGATTACTACTGAATGCTTAAATGTCCTTCCACCCTACTATGCACATGATTTTTGAAGTATTAGTTGCAGCTCAAACTGCAGTCTCCTAGAGTCATCTTTCAAATGAAGTTGCACCAAGAAAATCATTTCGAGAAGACTTGCTAATAATTAGGACAATACTTGCTAATTATTTCAATATTTTATTTTTTACTAGAAAGCATCTAAATGTAGTTTCAATCGATTTTAATATCTCAGTCCAATCTTCTGGAGTGGCGTTTTTAAGTGAAATGTTGTGTACTTCTTAACTCAAGTGTTCAATCGAAAAATGTTAAAAGAAAAGGTGTTCGATCCATTGAAAAGATTAAAAAAAGAAAGGAAAAAAAAGACGAAAAAAGAAAGAGATTTGTGCTGCCAAAGCCAAAAATAAATGGCGAAGTTTTTGGACAGAGGACTCAGTTACTTTTCTATGTGCCGGGCTGTAAACTTGTAGCCGAATTGGACGGTGCTTGTGCTGTTCCCTGAAAAAACATGGGCACCCTCAGATGGCTTTTTTTCTTTCTAAATTTAATATGAAAAAAAGGAAATTAAAGCATTAAAATAAAAATATAAGGATGCTTAAAGCTGGTTACCTTTACATCTATTATACACCACGAAATCCAACCCCATGATCTTTTTCATTACATCTATTATACACCTTCTTTTTAAACTTTCCGAAAACCCCACATCACACTAAGTTTTGCATTCATACCTCATTTTCAATCCACCTTTTTTCGAGCCAGACTGATTGTAAGAGAGGAAAAAGCAAATTTAAAAAAATAAAAAAAAGGTATCAGTCCCTACACCATTAGCAGCTTTCCATTGTCAATTATTTTATTTGGTACCTTTTTATATATTTTACTAATGGACGACCTCAAATAGGATTCAGCAAGTCAATTTGTTATTACTTTGCTAATTGCTTTCAGAGAATATTTTATACCCGGTCTTATCTTTTAGGATGAGATAACATTAGCACGCAAACATCAATATTTGTTTTAGTGCACCGATAGATCACCCCCTAATTATATGCAGTAGAGTACTATTATCTTTTTAATTCATTTAACCCAAAAGAAATTAGGCGAAGACTTCGATGACCTACGAAATAAAGACAAAGCTTGACTCACTTTTAGGAAAGTAGAAGTGTAGAAGGGGCACACACGGCAGGGTGAGTAATTCATACGTAAATAAAGGCCCTTGCTTTTAACGAGTGAGATCCGTACCTAACATGAGAATCCAAAAGACTTTCCAAGTTTGATTCGGTTGCATTAAGTCCTATGGAAAATAGAATAAAGGGAAAGAGATAGGCAAAGTTCAGGTGGGGGTTATAAATAACGCTATTAACTAATAAACTCTACACGACATAAGAATGGCAACATCAACCTTCAAGAAAGTATGCATCCTACTCTCCTTGTTCCTGTTTGTTCAACATGTGGTTTTATCATCAAATGCTGATTCGGCTTCTGCTGAAGAAGTTACTGCTCTTCTCAAATGGAAAAATACCCTTTCAAACCAAACTCAATCTTGCCTACGTTCATGGACTTCTCTTCCCAATGCTTCTGCAAATTCAAACTACAGTACAGATCCTTGTACTTGGTTTGGTATTTCTTGCAATCCTGGTGGAAGTGTTGTGAGAATGAAGCTTACTAGCTCTGGCTTACAAGGTACACTTCATGGATTTCCTTTTTTGTCTTTTCCAAATCTTGCGTATCTTGATCTCTCCATGAACAAGTTATTTGGGAACATTCCGCCTCAAATTAGCAACTTATCTAAACTCATCTATCTTGATTTGTCCGTTAACCTATTGTCAGGAAAAATCCCACCGGAAATAGGCCGCCTAAACTCTCTAGCCTGGCTTCAACTTTTCCAAAACCAATTAGAAGGTCGCATCCCTTCTTCTTTGGAAAATTTAAGAAATCTTACCATTCTATGTTTTTGGAAAAATAAACTTTCTGGCTCCATTCCTGAAGAACTAGGTCACTTAAATTCTCTAACCACCCTTTTTCTTTCCCAAAATCGTTTAGAAGGTCTCATCCCTACTTCTTTAGGAAACTTGAGAAATCTTACCCTTCTGTATCTTTCGGGTAATAAACTTTCTGGCTCCATTCCTGAAGAACTAGGTCGCCTAAATTCTCTAACCAACCTTTCTCTTTCCCAAAACAGTTTAGAAGGTCACATCCCAACTTCTTTAGGAAATTTGAGAAATCTTACCCGTTTGCAACTTCAGGGAAATAAACTTTCTAGCTTCATTCCTGAAGAACTAGGTCGCCTAAACTATCTAGCCTTGCTTGATCTTTCCAATAATAGTTTAGAAGGTCCCATCCCTACTTCTTTAGGAAATTTGAGAAATCTTACCCTTCTGTATCTTTCGGGTAATAAGCTTTCTGGCTCAATTCCTGAAGAACTAGGTCACCTAAACTATCTAGCATTTCTTGATCTTTCCAATAATAGTTTAGAAGGTCCCATCCCTACTTTTTTAGGAAATTTGAGAAATCTTACCCTTCTGTATCTTTGGGGTAATAAGTTTCTGGCTCCATTCCTGAAGAAGTAGGTCGCCTCAATTCTCTAACCAGCCTTTCTCTTTCCCAAAACCGTTTAGAAGGTCCCATCCCTACTTCTTTAGGAAATTTGAGAAATCTTACCCGTTTGCAACTTCAGGGAAATAAACTTTCTAGCTTCATTCCTGAAGAACTAGGTCGCCTAAACTATCTAGTCTTGCTTGATCTTTCCAATAATAGTTTAGAAGGTCCCATCCCTACTTCTTTAGGAAATTTGAGAAATCTTACCCTTCTGTATCTTTGGGGCAATAAGCTTTCTGGCTCAATTCCTGAAGAACTAGGTCACCTAAACTATCTAGCCTTGCTTGATCTTTCCAATAATAGTTTAGAAGGTCCCATCCCTACTTTTTTAGGAAATTTGAGAAATCTTACCCTTCTGTATCTTTGGGGTAATAAGCTTTCTGGCTCCATTCCTAAAGAACTAGGTCGCCTCAATTCTCTAACCAGCATTTCTCTTTCCCAAAACCGTTTAGAAGGTCCCATCCCTACTTCTTTAGGAAATTTGAGAAATCTTACCCTTCTGTATCTTTGGGGTAATAAGCTTTCTGGCTCCATTCCTGAAGAAGTAGGTCGCCTCAATTCTCTAACCAGCCTTTCTCTTTCCCAAAACCGTTTAGAAGGTCCCATCCCTACTTCTTTAGGAAATTTGAGAAATCTTACCCGTTTGCAACTTCAGGGAAATAAACTTTCTAACTTCATTCCTGAAGAACTAGGTTGCCTAAACTATCTAGCCTTGCTTGATCTTTCCAATAATAGTTTAGAAGGTCCCATCCCTACTTCTTTAGGAAATTTGAGAAATCTTACCCTTCTGTATCTTTCGGGTAATAAGCTCTCTGGCTCAATTCCTGAAGAAGTAGGTCGCCTCAATTCTCTAACCAGCCTTTCTCTTTCCCAAAATCGTTTAGAAGGTCCCATCCCGACTTCTTTAGGAAATTTGAGAAATCTTACCCTTTTGTATCTTAGGGGTAATAAGCTTTCTGGCTTCATTCCTGAAGAACTAGGTCACCTAAACCATCTAGCCTTGCTTGAGCTTTCCCAAAATAGTTTAGAAGGTCATATTCCCAGTTCGTTTGCTAATTTGAGCAATTTACAAAGTTTGTATCTCCGTGATAATCGACTTTCTGGTCCCATCCCACAAGGAATCGGAGGTTCCGTGAATATGAGAAGTTTGCAACTTAGCGGAAACCAATTTACTGGCTCCTTGCCCGAAAGTATTTGTCATGGTGGTTCACTTCAGAATTTTTCAATATTCAACAACAGTTTCAAAGGTCAAGTTCCGCAAAGCCTAAAAAATTGCACAAGCTTAAAGAGAGTCTTGTTGAATGGAAACCAACTCACTGGAGATATATCTCAAGTCTTTGGTGCCTATCCAAACTTGATCATCATAGATCTAAGCCATAATAACTTTTATGGCAAGATCTCAAGTAATTGGGGACAGTGTCTAAAATTAGGGACCCTAAAAATGAGTGGGAACAACATTAGGGGTAGCATACCACCCGAGATTGGAAACTGGATTCAACTACATGTGCTTGATTTTTCTTTAAATCATATAGTTGGGGCAATTCCAAAGGAACTCGGCAAGTTGACTTCTCTAGAGAAATTGTGGTTGAATGGAAATCATCTCTCTGGTGCTATTCCTATAGAATTTGTGTTATTGACCAATCTCGAATTCCTAGACATATCCTCGAACAAATTGTGCAAGTCACTTCCACATAATCTTGGGAATGGCTTCTCAAAACTGTACCACTTGAATTTAAGTCATAACAATTTCAGTGAAAAGCTTCCCATCTCGCTTATGAGCTTATTTCAGCTCTCAAAACTAGATTTAAGCTATAACTCTTTAACTGGAGAGATACCGTCAGAAAGTAGCAAAATGCAAAGCTTGGAGGTGCTCAATCTCTCTCACAATCATCTTTCTGGCGTTATTCCGACTGCCTTTCAAGAAATGCATGGCTTATTGCATGTTGACATTTCCTACAATGAGTTACACGGCCTCATTCCCAACAGTAAAGCATTTTTAGATGCTCCCTTAGAGTCCTTGCAAGGTAATAAGGGATTGTGCGGTAAAGTTAAAGGGCTACCCNAAGACTTGCTAATTAGGACAATACTTGCTAATTATTTCAATATTTTATTTTTTACTAGAAAGCATCTAAATGTAGTTTCAATCGATTTTAATATCTCAGTCCAATCTTCTGGAGTGGCGTTTTTAAGTGAAATATTGTGTACATCTTAACTCAAGTGTTCAATCGAAAAATGTTAAAAAAAGGTGTTCGATCCATTGAAAAGATAAGATTAAAATAATAAAAAAAGGCCAAAAGAGAGAGAGAGATTGTGCTGCCAAAGCCAAAAATAAATGGCGGAGTTTTTGGACAGAGGACTCAGATACTTTTCTATGTGCCGGGCTGTAAACTTGTAGCCAAATTGGACGGTGCTTGTGCTGTTTCCTGAAAAAACATGGGCATTCTCGGATGGCGTTTTTTCTTTCTAAATTTAATATGAAAAAAACTAAATTAAAGTATTAAATTAAAAATATAAGGATGCTTAAAGCTGGTTACCTTTACTAACCCACCTCCCACACCACGACATCCAACCCCATGATCTTTTTCATTACATCTATTATACACCTTTTTAAACTTTCCGAAAACCCCACATCACACTAAGTTTTGCATTCATACCTCATTTTCAATCCACCTTTTTTCGAGCCAGACTGATTGTAAGAGAGGAAAAAGCAAATTTAAAAAAATAAAAAAAAGGTATCAGTCCCTACACCATTAGCAGCTTTCCATTGTCAATTATTTTATTTGGTACCTTTTTATATATTTTACTAATGGACGACCTCAAATAGGATTCAGCAAGTCAATTTGTTATTACTTTGCTAATTGCTTTCAGAGAATATTTTATACCCGGTCTTATCTTTTAGGATGAGATAACATTAGCACGCAAACATCAATTTTTGTTTAAGTGCACCGATAGATCACCCCCTAATTATATGCAGTAGAGTACTATTATCTTTTTAATTCATTTAACCCAAAAGAAATTAGGCGAAGACTTCGATGACCTACAAAATAAAGACAAAGCTTAATTGACTCACTTTTAGGAAAGTAGAAGTGTAGAAGGGGCACACACGGCAGAGTGTGTCCAAAAGACTTTCCAAGTTTGATTCGGTTGCATTAAGTCCTATGGAAAATAGAATAAAGGGAAAGAGATAGGCAAAGTTCAGGTGGTGGTTATAAATAACGCTATTAACTAATAAACTCTACACGACATAAGAATGGCAACATCAACCTTCAAGAAAGCATGCATCCTACTCTCCTTGTTCCTGTTTGTTCATCATGTGGTTTTATCATCAAATGCTGATTCAGCTTCTGCTGAAGAAGTTACTGCTCTTCTCAAATGGAAAAATACCCTCTCAAACCAAACCCAATCTTGCCTACGTTCATGGACTTCTCTTCCCAATGCTTCTGCAAATTCAAACTACAGTACAGATCCTTGTACTTGGTTTGGTATTTCTTGCAATCCTGCTGGAAGTGTTGTGAGAATGAAGCTTACTAGCTCTGGCTTACAAGGTACACTTCATGGATTTTCTTTTTTGTCTTTTCCAAATCTTGCGTATCTTGATCTCTCTGTGAACAAGTTATTTGGGAACATTCCGCCTCAAATTAGCAACCTATCTAAACTCATCTATCTTGATTTGTCTGTTAACCTGTTGTCAGGAAAAATCCCACCAGAAATAGGCCGCCTAAACTCTCTAGTCTGGCTTCAACTTTTCCAAAACCAATTAGAAGGTCGCATCCCTTCTTCTTTGAAAAATTTGAGAAATCTTACCTTTTTGAATCTTTGGGAAAATAAACTTTCTGGCTCCATTCCTAAAGAATTAGGTTGCCTCAATTCTCTAACCAACCTTTCCCTTTCCCAAAACTGTTTAGAAGGTCCTATCCCGACTTCTTTAGGAAATTTGAGAAATCTTACATGTTTGCGACTTTTGGGAAATAAACTTTCTGGCTTCATTCCTGAAGAACTAGGTCACCTAAACTATCTAGCCTTGCTTAAATAATAGTTTAGAAGGTCCCATCCCTACTTCTTTAGGAAATTTGAGAAATCTTACCCTTCTGTGTCTTTGGGGTAATAAGCTTTCTGGCTCCATTCCTGAAGAACTAGGTCACCTAAACTATCTAGCCTTGCTTGATTTTTCCCAAAACAGTTTAGAAGGTCGCATCCCTACTTCTTTAGGAAATTTGAGAAATCTTACCCTTCTGTATCTTTGGGGTAATAAGCTTTCTGGCTCAATTCCTAAAGAACTAGGTCACCTAAACTATCTAGCCTTGCTTGATCTTTCCCAAAACAGTTTAGAAGGTCCTATCCCGACTTCTTTAGGAAATTTGAGAAATCTTACATGTTTGCGACTTTGGGGAAATAAACTTTCTGGCTTCATTCCTGAAGAACTAGGTCACCTAAACTATCTAGCCTTGCTTAATCTTTCCAATAATAGTTTAGAAGGTCCCATCCCTACTTCTTTAGGAAATTTGAGAAATCTTACCATTCTGTATCTTTGGGGTAATAAGCTTTCTGGCTCAATTCCTGAAGAACTAGGTCACCTAAACTATCTAGCCTTGCTTGATCTTTTCCAAAACAGTTTAGAAGGTCCTATCCCGACTTCTTTAGGAAATTTGAGAAATCTTACATGTTTGCGACTTTGGGGAAATAAACTTTCTGGCTTCATTCCTGAAGAACTAGGCCACCTAAACTATCTAGCCTTGCTTAATCTTTCCAATAATAGTTTAGAAGGTCCCATCCCTACTTCTTTAGGAAATTTGAGAAATCTTACCATTCTGTATCTTTGGGGTAATAAGCTTTCTGGCTCAATTCCTGAAGAACTAGGTCACCTAAACTATCTAGCCTTACTTAATCTTTTCAATAATAGTTTAGAAGGTCCCATCCCTACTTCTTTAGGAAATTTGAGAAATCTTACCCTTCTGTATCTTTCGGGTAATAAACTTTCTGGCTCCATTCCTAAAGAACTAGGTCGCCTCAATTCTCTAACCAACCTTTCCCTTTTCCAAAATAGTTTAGAAGGTCCCATCCCGACTTCTTTAGGAAATTTGAGAAATCTTATCCATTTGCAAGTTCAAGAAAATAAACTTTCTGGCTTCATTCCTGAAGAACTAGGCCACCTAAACTATCTAGCCTTGCTTGATCTTTCCAATAATAGTTTAGAAGGTCCTATTCCAAGTTCATTCGCTAATTTGAGCAATTTAAAAAAATTGTATATTCGCAATAACCAACTTTCTGGTCCCATCCCACAAGGAATCGGAGGTTCCAAGAGCATGGTAAGTTTGTTCCTTAATGGAAACCAATTTACCGGCTCCTTGCCAGAAAGTATTTGTCATGGTGGTTCACTTCAAAATTTTTCAATATTCAACAATGGTTTTAGAGGTCAAGTTCCGCAAAGCCTAAAAAATTGCACGAGCTTAAAGAGAGTCTTCTTGAATGGAAACCAACTCACTGGAGATATATCTCAAGTCTTTGGTGCCTATCCAAACCTGACCATCATAGATCTAAGCCACAATAACTTTTATGGAACGATCTCAAGTAATTGGGGGCAATGCCTAAAACTAGGGACTTTGAAAATGAGTGGGAACAACATTAGTGGTAGCATACCACCTGACATTGGAAACTGGATTCAACTACATGTGCTTGATTTTTCTTTAAATCATATAGTTGGGGCAATTCCAAAGGAACTCGGCAAGTTGACTTCTCTAGAGAAATTGTGGTTGAGTGGAAATCATCTCTCTGGTGCTATTCCTATAGAATTCGAGTTATTGACCAATCTCGAATTCCTAGACATATCCTCGAACAAATTGTGCAAGTCACTTCCACATAATCTTGGGAACGGTTTCTCAAAACTGTACCACTTGAATTTAAGCCATAACAATTTCAGTGAAGAACTTCCTGTCTCGCTTATGAGCTTATTTCAGCTCTCGAAACTAGATTTAAGCTATAACTCTTTAACTGGAGAGATACCGTCAGAAAGCAGCAAAATGCAAAGTTTGGAGGTGCTCAATCTCTCTCACAATCATCTTTCTGGCGTTATTCCGACTGCCTTTCAAGAAATGCATGGCTTATTGCATGTTGACATATCCTACAATGAGTTACACGGCCTCATTCCCAACAGTAAAGCATTTTTAGATGCTCCCTTGGAATCCTTGCAAGGTAATAAGGGATTGTGCGGTAACGTTAAAGGGCTACCCCCATGCAAACATTTATCAAAAAGAGGACACAAAGCTATGTTCGTAATCATTTTCCCTCTTTTGGGATCACTTTTGGTTTTGTTTGTTTTCTTCCAAGCTCTTCTCATTTTGCAAAGAAGAAAGAAAGATCGATTTCCCCAATTAGAACAAAGCGACATGCATGAAGGAGTACATCTTTTTGTGTCAAGCACTTTTGATGGAAGAAAAATGTATGAAGAGATCATAAGAACAACCGAAGTGTTCAATGACATATATTGCATTGGGGAGGGAGCATATGGAAGAACATACAAAGCAAAATTGTCATCGGGTGATATGGTAGCTGTGAAGAGACTCCACCAACTACTTGACGATGAGAAAAGATCCCAAAAGGCATTCTTAAATGAGATAAAGGCATTAATAGAAATACGACATCGAAATATTGTCAAACTTCATGGCTTCTGTTCGCATTCTCGACACTCATTTTTGGTTTACGAATATCTGGAAAGGGGCAGTTTGGCAAGAATTTTGGTGAATGAAGAAGATGCTAAAGAATTGGTGTGGAGTAAGAGATTAAATATTGTCAAAGGTGTGGCTTATGCCTTATCTTACATGCACCATGATTGCTCACCACCAATAATTCATCGGGATATCAAAAGTAACAACATCTTGTTGGATTCTCAATACGAGGCTCATGTTTCAGATTTTGGCACTGCTAAGATTCTAGAGCTAAATTCATCTAATTGGACTTCCCTTGCAGGCACATACGGATATATAGCACCAGGTAATACATTTCATTGTCAATTTGTTTTGAGGTAACATTGAAGGCGTGAGTAAGTGCTTAATTTTTTTCTTTTAAATTTTTTTTTTGGCAGAACTTGCTTATACAATGAAGGTAACCGAGAAATGTGATGTATATAGCTTTGGTGTGTTGGCATTAGAAGTGATAATGGGAAAGTATCCAGGTGATTTCATCTCCTCAATTAAGTCATCTGATCCATCAATTGATATGAGTATTCAACTAAAAGATGTGTTGGACCAACGCCTTCCATTTCCAATGCCCCAAGTTGAGGCCGAGCTCATAAGGGTTGCAGAAATTGCTACTGAGTGCCTAAATGACCTTCCAGAATCCAGGCCAACTATGCACATGATTTCTAAAATATTAGCAGTTGCCCAAGCCCCAAATTGATGCATTCTCCAGCTAGAGCCATCTTTTGAATGAAGTTGCACCAAGAAATTCATGTTCAAGAAGATTTACTAATTATATTTTGTGTGCTGGTTCAATATTTTGTTTTCTCCTAACAAGCATATTTTGGAGTGTTGTTTTTAAGTGAAATGTTGTGTACTTCTCAAGTGTTACATATAAAAAATTAAAAGAAAAAAAAAAGGGTAAAGGAACCACCCAACAACTTGTGCTTGCTGTCAAAGCCAAAATGGCCCAAGTTTTTGGACATGGACGACTTTTTCTATCTGTCAAGATATAACTTGTGGTTGAATTGGATGGTGCTAGGCTTGCAAATGAAAGTGAGTTGAATTCAAACAAGGATACTCGAGCTCGATTCATATGATTTGGGAGAATATCTAATAATAAAAGAATTGTTAAAACACTTACCTCTGGCCATCTTTGATCAAGTATTCATTGAAACCAATTGTTTTTGGATTGTGAACCCTCACATATTTCTATATGGAGAGTATTGAGTAGGGTTTTCTGCATATCTTTATTTACGCTAATGAATGTGACTGATGGAAAATCACATGCCTTTATATATAGATTGGCCAAAACCCTTATCCCTTGTTTTCTAAGTATTGCTTCATTCCATTAAGGAATGTAACCGTTAGTTTTTAAATAAGTTGTATCTTTATTTTAATTACTCAGAGTTTTTAATATAAATATAAAACTATTAATATATATATATATATATATATATATATATATATATATAATATTTGAAAGGGTGTGGCAAATAAGCCACCTTTAAGTCTCCCACAAGGAGATGTGTTCTTTCATTCTCCCACTTGGCTTACGTGGCAAAAAAAAAAATTATTCTTTTCTTAAATTTGTTTGGCTTCCAAATATGATATATACATTTAAATATTTCTCATATAATTTTTTTAATTTGTGAACTGGATGTATTCATGTCATTTATTCAATCAGTTGATGTCAAATAGTTCATTATTCTTTCATATCATGTTCTCAAATTTTGCATGTAAAAAATATTAAATCTCAAATATCTCTCTACAAAATATACTGTTATAATAATACTTTTCAAATAGGTCCACTGTAATGTTTTTCTGGCTAACTATCAATCCTACTGGTTTCAATGCAAAATTGAGACCCCACAGACATGGGAGAATGCTACTTAGAATGGGTCAAAACCGGTCGACTGTGAGAGAAAAGTGATCCCATTGGTCTCGACGTGCGTTGGCACAGTCTTTGGTCTACCGTTGACATCTTTGTGGCAATGGGATGCCGCGAAGAAGAAGAACGGTGTCTTTGTGATGGAGGGTTGCAGAGGATTCAAACAATATGCGAGGAAGAAGATGACTCGAGGAAGAAGAAAAGGGGGGTTATTAAGCCAAACAACACCGTTCTATATATTTTTTTTAAACTTCCGGGCCCCAAAATGACATTGTTTCACTCATTTAAATGAAATTGCGCCATTTTATATACATATATTCGGGGAAAAAAAATAAATAGACGAGATCCGGCGGTTCAGCAGTTTCTCAGGGGTTCGAACCGACACCGAACTGCCTATATCGATTTTCTCATTTATTCTCTCGCCCGCCGACTGGTTTCGGCCGGTCCCATGCTCCGGCGGCCGATCTGACCGGTTCCTATGATTCTTTTACACCCCTAATTCAAAGGGCATATGTGCCTTACACATAGCCTGTCCGTCCATCTCTCTCTCTCTCTCTCTCTCTCTCTCTCTCTCTCTCTCTCTCTCTCTCTCTCTCTCTTAATGAATCTTCCAGAAATCCTAGCCTCATCCTGTCATCCCTTCGTCGCTGTCATCCAGTCGTTGCCCTCATCCCATCGTCGCTTTCATCTGGTTATCCTCAGGTTAGTTTTTGATTAACTCTTCGGTTCTTTAGTTTATGGTGTGGTTTGTTTAGTGTTTTTTGGTGTGGTTTCTGTTTTTGGGTGTGATTTATTAGTAGGTGTGATTTGTTCCGTGTGGTTTATGTTTTTGGGTGTTTACCATTCTGGCGTACAAGGTCAGTGGTGGTTGTGTTTTTTTTTTTTCTCCTCATCCGTTGTTTGGGTCTTCTTTGAGGTTGCTTTTCATGATTTTGAATTTTGGATGAAGTTGGTGCTGTGCATTGTGTATTACTTCGGTTAGATGCAAACAAGGCTTCTTCAAAACTCTCTTTCTTTTATGCTAATAATAGTTGACAGAACATTATTAACATTATTTAGTGTACCCTTAGCCTTTATTGTAGAAGTAACCAGATGAGAAAGCTCTATCAGTGAGAATAAAATTTAAAATCACACCCCAAAGATTTCTGGGATTTGTACTGGTTGCACCTAAAAGTTGCAGGGGATGTGATAGCATATGTTTGCAGTTTATTCTGATTATAAATTTTTCTATTCTCTAGTGTGTTTATTGTTTAATACGGCCTCTTGAATCATGCTATAGAAATAAAAAACATAAAGCACCACAAAGTAAGAATGGACTACTCCATTTCCAATAGCATGCATGCTGATTCCGATTGTCTTGGTAGATCCATTTCCACCTTGCTCTTGGGTCTTTGATGTATTGGATTTCGACATACATATTAAGATTGAGGACTACTCCACATGACACACACAGCACATTCCCCGTTAATGTCGTCGATGGTGGGGGGAATGGGGGGCAGTTTACCTTTGTTTTGTTTTGCCAATAATGAGACGTCATTTTCTTATTTATTTAACCTTGGCCTGCTTGTCTCCTTACCCACCCACTGTCACTTAAATGTAAGTCTATCCATTGCTTTTACTTCTAGTATTCTATTAGTTAGTGGATGGAGCTAAGAAGAAGCACAACCACATGTGGTGGTGGTAAAAGTTAAGAATGCCACCAACTCTTTCTTTATATCAAATCAATTACATTATGCTCAGAAAAAAAATATTAATAATAATAACCTGCCTAAAGTGGCAAATACTTACAGTTGACTATGAATCCTGAAAACATAAAGGTGACTCAGATCCTGGAAGGGATGAGTGGGATGTTGTTCTGCAAGTATGCACAAGCAGCAGCAACTCCACTCTGAATTTTAGAGACAAGTTGCATACATAATGCGAAGGGCTAATATTTTTATTATTATTATTATTTATGTTTATTAGCATAGATAGAATGTGGGTTAGAAATTATCGCATATAATTGCAACGACAGCATCTATGGAACACACATGAAGTAATTTGTTATACTTGTGTTTTAATTTGTCATACTTGAATGGTAGTAATTTGTAATACTTGTGTTTTAATTTTCAGTTTTTCTTTGATTTTGTTGTAACTTTAACAGATCAAAGAAGATTCTGTGAGTTGTAATGTTGGTACAACCCAAGGGGTTGGCGACTCCTCTTCTATTCCATTGGATGTAGAGGAGCTTAGGACTCTTCCAACCCATTCTTCATCCACACATATACAACAACCTACCCGTTCCATCCCACCTTTATCCAAGAAATCCAAAAAAATACCTAGCAATCTGTGATATGGGAACACTATACTAGAGTGCAAGTAATCAATAATGTTGTTACCAGCAGGTCAAGGATCTGAACCGCAATGGAATGAGACATTTGTTTTCACAGTCATGAGTACTGATGAAGCTTCAGAGCTCAATCTGAAGATAATGGATAAAGATTCTTTCACCAACGATGATTTTGTTGGAGAAGCCACGTGAGTTATCATTATTTCAATACTACTCATTCATCATCTAATTGACTCTCTTAACTCAGAAAGAAAAAAAAAAATATATATATATATATATATATATATATATAAAAGATAATTACTATTTTTCATATGCCTCATGATCTCGGGGGGAAATCTAACTAAAACAAACTTACTTTTTGCGGCCGGTCATGTAGAATTCTTAAGAGTACTCTTAGCTCTTGTATGCATGCAGCATCATAAAAATGGTTCTATCATTTGAAAAAAATTTCTATCACATGTAATCATTTTTATGTATTCTTCAGGTTCATTATAGACTCTAATTGTGTAACCGAGAAGGACATATTTGTAAATCTATTTATTGAGACATTGATATAGCACTGATGTGGAAGCCTTCCACTTATAAATAGTAGTTTTTGTTTAGTGTTCTACCTGTAAATATATCAACAATTTGCACATATACAACTCACCATTTTTTCCAATGAAATAGAACACGATATTCATTGAGAATTGTACTTTGATGTTCAGATTCTGGCATTCTTTCTACGGCCAAACAAGGAGGCCAGGATTCACAAGTCATGGAATGTGTACCACCATTGGGTTGGGAGGATTGCCCTCTTCTTTGGAGCTTTGAACATTGTATTGGGAATCCAAATTGGAGGTGCAGGGAGTGATTGGAAAATAGGCTACGGATTTCTTCTCGGTGTAATTATTGTTGTAGTCATTGTTCTGCAAGTGTAGGGAGTGTTTGCAAGTGTAGGTATGTGTATATTTATATGAAAAAAGCGTATTATAATATAGGCTTTCAGCATTATTTTTTTCTTGAAAATTAATTTAATAATATAGGCTTTGTTTAAAAAAAAAATCTGGGTATAGGACAAAACCCAGATTTCTGGGTTGTAAAAATTCGGATCAATCCGAGTTTCAGCCCGGGTTATGACCCGGGTATATCCAGACTGGAACCTAGCCTGGATTTAGAATTCGGGTTCCAGGCTGGATATACCCAAATACCCAATCCGGTACCCAGTTGCTCAGCCCTATCACCAACTATTTGTGAGTCATCTACAATTGTTGCATGGATCCTACACGTGGTGACGAAACGACGGTTAAGTTGGTTGCTTCGCTAAATGGCTTGATCCAATGCGGCTGGACCTTTCTCTTTTATTTAACCATTGTAATTATTTCTTTGAAAATATTATTCAGCTTTCTAACGAAAAATTATATTATGTAATTCTATATTATGTTTTTATTTTTATTTTTATTTTTCATCCTTTTTTTTTTCTCTTCATAAGTATGTAGTGTAGAGCAGCTAAGTAGAAGAATTCTGTTTTAATATCTATTTAAAATATTTATTTTAGAATAAATATTTCTCTCAAGAAATTCTGTAACCTCTATTTTAAAGTTATAAAAAATAATATTTTTTTATTGTGTTTAAATTTAAGTTTATATAATTACTTTCCATTTAACAAAATTATAAAAAAAAGAAAAAAAGAGAAAGAAACTTTCTGAACAACTATCTGGCCATATTTTTGTTAATTATATTATGAGTGCTGCTAGGGACAGGCACAATTTGTGCCTGTCTGCGGACGAATTTGACGTGGCATTTGGCCACGTCATCAATTAAAAAAAAAAAAAGGCAGAAATTGAACAAAAGCAGCGGGAAGGAAAACTTTCTTAAAGTGAGATCTGAAACTTGCAGTGGGAAAATCGCATATCCATCTGGAAGGGGGAAAATCACAGATTCAAGCCGAAAGGGAGAAAATTGCAGACATTCAGTGCTGTTTCTCTCTCGTAGATCTCATCCTCTAGAAGGTAAAAATCACATTTTTTCAATGGTGCTTGTTTGAAGATCTTAATGCTCTAATCGTCAGTCTCAAACTATAAACTTATCATTATGCCTAGAAAATGTTGTTTCGAAAGTACAAAGTAAATCTAAAAAAAGTCGTTTAGCCTAATTACAAGAACAACATGAAATTTATACGAAAATAATCAACTTACAGTGTATGTAAGTAGGATTAGCTAGACACTGAATAAATTCATGTTCCAGCAAAAACCTTTGCCGCTCATCATCAGGATCTTTATACAAGTTTCTTGCCCTGGAAATAAGATACCGACGATTCAGGAGAAAAGGTAACAAAATGAACTTTTTTCTTCTTTGTCCCTATATATTCATCTTCTGGGTTCTACTTTTGTTGCCATAATCAAGTTATAAACACAACCTTACTGAAAAAGAAACTACAAATGATGTTTTTTCGTTAGATATATATAGTTATGGTCAAATAAATGTTGGTTATTCATTTTTAAAAAATATGCATAATCAGCTATTAGAAATTGCATTTTTTTAATCTCAAATTCACCTTCCTTTTTTTGTAAAGAGCTAGAAGTGCTATAATTGCACGTTCTAATACTGTGTGAGAGCATGGTTTTTTTGTAATCTATAAAAGATGGGCTTGTATGGGGTGTGTCGATTTTAGGTGATCACAAAAAAAAAAAAAATAATCTGTATACAGGAGTGGTGATTTATTTTTGGGTGTGTTTGATCTTGATCTTACTCAGTCGGCAACTAAAGAAATGATAAGTTGGGGAGAGAAAGAAACTTGCTCACTATGGACTGCTGCATTAACTAAAAAATTTGCCATTTCAGTCCAAAAAACTGCTACAACCTGCATGTCCCGAAAAAACTCTGCATTATAGCAGCAAACATGAACATCTGTTACTAAAAAAAAAAAAATCTGCATTCTAACTAAAAAATCTACAGATTAACAGAAAAATTCTGCAACTTTTTCCATGTGCATTACAGAAACTTTTTCCATGTGCACTACAGCAACTTTTTCCATGTGCATTACAGAAATTTTTTCCATGTGCATTATAAAAATCTGCAGACTGTATATGGTGAGGAAAAAAATCTGCATTATAGCAACAAACTCAAACACTATGGACTGCTGCATAAACTCAAAATCTGCATTAACGTACAATGGGTGTGTTTGTCACTTTTGGAAAATTGAATATTCTCCAATCTATTAATTTTAAAATATATTTATGTGGATCCCATATTTTTTTAATTTTTTACTCTTGTGTGCTAAAATCTTGCTTTCATTATTGAGAATGAGCGACTTGCTTTCATTTCATTTCATTGTTAAGGTAGTTATATTTGGAATTGTGAAGATGGAAAAAGAGAAAGAAGACGCATCCCGCATAACACCTCCTATCACTAATCCATCAACCCCGGTATTGTACACCTCTTTCAACAATTGGTGTGTGTTTATTTTATGTGTACTCATTGGCCACTTGGGTTGAAGTCCTCATGTTGCTGCATGTTAGGACATATCAAGACCACTTTATTCAGGCGTTTCAAACTACATGCCAAGTTACTACGGTCCAATGCCTCATGCGTGGTTACCACCTTTTATGCCTCATCCAAGTGCCAACCCATATCCATGGACCAACCAGGTGATCGTTGGCATGGTATCTTTAATTTTACGAACTTTAATATTTGCTCTATTTATTTATTTTTAAATAAATTTTTTTAAACTACAGCAACACCCATGGAATTCTACTTGCGCTGCTGTGTCAAGTACTGCTGCCCTGAGTAGTTCCACTACCTTGTATAGTTCTACCATACCAATGATGGGACATCCTCCAACTGCCTACCCATATCCATGGAACAACCAGGTTATTATTTGTTGGAATATTTACTATCTTGTTATTGTGCTTTATTTTTCTGGACTATACAATTTTGTTTCTAAGTATGTGTATTACATTTTTTTTTGCAAAACTACAGCAACAAACATGGAACTCTACGATCGCACCCCTGTCTACTTCCGCAACCAATGTTAGCTCTAGTGTAGCTACTAGGTCTAGTGTACAAAGCAGCGCTACTGTACCTGCTAGCTCTTGGGCGAGTTTACCAACATTTTCAACTCCGACAAATGCCAACTCATATCCATGTGGTAGCGAGGTGATGCAAACAGATCTTTCACATGCGTTGTCTTTTTCATTATCCAGAACATATGTTGTCATATAATACTCGTTTCTCCTAATTTGCAGGAAAATAAAGTGGAACAAAGTAACTCTCTTGAAGAGTTTAGTGAGGCCACATTAGACTCAATAGATTGTGAAGAGCAGTCTACTGGCTCTTTGGGTAATACTGTTGAGACCAAAGAGGTTGTCAGTTCCGGGTCACTTCATGTCGAGCAAACTGATGGAGGTGATATCACTGAGGAGCCAAAGCCAGGGATGTGCTTTGAGTCGGAGAATGCGTTTATGGATTATTATAAACATTATGGAAAACAAGAAGGTTTTCCGGTTATGACACAAAGGAGTAAAAGAGAGAAAGATGGGATTATCAAATATGTTACTCTGGGATGTGCTCGTGGTGGCAAGGCACGGAATAGAACATGTGACGCCCCCAAATTCCGCTTGGGATTGAACGAACATTTGAAGCGTCGAGACATGCAACACAAGGTTACCTGCCCCCGTTCATGACATATAAGATGCAATGTTCCTAACATGCATCTAACATTATGCAATATTCGCAGCGGATAATCTTTTTCTTTAGCAATACTATGCACCAATTAAATATATCCCAAATACTTGAAACATAATTCATACATAAAGGCATACTAAAAAGCCGTGATCACCACACTAGTCTAAAATGGTTGTGATCAAAAGAATACTTGAGATACAACTCCAAAAGTACAAGTATTAACCTAAGTTAAATACTATACCATCATCAACATCGCACCGTGGCCTAGTCGACCGTATTCAGTTGGTCAGATTCCAATTCTTCTTTGGGTCCTGTAACAAGATCTACCATTCGGGGGGAATGGTAGTTGGGACTACCACAGTGAGATTTGATTACAAATCTCAGTAAGTTAACATAAAACTCACACACAGGTTAAAGATGCATGCATGGCAGTAAAAGCATAAATGCATAAGTAAAGTCGTACATAAGCATAGCATAACTTGACATATAACATGACATAACCAGAACTTAAACGTGAACTGAACTTGACTTAACATGACATGAACTTGAGTTTAAAACATAACATGGACTTGAAATGTAGCATGAACGTAAACATGCATAACATAAATATGAACTTGAAAATAACATAAACTTGAACATATCATGACATAAACGTGAACTTGAGACATACTGTAAACGTGAACTTAACATGATGTGAACATGAACTTGGAACATAACTTGATCATGAACATAACATGTACGTGTACATAACAAAACATGAACTTGATCTGAAACTTGACTTATCATGCACTTGATCTGAAACTTGACTTAATACGTACTCCACAGTTGTTGTGGCCCCACGTATTCTACGTGTCACAATTGCTGTGTCTCACGTAGTGTATGCTCCACAGTTGTTGTGGCCCCATACTTCATGCTCCACAGTTGTTGTGGCCCCATGAATACACGTAACATAAAATATAATACGTACTCCACAGTTGTTGTGGCCCCACGTATACACGTAACAGAAAATATAATACGTACTCCACAGTTGTTGTGGCCCCACGAATACACGTAACATAAAAAATAATACGTACTCCACAGTTGTTGTGGCCCCACGTATACACGTAACAAAAAAATATAATACGTACTCCACAGTTGTTGTGGCCCCACGTATATACGTAACATTAAATATAATACGTACTCCACAGTTGTTGTGGCCCCACGTATTCACGTAACATAAAATATAATACGTACTCCACAGTTGTTGTGGCCCCACGTATTATACGTAACATAACATGTCTTATCTTTCTTAATGCATGAGATATTAATTAATATCATATACTTTTCTAACATGGCGTATACTTGTAAATGGCACAATATGATTTAATCATAACATTTCATGGCATACTTAACATGGCATACTTATAACATACATCATTGTATGACAGAAAAGATTATGTAACAGATAATTATTCATGAGAGATTAAATCATACGTAACAGATAAACATATAATGACATAGCATGACATGGCATATACGATAACATACATACATAAATTGTAGTTCCCTTACCCATCACACATACACAATAAACTGATAGTAAGTTAGAGGCTAACTTACCTCGATCGTCGCGTTCTATGAGAAAAGGGCGCGAAACACGAGGAACTGCACAACAGCTGGAAGAGGAACACTCAAGTCCTTAAGATTTTCACTTCTGAACTCAATTGTCATATTATGAGCACTTGCAACACCACGGCAACTTGAGGTTTCACTATACTCAGAAGAGATAATTTGACTTCATAAAGCCTTTGCACTAAAACAAGTTCATTAAAATTATCAATAATAACCAACAAACAATTCCTTTCTCAATCCATATACTCTTAGCCATAGTCAACCACAAGATGACACCAGTCACCCCAGACTATAATCCATAACACCACTGCTTCGGGACACTGTCATACAGTTTCCCAACACTACACCATGCTCTACACTTCTCTGTTACGCCATCCAACCCTTCGTGACACGCCATCCGGTGTTTCACGACTTAATACAGAGTACACTCACGTGAACTCTCTTCCATCCACACTACAAAACCCATCACTGCGATACACGTCTCACAGTGCATCGCTACGCGACACGGAGTACGCACTACGCGTACTTCCTTCGCTACAACACTCATCAACACGATGCACATCACACGATGCATCGCCATACAACACGGAGTACACTACATGCGTACTCCCTTCCTTCTACGACACACATCATTACAGCGCACGTCGCGCGGCGCGTCGCTGCATTACACAGAGTACGCTACACGCGTATTCTCTTCACACAACCCGCCGTATCACATCTACGGCATCCATCTCACGCCTATACTTCACAGCACAGTCCACAAAATACACAATCAAACTCAACACTTCACAACCACACTTCCCTTCACAACTACGCAACGAACTCCACAAATACAACTACACAATTCACAAACCAACCAACTAACTATTTTAAACGTAAAATAACTAGAGATAGAAGGTTATACCATCGACGGGATAACCCGCGCGTCGCTCGTTGTTCGTCACGAACATGCGTCGGAGGAACGTACGTGGCGGCGTACGGTGGCTGTCCACCACATAAAGTGGTAGTTTGGGCTTGAGAAAGGCTAGGCGTGGTCTTGGAAGACTCATGATTTTACAGCTGTCGATGAAGAACAAATTACGTGATTTACGGAAAAGATAATCTATACGCGTAATTCCAGATGAGGGTAAAGATGAGAGAGATGTGATTGCTGTCGGGAAATAATCCAAAACTGATAATTTTAGCGGGCTGTTACAGAACATCAAATATCTCAAGGCCTCGGCCAACAAGCAAGACAGACTGCAAGGCAAGGATGAATGTAGTGTTCAAGAATGGGAAGTTGTCTGTCACATCGGTTTTTAACACTCACAATCATGTACTTAGTCCAAGAAAAGCAAGATTCTTCAGATGCAATACAGAAGTTAATGAGTCAGTTAGGAGGGTGTTGGATACAAATGATCAGGCTGGCATACGGATGAATAAGAGTTTTCAAGCTCTTGTGACTGAGGCGGGTGGGTTTGAGAATGTACCATTTGGAGAAAAAGATTGCCGTAACTATATTGATAAGGCTCGACACCTACGTCTAGGTAAAGGTGGTGCTCAAGCACTGTTGGAATATTTTAGAAGGATGCAATACAAGAATGATGGCTTTTTCAGTATTATAGAGGTGGATGAAGATGATAGGATGAGAAATGTGTTTTGGGCGGATGCCTGTAGTAGAGGGGCTTACAACTATTTTGGAGATGTGGTAACATTCGATACCACATACTTGACAAATAGGTATGGCATGCCATTTGCACCCTTCGTGGGTGTAAACCACCATGGACAATCAATCTTTTTGGGTGCAGGCCTTATTTCAAGTGAGGATACCGAATCATTTGTTTGGTTATTTAAAAGTTGGCTTGATTGCATGGATGGAAAAGCACCAAATACTATTATTACAGATCAAGATCGCGCAATGAAAAATGCGATTGCCATTGTTTTTCCCAACACACGACATAGATATTGCTTGTGGCACATATTGAAAAAGATCCCTGAGAAACTTGGTTCCCATACTCAATACCAATCTGGCCTGAAAAGTAAGTTACTATCTTGTGTCTATGACTCTCTTACTATTGAGGAGTTTGAGAATTCTTGGAACATCCTCAAGGATACATTCAACTTGCATGAAAATGCTTGGCTGCAAAGTTTATATGCAGAGAGAGAGTTTTGGGTGCCTGTATATTTAAAGAACACATTTTGGGCTGGGATGAGTACAACTCAGCGCAGTGAGAGTATGAACACATTCTTCGATGGCTATGTGCATGCCAGGACAAACCTTAAAGAGTTTGTTGATCAGTTCGATAATGCATTGAAGAAAAAAATTGAGAACGAAAATCAAGCAGACTTCCATTCCTTCAACTTCACCATTCCTTGCATATCACACTTGGGTCTTGAGAAGAAGTTTCAAGATGTGTACACAAATGAAAAATTTAGAGAGGTTCAACAAGAGATAATGGGAATGATTTATTGTCATTGTCGTTTCGAGAAAATGGATGGAGTAATCGCAACTTACTCGGTCGATGATGAAATTAAGGCTGAAGATTTCATTAAAGAGGTTACTTATACTGTTTTGTTTAATGAGGCCGAGTGTGAGGCAAAGTGTATTTGCGGGTTGTTTGAGATGCGGGGGATAATTTGTAGACATATTCTTGCCATCTTTTCAGCTAGAAAAGTCCGTGAGTTGCCGAAAAAGTACATATTGGACCAATGGAGAAAGGACATAAAACGTAGGTATAGTATTATTCCGAGCAGCCATGACGTTTCTGACCAAAGGCCAGAAACTATTAGGTATAAACGTCTATTGAAGATTTGTTATGAGGTAATAACAAATGCTTGCTCTCAAGATGGGCATACCGAGGATATGGTATCGAAGTTGTATGCGATGAATGACGTATACTGCACCTCGAAGCCCCACAAGATACAAGAGAAGCATGTTGGAGATAGTACTATGAATGCAGCCACGGAAGGAAGTTCGAAAAAGGTGCTAAGTCCTCATGTTGTCAGAGGCAAGGGAAGACCCCCATGTAAGAGAAAAATGTCAACGATGGAGGAACAAATGAGAAAAAAAAAACTAAGGCTGTGAGAAAGAGAGGAGATAAAGGAAAAAGAAACTGGTGAGAGTTTCTTTCAAAAAGTAGCTTTTTTCATTTGATAATATCCTGTATATTTGTGAACTTTAATTTTTAACACTTTTTTATGTTGTCAGAGGCGTGAATTGGACACCGAACTGATGGAAAGTAGTGGAAATCAACTTGGCCCATCAAGAATGAGTTTGCAAGAAAACATGGGGACACAAGAAAGTGTACCAAATCCTACTTTAATTCATTTATTCATTCATTTTTATTTTTTATTTGGGTCTTACTTTGTGTCATATTAGATACACAGATGCAACTTGGGATGGATGGAACACAGCCAGAGATGGCGGATGGAACACAGCCAGAGACGGCTTATGGAACACAGATGGAGACGAGGGATGAAACGCAGCCGGAGACGATACATGCCACGGGTGCAGATTTTTCTTAGTGAACATTGTAGTAGATGCAGAATTTGCAGATTTTATGGGAATGTATTTGCAGTATTTTTCTTAGTGATACTGCAGTAGATGCAGAATTTACAGATTTTATGGGAATGTATTTGCAGTCTTTTTCTTAGTGATACTGCAGTAGATGCAGAATTTGCAGATTTTATGGGAATGTATTTGCAGTATTTTTCTTAGTGAACTTGCAGTAGATGCAGAATTTTGCAGATTTTATGCTTCGGTATTTGCAGTATTTTTCTTAGTGACAAAAGCAGCAGATGCAGAATTTTGCAGATTTTATGCTTGGGTATTTGCAGTATTTTTCTTAGTGACAAAAGCAGTAGATGCAGAATTTTGCAGATTTTATGCTTGGGTATTTGCAGTATTTTTCTTAGTGAGAAAAGCAGTAGATGCAGAATTTGCAGATTTTATGGGAATGTATTTGTAGTCTTTTTCTTGCTACGTGAGGAGCAGGTTTTATTTTTTCCTTAGTGAATTTGCAGGACATGCAGAAGTTGCAGATTACATTCCCATGTTTTTGCAGTATTTTTCTTGCCATGCTTATTTGCAGGTTTTATTAAATTCTTACTTAACTTGCAGTACATGCAGAATGAATAAGATAAACATGGGAATGTAACAATGCAGTATTTTCTTGCTAAGTTCGACTCATGCATGTCGGCTCAAAACCTGGGGACAATGAATTTTAAAATACAAGATTTGCATTGCAAGTTTCAATAAATACAAAGACTTTCCACAAAATACAAAAATGTTCCACCTACATGAGAATAACAATTTTCTTAATACTACCTACTTTGTTAATAAACAGTGGAACATTAAAGAACAAAAAAATCTAGACTTTTTACAAATAAAGTCTCAAGTACATTCATTTTAGTCTAGACTTACAAAGGCTAAGTTCCTATCAAATACAAATACAAAGTGTTCATCATTTCGAGCGTATCAAATACAAATAAAGTACTATGGACATTAGCTATTGCTCACGAAGCAGCGTGCGTGCATGCTGCAAGTCGGTTTCTTGCCTACGAAGATGAGCTTTATCGTTGTGGAGTGCTAACTCCCTCTTGTCAATCTCTTCTTCTCTCTTTCGAAGCTGGGCTTCTTCATTGTGGTGTGCCAACTCCCTCTTCCCAATCTCTTCTTCTCTCTTTTTAAGTTCTTTCTCTTTACTTAATATTTCTGCTTCTCTCTTTACAAGGGCTTGCTCTTTGTATTCACTACCATCTGCCCACTTGAAATATTTGCAGTGTGGTAATCCCTGTGTAGCACATAAATTGCAGCACAATTCATTCTATAAACACATAAGTACAATTAATATGTAAATAGAAACTTGCAGTATAATTAATTGCATTTACCTCTTTGTTGTACATTGGACACCCAACGAATGCTCGTTCAGGATTTTTTGGAGTATTTGATATTCTGAGTACAACTTCTTTCCCACAGATGCACATTGGGACAGTACTCAATGTGCTATTAACAAGAGATGTTGAAGAAACTGATGATGACATTCTTAACTCTTTTTCCTGATGAAAGGATTAAGGATTAAAGGAAAATTATAAATAAACATCAAAATAAATAAATAAAATCTCCACGCGAAACAAGAAAAAGAAAACAGTATATATATATGGTCATGTAGGGCTGAATTCTCATTTGTCACAACATCTTAAGATTAGTAATATATTTGAGCTGGCAAAGTCATCTGTCTTGGCTCAAGTTGTGTCTTTATCAAAGTTCTCAAAAAACAGGAAAAAAAAATAAAAAAATAAAAAAGATTAAGATTCAGGCATTGTTTGGGTAATATATGTGGGTTTAAGTCAGTTTTAGTGGGTTGATGTTTGTTAGACCAATGTTTCTTAGTTACTGTTAGTCAAATGCACGTTGAACACCATGGAGATGCTAAACAGCCATAAGATAATCTCATCTTCTCAACCAAACTACCATAAAGTACTGTTAGTCAATTGGCAAGCTGTTATTTACCGATAAAAAATAGCACCGAGAAGGTGTACACAAGAAAGTATCAATATTCACCTCATGTCCGAAAATTGAGATGTGTGCTCTAATCCAAACAGTTCATGATCCAAACAACATGCTAGACATTGCATAAGAAAGGGTTTAATTTCCTAGTACTCCACATGACAAGGTTTAAGACTAGCCATTGAAAAGGCAATTGACAATTATGATCGGCATCCCATTTCAACAAGTGAACAATAGACTCACTTATACTTGGGATTCTCTTTATCATTTTCACAAACACCTTTCCTACATTCCATATTTTGATCACAACAGCCACCGTTTACAAGAGCAACCATTTCCTTAGTTACATCAAAGCAATTCCCAACATGTTCATTACAAAGAAATCCATCCACATATTTATGGGTAAAGGCTTTTGATAGATAATAAATGACTTAATTGTTAGGAAAATACAAATAAAAAAAAAAAAACTACTACTGCCATTCTCCATTCGTAAGCCAAGGTATGGTAAAGATGAACAAAAAAAACAAAAAGAAATAAACCGTACATAAATGAAAGGGGGAGAGAGCATTGAACCGAATGAGATGCAAACCTTGAAAAGCTGATGAAATTCTCGCACAGTACTCGGGAATGAACGGGAGGGAGAACACGAAATTATGAATAGAGAAATAGGGGAGAGGGAGAGGGAGAGGGAAACAGGACTCGGGGGGATCGGTGGGAAAAAAACCAATTTCGGGTTAGGGTGGTGATATTGGTGAGGAAGAGCTAACCAAGACGCCGGTGGTGATAGGAGCTGACCATGAGCTGATGGTGAAGAAGCGACACCGGGTTTCGAATGGTACAATGAGGAAGACCTAGGTAGCGGCAAAACAAATAATAGAGAAACAGAAGAGAGGGAGAGGGAAATAGCACTTGGGGGGATCGGTGATTTGGGGTTAGGGTTAGGGGACTGGGAAGCTCGGGGAGGGAGAAGACTCAGGGGAGATGAAGAGAGAAACAGAACGAGGGGGAGGGAGAACTTACCTCATTAAGTGAAACGGTGCGTTTGACTCCAGCGTGGCAACCGTCCGCGCGCAGGCCGAATCTGAAAAAGCAGTGGTTCTACACAACACTTGTAACAGCCCGCTAAAATAATCAGTTTTGGATTCTTTCCCGACAGCAATCACATCTCTCTCGTCTTTACCCTCATTTGGAATCACGCGTATAGATTATCTTTTCCGTAAATCACGTAATTTGTTCTTCACCGACAGCTGTAAAATCATGAACAGTTTTATCCTAAGCGTTGTACCTCGATGGCGTTTTCCCGGATCTTATCCATCGAATTTCAAAGTATTAGATAAGCTTGTTTTTAAAGTAGCACAATTATAATAATTTAATGAGCTCTGAAAATATTATAATTGTGGATAATTACTTAGATTAAATATTTTAGTTGTTTTAAGATATTAAGATGTTTAATTTTACGTTGAAAACTCTTATTTAAATTAATTGGTTTTATCATCTTCGATTAATTAACGGTACTTTATCATTTTATATAATGATGAGGAAATATTATTTTATAAATTTTAGTTTATAAAATAATATTCTACCTTAATTCATCGTGGTGTTTTATTTAAAGTGTTTTATTTAAAATAAAACATTTACGCGTTTTTAATCAGTGTTTTAATTCACCGTTGAATTATTTGAGGATCCCAAAACGTAGGATTGAAGTTTATTACCTAGGCTCCTACCCTTTTTCCTTCATTTTTCCTTTTTTCTTTTTTTTTCTTCTCTTTCCTCTCCTTCTCTCCATGGTCGACTTACACCCTTCCACCATAGCTGATCGGTTCTAGCTTCCTACCGGCGCCACCTCCGGCCGCCGTGCCTCACCTCCACCTCCGGCATGTCCCTCCCTCACCGGCGAACACATCTGCACCGGAGGTGTGCAACGCCGGCCACCAATTCTCTCTCTCTTCCCGTGCTCTTCCTTCTTGTCTCATTACCGTCGCCGCCCCTTTGACCGCCCGTTTCTCCGCCGTCCGGTGGAGGTGTCGTACACCACCCCCGCCATTCTCTTCCCCTTTCACCATAGTTCATACACACCAATTTTCAGAGCCATCGGACCAGCCGTTAGTCGCCGAGAGCCCCCGGAAGTTGCTGCCCCTGCCCTGTTTTCTCCCCTGTTGCCGATTTCTTTCTCCGCCCAGAACCGCCGCTCGCCGGCGGCGTGGACTACACCACCCACCCAGATTTCTTCCCCTCTCACCGGTGAACATCCCCTCCAAGTTTCACCTCCATCCGAGCCACGGTTAGCCGCCACTCTCGCCTCCAAACAAATGGGTTTTTAAGGCTTTTCACCATTTTGGACCACCATACACGGCCAAATCAGCCACCAAGCACCACCATTGGATTCACCACATCAAGGGCTTCCTCCCCATGTCTTTCTTTTTCCCAAACTCTCACTTTTTCTCATATGGGTTTCTCAAAACACCCGTTCGGTTGCACCACCGTGCGCCGCCGTACACGGCCACCCGTGGTGTTTCACCACCACCATCTTGTTCCTCTCATCCTCATGAACCTCTCCAAGAAATTTCATGGCCAACGGAGCTTCGTAGAGCTCACACTCTCCCGCACTCTCCAAGGCCAAAAATGGTTTCAAACGGCCGATCTGCCGCCGTTAGCCACCGTCCGACCACCACCTCGCCACCACAGCTCCACCACATGTTCCTCTACCTTTCCCTAGCTTTCCATGAAGTTCTATGGCTTTTCGCTACCTCGCGTCTCCTCCGCTCACCGTTCGGAGTTACTGTTCACGGCGTGATGCCGCCGTGCTCCGCCACCTTTGACCATCACAAGGCGACCGTGAGTCTTCCAAGACCACGCCTAGCCTTTCTCAAGCCCAAACTACCACTTTATGTGGTGGACAGACACCGTACCGCCACGTATGCTCCTCCGACGCATGTTCGTGACGAGCAGCGAGCGACGCACGGGTTATCCCGTCGATGGTATAACCCTCTATCTTTAGTTATTTATGTTTAACATAGTTGATTTGGTTGGCTGTAGACTGTGTAGTTAGTGTTTGTGGAGTTCGCTGCGTAGTTGTGAAACGAAGTGTGGTTGTGAAGTGTTAGGCTTGATTTTGTAGTTTTGTGGACTGTGCTGTGAAGTATAGGCGTGAGATGGATGCCGTAGATGTGATACGGCGGGTTGTGTGAAGAGAATACGCGTGTAGCGTATTCTGTGTAATGCAGCGACGCGCCGCGCGACGTGCGCTGTAGTGATGTGGGTCGTAGAAGGAAGGGAGTACGCATGTAGTGTACTCCGTGTGGTATGGCGATGCATCGTGTGATGTGCATCGTGTTGATGAGTGTTGTAGCGAAGGAAGTACGCGTAGCGCGTACTCCGTGTCGCGTAGCGATGCACCGTGAGACGTGTATCGCAGTGATGGGTTTTGTAGTGTGAATGGAAGAGAGTTCACGTGAGTGTACTCTGTACTAAGTCGTGATACACCGGATGGCGTGTCACGAAGGGTTGGATGGCGTAGCAGAGAAGTGTGGAGCGTATGGTGTAATGTTGGGAAACTGTATGACAGTGTCCCGAAGCAGTGATGATATGGATTATAGTCCGGGATGACTGGTGTCATCTTGTGGTTGACTATGGCTAAGAGTATATGGATTGAGAAATGAGTTGTTTGTTTGGTTGTTATTGATAATTTTAATGAACTTGTTTTAGTGCAAAGGCTTTCTGAAGTCAATTTATCTCTTCCGAGTATAGTGAAACCTCAAGTTGGCCGTGGTGTTGCAAGTGCTTACAATATGGCAATTGAGTTCAGAAGTGAAAATCTTAAGGACTTGAGTGTTCCTCTTCCAGCTGTTGTGCAGTTCCTCGTGTCTCGCGCTCTATTCTCATAGAACGCGACGATCGAGGTAAGTTAGCCTCTAACTTACTATCAGTTTATTGTGTATGTGTGATGGGTAAGAGAACTACAATTTATGTATGTATGTTATCGTATATGCCATGTCATGCTATGTCATTACATGTTTATCTGCTACGTATGATTTAATCTCTCATGAATAATTATCTGTTACATAATCTTTTCTGTCATACAATGATGTATGTTATAAGTATGCCATGTTAAGTATGCCATGAAATGTTATGATTAAATCATATTGTGCCATTTACAAGTATACGCCATGTTAGAAAAGTATATGATATTAATTAATATCTCATGCATTAAGAAAGATAAGACATGTTATGTTACGTATAATACGTGGGGCCACAACAACTGTGGAGTACGTATTATATTTTATGTTACGTGAATACGTGGGGCCACAACAACTGTGGAGTACGTATTATATTTAATGTTACGTATATACGTGGGGCCACAACAACTGTGGAGTACGTATTATATTTTTATGTTACGTGTATACGTGGGGCCACAACAACTGTGGAGTACGTATTATTTTTTATGTTACGTGTATACGTGGGGCCACAACAACTGTGGAGTACGTATTATATTTTATGTTACGTGTATACGTGGGGCCACAACAACTGTGGAGTACGTATTATATTTTATGTTACGTGTATACGTGGGGCCACAACAACTGTGGAGTACGTATTATATTTTATGTTACGTGTATACGTGGGGCCACAACAACTGTGGAGTACGTATTATATTTTATGTTACGTGTATACGTGGGGCCACAACAACTGTGGAGTACGTATTATATTTTATGTTACGTGTATACGTGGGGCCACAACAACTGTGGAGTACGTATTATATTTTATGTTACGTGTATACGTGGGGCCACAACAACTGTGGAGTACGTATTATATTTTATGTTACGTGTATACGTGGGGCCACAACAACTGTGGAGTACGTATTATATTTTATGTTACGTGTATACGTGGGGCCACAACAACTGTGGAGTACGTATTATATTTTATGTTACGTGTATTCATGGGGCCACAACAACTGTGGAGCATGAAGTATGGGGCCACAACAACTGTGGAGCATACACTACGTGAGACACAGCAATTGTGACACGTAGAATACGTGGGGCCACAACAACTGTGGAGTACGTATTAAGTCAAGTTTCAGATCAAGTGCATGATAAGTCAAGTTTCAGATCAAGTTCATGTTTTGTTATGTACACGTACATGTTATGTTCATGATCAAGTTATGTTCCAAGTTCATGTTCACATCATGTTAAGTTCACGTTTACAGTATGTCTCAAGTTCACGTTTATGTCATGATATGTTCAAGTTTATGTTATTTTCAAGTTCATATTTATGTTATGCATGTTTACGTTCATGCTACATTTCAAGTCCATGTTATGTTTTAAACTCAAGTTCATGTCATGTTAAGTCAAGTTCAGTTCACGTTTAAGTTCTGGTTATGTCATGTTATATGTCAAGTTATGCTATGCTTATGTACGACTTTACTTATGCATTTATGCTTTTACTGCCATGCATGCATCTTTAACCTGTGTGTGAGTTTTATGTTAACTTACTGAGATTTGTAATCAAATCTCACTGTGGTAGTCCCAACTACCATTCCCCCCGAATGGTAGATCTTGTTACAGGACCCAAAGAAGAATTGGAATCTGACCATCTGAATACGGTCATCTAGGCTACGGTGCGATGTTGATGATGGTATAGTATTTAACTTAGGTTAATGCTTGTACTTTTGGAGTTGTATCTCAAGTATTCTTTTGATCACAACCATTTTAGACTAGTGTGGTGATCACGGCTTTTTAGTATGCCTTTATGTATGAAATATGTTTCAAGTATTTGGGATATTTTTAGTTTGGTGCATAGTATTGCTAAAGAAAAAAATTATCCGCTGCGAATATTGCATAATACTAGATGCATGTTAGGAACATTGCATCTTATATGTCATGAACGGGGGCAGGTAACCTTGTGTTGCATGTCTCGACGCTTCAAATGTCCGTTCAATCCCAAGCGGAATTTGGGGGCGTCACAACACTTCACCTAGAGGGGGGGTGAATAGGTGTAATCCGATTTTTATGGTCTTTTTAAAAAGATTGTTAAACAACAATTAATCAAAGCAATAAACAACACAAATAATCAACATAAGATTTTGTTCACGGAGTGGAAACTCATTTGTCTGAGTTCGCTCGAGCCAAGTGTCAAGCGAGGGTCGAGCGGTACAATCTGCTTGAGTTCGCTCGAGCCAAGTGTCGAGCGAGGGTCGAGCGGTCCAATCTGCTTGAGTTGCTCGAGCCATGTGTCGAGCGAGGGTCGAGCGGTTCAATCTGCTTGAGTTCGCTCGAGCCATGTGTCGAGCGAGGGTCGAGCGGTCCAATCTGTTTGAGTTCGCTCGAGCGCCCTGTCGAGCGAGTGTCGAGCGGTGCAATCTGCTTGAGTTCGCTCGAGCCATGTGTTGAGCGAGTGTTGAGCGGTGACACCTGTTTTGACCAGTGATCAGCACACTTCAATCCTTTCGCTTCAACACTTGTTACAACACTATTTTACACAGGTTTTCACAAGAATATGCCAATCAACTCATTTTTGCCTCAACAGAATCAGTGACTGCAAACAAACTTTTCCTTATATTATATATTTGGCAGTGAATTACCAAACGCCATTCTCATTATTGGAAAATATAGGAGAAAGTTGATAGGGCTATTTTTGCCATTAAGGATAAATCTTTGTCGACCGCAGATGACCACATATACGAGTGATCCAGGGGTGTCAAATCCTGTAAATGGATTGTGTTCGTGTTGTGTCAAATATGTATATTATACTATATGGGTTAATCCAAACACGACCCATTAAGGGTTTCATGTCAAAAATTTAAACCCTAACACGACCCATTAAGATAACGAGTTGACACGATACGACCCATTATGACCCGTTAATAAATTCTAAAAAAGTTAACACAACACGACTTGTTTCAACCCGTTTATATTAATAGAAACGAACATGACCTGTTAACCCGTTTGACCTGATTAATTTTATATAAATATTAAAATCACAATGTCTCTAAAAAATATAAAACTAACTACAACTACAAATTACAATCCAAAAAATAAATATACTGAATTTAAAATCCCAACAATACCGTGTATGATAAACAACATAACAAACTCATAAAGCCATGCATACTGCATAGTGCTATAGTACATAGTTACAATTCCAAATATTACACACACAAATCTAAATAAATTATGAATCTACAGAAGGAAGTGTAGAATCCTCTTTGCTCTTGTTGTTCTCCAACTCCATTATATATCTAGTTAACTCTTCCAATTGCATTTCTTGGGTTCCTATTAAAAAAATGGCCTTAGTAAAAGAATTAAGATAATATTTAATAAAAAAATAAAAAATGTTACCCTTGACTTCGGTTTCCTCGCCATATAACCAATCTCTTGTACAGACTAATGCTTCAACAATATCTGGTTTCAGTGCACTCTATACTGATCAATGATATGCCCACCAACACTAAAAGTAGATTCAGATGCAACTGTAGAAATTGAAACACTCAAAATGTTACAAACCATACAAACAAGATCAGGATAATGAAATTCATTTCTTTTCCAAAAGGAAAAAAATATCAATTTTTGCATTTCTATCTTCCCTAGATTCATCTAATTAAAGCTCCAATTGACCTTTTTGCATATGAGCAACGAGATAATCATTTCCAAATGAATCAAATTCCTATACAAAAAAAAAAAGTTCTATTGAGAATATGTGATATAAAATAATAAAACAATAATATAATATAAATCATTAAACAAAAAATATTATTTGAATCTACCTGAAATACTTGTTTATTGACTCTATTCCATCTACTAGAAGATGATTGACTTTCCATTGTACTAATACTTATTCCAAAAGTTGTAGTAGAACTTGTGGGAGTACTAGAAGAACTATATTCTATGAAAAGAGATGTCATTTTGGTATGAACATTCAAAAACTCCAGGGAATTATTTCCATAAAGCTTCTTATAAGAAAAATCAACAGAATGAAGTTTGTATCAATGATCCAATATAACTGCTATAACCAATAACACATTGAACTCAGACCAACATTTCTCAAACTTAGCAAGCATTTTACAAGACATTTTCTTCATGTAGTCATCTTCACTTTCAAAGTGCTCATTTAATGTCAAATAAATCATAAACTCTGCTGGGAAGTACAAATTGGCTATAAGGTATTTGGTTCAAGAAAACTTACAAGTGGCATCATAAAAAGCTCACAAGAAAGTGTTAATCTTCTCCACTTTTTTGCACTCAGATGTTGATAGATAGTGTTTAAAATTGGAATCAGTCAACTCCAAATGGCAAACGACATGATGATAGAAAAGAGCACTCTCAAGCATAAGAAAAGTTGAATTCCATCTAGTGGGGATATCCTGTCTCAGCCATTTCTTACTATCCAAAGACATTTTTTTTGTTGAATCTAAAAATTTTTGTTTCCTTAATTGTGATCCTTTGACACACTTGATACTGTCACGAATTTTTTGGATAGCACGATCAATTTCTTTTAACCCATATTGTACTACCAAATTAAGAATATGATAATAACAACGAAGATGAAAGAACTCACAATCACAAACAAGGGCTTTCTTAATGTTCAATTGAACTCTTAAAAACTCTACTGACACGTCATTAGAATAAGCATTGTCTAAAGTCAACGCAAAAATTTTGTGTTGGATTCCCCACTCACATAGCAAATTATAAATTTTCTCAGATAAAGATATGCCATTATATGGTGGTGGCATAAAAGAAAAGTTTAAAACCCTTTTATGTAGAACTAATTTCTTATCCAGAAAATGTGTTGTTGCACATATAACCATCAATGCTACAAGTTAGATATCAGACAAATTCTACCAGGAGCATCACTCAACATACATTTAATCCTTTTTTTCTTGATGATATTGCTTAGCCAAATCTGCCTTAGCAGTATTTTTAGAAATAATTGGAATATCTGGATGCGCATATTATAATAAAGATCTCACCCCCAAATATTTGACAAACCGAAAAGGCAAATTGTGCTTCACAATAGCGCCTATCAAAAGTTGTCTATATTGTTCAAGATCAAATTTAGAAGCGCTTACTGAAATAGATTCACTATTTTGTGCTAACATCAACTGATCAATATCTCGTGAACTTCTTCTAGGGCATGTGTCAATGTGATGCTTCAAATTTTCGGTTCCATATTTGCTCATGGCCAAGTAAGTGGCTCCACACATCTTACACTTAGCTCGTGCCTTAGCATCACTGTAACAGCCCGCTAAAATTATCAGTTTTGGATTCTTTCCCGACAGTAATCACATCTCTCTCGTCTTAACCCTCTATCTTTAGTTATTTATGTTTAACATAGTTGATTTGGTTGGCTGTAGACTGTGTAGTTAGTGTTTGTGGAGTTTGCTGCGTAGTTGTGAAACGAAGTGTGGTTGTGAAGTGTTAGGCTTGATTTTGTAGTTTTGTGGACTGTGCTGTGAAGTATAGGCGTGAGATGGATGCCGTAGATGTGATACGGCGGGTTGTGTGAAGAGAATACGCGTGTAGCGTATTCTGTGTAATGCAGCGACGTGCCGCGCGACGTGCGCTGTAGTGATGTGGGTCGTAGAAGGAAGGGAGTACGCATGTAGTGTACTCCGTGTGGTATGGCGATGCATCGTGTGATGTGCATCGTGTTGATGAGTGTTGTAGCGAAGGAAGTACGCGTAGCGCGTACTCCGTGTCGCGTAGCGATGCACCGTGAGACGTGTATCGCAGTGATGGGTTTTGTAGTGTGAATGGAAGAGAGTTCACGTGAGTGTACTCTGTACTAAGTCGTGATACACCGGATGGCGTGTCACGAAGGGTTGGATGGCGTAGCAGAGAAGTGTGGAGCGTATGGTGTAGTGTTGGGAAACTGTATGACAGTGTCCCGAAGCAGTGGTGTTATGGATTATAGTCTGGGGTGACTGGTGTCATCTTGTGGTTGACTATGGCTAAGAGTATATGGATTGAGAAAGGAATTGTTTGTTGGTTATTATTGATAATTTTAATGAACTTGTTTTAGTGCAAAGTTTTCTGAAGTCAAATTATCTCTTTCGAGTATAGTGAAACCTCACGTTGCCCGTAGTGTTGCAAGTGCTCACAATATGGCAATTGAGTTCAGAATTGAAAATCTTAAGGACTTGAGTGTTCCTCTTCCAGCTGTTGTGCAGTTCCTCGTGTTTCGCACTCTATTCTCATAGAACGCGACGATCGAGGTAAGTTAGCCTCTAACTTACTATCAGTTTATTGTGTATGTGTGATGGGTAAGAGAACTACAATTTATGTATGTATGTTATCATATATGCCATGTCATTACATGTTTATCTATTACGCATGATTTATTCTTTCATGAGTATTTATCTGTTACACAATCTTTTATGTCATACAATGATGTATGTTATAAGTATGCCATGTTAAGTATGCCATGAAATGTTATGATTAAATCATATTGTGCCATTTACAAGTATACGCCATGTTAGAAAAGTATATGATATTAATTAATATCTCATGCATTAAGAAAGATAAGATATGTTATGTTACTTATAATGCGTGGGGCCACAACAACTGTGGAGTACGTATTATATCTTATGTTATGTTATGATAATACGTGGGGCCACAACAACTGTGGAGTACGTATTATATTTATGTTATTATAATGCGTGGGGCCACAACAACTGTGGAGTACGTATTATATTTATGTTATGTTATTATAATGCGTGGGGCCACAACAACTGTGGAGTACGTATTATATTCTATGTTACTTATAATGCGTGGGGCCACAACAACTGTGGAGTACGTATTATATTTATGTTACTTATAATGCGTGGGGCCACAACAACTGTGGAGTACGTATTATATTTATGTTACTTATAATCTTTTTTTTTTTTTTTTTTTTTTTTTTTTTTTTTTTTTTTTTTTTTTTTTTTTTTTTTTCTTTTTTTTTTTTTTTTTTTTTTTTTTTTTTTTTTTTTTTTTTTTTTTTTTTTTTTTTTTTTTTTTTTTTTTTTTTTTTTTTTTTTTTTTTTTTTTTTTTTTTTTTTTTTTTTTTTTTTTTTTTTTCTTTTTTTTTTTTTTTTTTTTTTTTTTTTTTTTTTTTTTTTTTTTTTTTTTTTTTTTATTTTTTTTTTTTTTTTTTTTTTTTTTTTTTTTTTTTTTTTTTTTTTTTTTTTTTTTTTTTTTTTTTTTTTTTTTTTTTTCTTTTTTTTTTTTTTCAAAAAAAAAAAAAAAAAAAAGTTCCATTGAGAATATATGATATAAAATAATAAAACAACAATATAATATAAATCATTAAACAAAAAATATTATTTGAATCTACTTGAAATGCTTGTTTATTGACTCTATTCCATCTACTAGAAGATGATTGACTTTCCATTGTACTAATACTTATTCAAAAGTTTTAGTAGAACTTGTGGGAGCACTAGAAGAACTATATTCTATGAAAAGATATGTCATTTTGGTATGAACATTCAAAAACTCCAGGGAATTATTTCCATAAAGCTTCTTATAAGAAAAATCAACAGAATGAAGTTTGTATCAATGATCCAATATAACTGCTATAACCAATAACACATTGAACTCAGACCAACATTTCTCAAACTTAGCAAGCATTTTACAAGACATTTTCTTCATGTAGTCATCTTCACTTTCAAAGTGCTCATTTAATGTCAAATAAATCAAAAACTCTGCTGGGAAGTACAAATTGGCTGTGAGGTATTTGGTTCAAGAAAACTCACAAGTGCCATCATAAAAAGCTCACAAGAAAGTGTTAATCTTCTCCACTTTTTCGCACTCAGATGTTGATAGACAATGTTTAAAATTGGAACCAGTCAACTCCAAATGGCAAACGACATGATGATAGAAAAGAGCACTCTCAAGCATAAGAAAAGTTGAATTCCATTTAGTGGAGATATCTTGTCTCAGTCCTTTCTTACCATCCAAAGACATTTGTTTTTTTGAATTTAAAAATTTTTGTTTCCTTAATTGTGATCCTTTGACATATTTGATATTGTCACGAATTTTTTGGATAGCACGATCAATTTCTTTTAACCCATATTGTACTACCAAATTAAGAATATGATAACAACAACGAAGATGAAAGAACTCACCATCACAAACAAGGGCTTTCTTAATGTTCAATTGAGCTCTTAACAACTCTACCGACACATCATCAGAAGAAGCATTGTCTAAAGTCAATGCAAAAATTTTGTGTTGAATTCCCCACTCACATAGCAAATTATAAATTTTCTCAGATAAAGATATGCCATTATATGGTGGTGGCATAAAAGAAAAGTTTTAAACCCTTTTATGTAGAAGCCATTTTTTATCCAGAAAACGTGCTGTTGCACATATAACCATCAGTGTTTATAGAAATCCACAAGTCAGATGTCAGACAAATTCTACTAGGAGCATCACTCAACATACATTTAATCCTTTTTTTTTTTTTTGAAGATATTGCTTAGCCAAATCTGCCTTAGCAGTATTTCTAGAAATAATTGGAATATCTGGACGCGCATATTGTAATAAAGATCTCACCCCCAAATATTTGACAAACTGAAAAGGAAAATCGTGCTTCACAATAGCGCCTATCAAAAGTTGTCTATATTGTTCAAGATCAAATTTAGAAGCGTTTACTGAAATAGATTCACTATTTTGTGCTAACATCAACTGACCAATATCTCGTGAGCTTCTTCTAGGGCATGTGTTAATGTGATGCTTCAAATTTTCAATTCCATATTTGCTCATGGCCAAGTAAGTGGTTCCACACATCTTACACTTAGCCTGTGCCTTAGCATCACCTTTCTCAGACTCAGGAACCATCTCAAAAAAACTCCACACGTTTGACCTTTTCCTTCATTTTGTTTTAGTGTTTTCATTTGGGAAACTTTCTGAGTCTAACCCATCCAAGTCAATCAAATCGTCATTTTCCCCTGCTGCCTCACTCATCTGACAATTTTAAAAAGTCAAACATGAGAATTAACAATTAAATAAGTATTTAACCAAATACTTCACAGTTCACATCCTTCCAAAAAACATAGAAAATAAATATACCTACCTTGGACCTTGGGTATGCAAACACACGTATAGGTATGTTTTGGTCTTGAGTTTCAAGGATTTGTTGTACACAAGTACGTACCTGCATTCATTGAATCATTCATGGTGATTTATACTTTATAAAAGATTGTAATTCCTTCATTCCTACTGGCAAGTGAGAATAAATTTTGGGTCCTTAAATTGGAAGGTTAGGGTTTTAGTTGATTCAAAATGAAATGTTTTTTGGGTCATAAAACTGTTAAATTAGAATTAAGATTTTGACCTTTAGATGAAATAAATAATTTTATAATCTAATTTCTCCCAATTTTATTTGTATTATTTTTGGGGTCAATGATAGCTTGACTCCCTGAAAATTAATGTGTCGGATCAATCAAATAACAGGCTTTGAGATTTTAGGGTTAGCTTTGTTGAGAAGTAAATTTCTTCAATATTTTTCTTGTTTTGAATTGTATTTGGGTTCACCCAATATATCTATACATTTGTGAAGGAACAAATATGTACTTATTTGGGTGCGTGAGATGAACACTTTTTCCCAGTTTATTTTGTTTGTAATAAACCGTAGTATACATAGTGTCTACCAAAAGACACCTCTAATCTACTACTACATAATCTACGGTGTCTACCAAAACACACCTCTAAATAATCTACCAAAAATTCATCTTGATTATTTTCTAGGGAACCAAACAAATATAAATCTTACAAAAAAAATTAAGAAAAAGAGAAAAATTACCAAGGGTTTCCGGTTTTGTCACTTCTGCTCAGCTGCAACTCGTGAGAGGATGAAGGGAGGTGGGCTGGTGGCGGCATGGCTGGGACCCAGTAGTAGCCAGTGACTCGTGCCGTTGTGCAATAGGGGAGAAGACGAGGAGATCACCTGGAGGCTGGGGCACGTCATGCCATGACTGTGAGTCTATGAGAGCTGAGCGGCAAGGGCTAAACAGTGAGGCGTCGTGGCGGTGGCATTGTGGTAGCAAGAGGAAGAATGAAAATTGAAGAAGAAGTTGCAAGAGGAACTGAGGATTGAGGAAGTTTGGAACTATAAGTCAAAGATTGAAGAATGAAGAAGGCTGAAGGGTATGCCCGTGTTAAAGGCAGTGAGGTGTGCGATGCGGGACTAGTGTTCTTTTAGGGGTTTTTTTGTTTTTAGACAAAAAGATAGAAGTGTAATTTTAACTTTTTTAACAGGTCATAACGGGTTGACCCGTTTAAGAAATCATGTCTTAACGGGTGAATCCGTTTTTTACCCGAACCAGTTAAAGTTAAACACTAACCCTCTTTTATCGTGTTGTGTTCGTTTTAAGTTAACGGGTAGTGTCACATATTGCCACTCTTGTGAGGAGAGTCCCAGAGATAGACTGATAGCTCCTTATCCTCGTGTACCACCAAAAATGTCCTTTTGAATTTCTACTCTCTCCGTCTCCAGTCAATATTAAAAGAATAATAATACACTTATAATATTCTATCACTTGTTTATTATTATTTTTATTTATTTTTAACTTTATGATTAAAAAAATTATGACTATTAATTAAATTGTATATATTTTTAATTTTTTTTAATAATTAAGAATGTTAAAAAAATATTTTAAATAAAATTATAAAAAAATAAAAGTTTCAAATACACTATAGAATAATAAACAGATGGTAGGAGATTGTAAGCCTATCATTATTCATACTAAATAATGGTTCTACCCTTTCGCTTCAAACAAATTACTTTATCTTTATATATATATATATATATATATATATTTATATTATCATTAAGAAGTAAAATGAAAGTTAATAAATTGTCAATTGTAATTGATATCATAGAGTGCATGTGTGAGTATTCTAGATATAATTATAGATTGTACAAACATCGTACACTTCTTTTGAAAATGTGTGGATTTATAATTAAAAATTAATTTTTTTATAATGAGAATTTCATATTTATTTATTTTTTTAAAAATAAATATACGGTGTTTGTACAATGTATAACTGTAAATATTATTTTTTATCATATAAAAATAATTTTATAATGTAATATATCATTTTAAATAATGTTCATTAATAAATTAATTTATTATAATTAGTTTAGAAATTTAATACTTCAGAGATGTATAGTTTCTAGAGTGACGTATTTTAAGGTACCAAAAACCAGAGTGAGCAACAGGAGTCACAGGACTAGACGCCGTACCTTATCCAATTGGGCAAAATTATTCCAATTTGTCGTCGCCTTCGATCAAGAGAGATTGGATCGAGGAGAATTTTTCTTCATAAACTAATTCAATAAAGCAAGTTCAATTCCAAATTTTGGTCATGAACTTTCTTTTTAGCACTGCGCGCAAACGGATATATAATCAAAATATCTGTGTGCTAACAAATTAGGGTATTGTATAGATAACAAAGTAGAAATCCCATAAATTTATAGTCCAATATATAACAAATTATTATATTTTTAATCAAAGTCTTGCATTCAAATAGAATGCAGACTAAAGGATTGTCAAATATTATGAAAGCTTCTCATAGTTATCTTCTTAGACAATACTTAAATATGTAACACTTTTTAATTTTTAATTTTTAATTTTTTCATTTAATTATTATCCAAACACAAAATCCAATACAATTTTTTCAAACTTTAAGACAAAACATATAAATAATTTAATATTATTTTTGTTTTTAAGTTTGTAAATGTTGTACGTATTGGTTTTTGTGTTTGAATAATAGTTAGATGAAAAAGTCACTATAAGAAAAACGGATTTTTGTAACCAATTTATTATAACGAAAATAGTATTCGCAACCAATTTAACCTATTTTTCTTGTAGTGAGTTAAAATTAAAAATGTATTTTATGTTTGAGTAATGTTAATTTAAAAATGAAATTATGAAGTTTTGAGAATTATTTGTTTTTCCAAACATGCCCTAAATTGCGCACGATCACATAAAACAGGCAATTGCATGATTAATTAGTTTTAATCGAAATAAGAAATCGGGAACATGAAATAAGTCGTAAGTCAACTCTAGTATTTAGAGATCATACACGCGCTCGATCATCTTTTTTATCCCATTTTCTAAGAATGCATGAAGAAACCTATTTAATTAATTGAACATTTTATAATTTAATACATTTGCGCTAATAAATTCACGGAATTATGGAAGAAAAATTCTACTAAATAGTCAGCTTACACCATACACTTTTATATTTTTTATCTTTTTATTTTTTTCTCTCATTAGGTCATATGTGGTGTAAGGTAGCTGTTGCCCAGATGACTAACACAAAAGGGGGGTGAATTAAGTTGTATTTAAAAAATAATAATAATTATAAATCAAATATACAATATACAATATAAACAAAATATAAAACAACAATAAATATAAAGAGTAAGGGTAAGAGAGAAGCAAACTCAGTATGTTAACGAGGTTCGGCCCCACTGCCTACGTCCTCGCCTCAAGCTACCCCTTGAGGATCCCCGAATTCACTATTCAATCTCCTTCAGGTGGAGATAGAAACCTATTACACCTTTGAACAACACCGCTACAAAGGATCCGTGTAGAACACCCTCTACACTTGCAATCACCTTACACGTGGTGACTCAACTATTCCCTGTGTAGAACACTTTCTACACACACAAGGGTTATACACACCCTTTTACTGATACAAGAATTGATAGTGGGTAGAATATCAGAAAACACTCCTCAATGAGTGAAATAAGAACAATACAAGCACAAACTATATCTCTCAAAATGAATAAGAGTTAAGGCTCAATACTTAGAGAAGAGAGAATGAAAGTTTTGAATGAATATTGTATGCTCTTGGTGTTGTGAATGTGAAGCTCTCAAATGATCTATTTATAGGCATATGAGACTTCATATTCAAATTTAAAAAGATTCATATGTGAAAGACATGATCATTCACTTTTCAAAAATTCAAACCTAATTTTTTTACTTTTTGCATATGACAAAAGGAGCACACTTTGCTTTTCAAGAAAATCAAATCTAATCTTTTACTTTTTGCATATGACAAAAGGAGCACACTTTGCTTTTCAAAAATTTCAAAACTAATTTCTTACTTTTTGCATATGACAAAAGGAGTACACTTTACTTTTCAAAATTTTCAAACAAAAACATCTTTCTTTTGCATAAGTCAAGAAAAGCATCAATCACTTTTGAAAATATTCAAATAAAACATGCACATGTGAAAGATGACAATCAATCATCTTTAATATTTTCAAAGTTCAAACATTTAATCATGTCATACACATGTGAAAGATGACAATCAATTATCTTTCAAAATTTTCAAATTTAATTTTCAAAATATTCATGCACATGTGGAAAATGTATTTTAATACTTTATGATAAAATATTAATTTTGAATCTTAATCCTAATTTCGAATTTTTAAGAGATTTACAATATTACTCTATAAATTTAATGTGAACTTGTTTCCTTCTTGCTCATGCTTGGTTTCTTGATGTGCTTGACTCTATTGTGTGGACAACTTGAGCTTGAGACTCCTTCATTCTTTGAATTAATTTGTTATCATCAAAATTCATGTGTAAATATATAATTACACAAAATTTAAAACTTTAGGTTCAACAGTAGCTACTAAGTAGAAGAACTCATCAGGAAATATAATCATGATAATTGGTATTGATCACAATCAAATTACTAACTAATAATAGAACAACATTGCATGTAATATAAATATATATATATATATATATCAATTCTAATATTCAGTGATGTACGGATGTTGACATATATAATTAATGCTTCAAAGTTTGAATGTAATGGGAACTCCACCACCGACGACATGACTACGTAGTGCTTCAAAATGCAGATAGTTTACCACTAAAATTAGAGTAATATTACGTACACTTGCTAAATATGTAAACGTTACGCAATCGTTTTAAAAAGGAGTGGAATCTATGATTAAAAAGTTAGTTTTTTTTATATAAGTCCAATAGTAATTCATTTTTTTTAAGAGATTGCGCGACGCTTGCATAATCACGACTGTAAATATCATTTCTCCTTTAATTAATAGTTATTTCTTCGCCGGCCATGCAGCTGCAACCGCGTATCTGGCAAGTACACGATGATCATCTTCTAGCAAATGTATGCATTCCATTGATCCGGCGGCAATTGCATGCATGCTAGTTTAAGCAAGATATATATTTGATGCATTGATCGAGAAGGAGTATTAATTTCTGAGTTAAATGTTTTATATACACGTCATATATATATATACATACATACAAATAAGAAGCTGCTAGCTTACATATACATTTATGATGAGTATAATATGGAATGAAGAAATAAACGAGGGAAATTGTGATAAGGGTGACGACAGCAACGATCTTGCATGACGATGGAGAGGAAATAATTATGGCTCAAAATGGACAAATCTACTCAATAACGGATCAAAATTAAGTTCCAAGTCAAAAAGGAAATACATGCACATGAGTTCGCAGGGTACTCCAAAAATTTTTGGTTCCCTGTTGGAAGGGTAATCCAGATCAAACCAGAGCCTTATGTTACGTACAGAGATGATGCAGGCCCTCCAAAAGCAGACAAATTTCAGTTATGAATGGAGACAAACCAAGTATGAAATGGGTTTGGGTTTGCAACCCACCCACCCCCAACCACTTTGTTAGGCCACCCACCCGCCAACCACTTTGTTAGGCCACCTACTACTACAAATGGTAGGCTGCTCTCTCCTATAAATAGGAGAGAGGTCAGTTGTATAATGTGTGTGGGATAGAGAGCGAGAAAGAAGAGAGAAAGAGAGTGGGTGAGTAGAGAGAGTTTACAGAGAGATTTTGTAGAATTGTTTTATAATGAAATTACAGCAGCTGTGGACGTAGGCAATTGCCGAACCACGTTAAATTTCGTCTCTCCTTTTATTTAAAATCATCTCTGTCTCTGACCAGTTCCCTACAACTGGTATCAGAGCCACTAGGTTCTTTTTGTGGGGTGAAGTTTTGGTGGGGTAGTGTGGATACGTATAGTCTAAGGAGGTTCTGTCTAGGAGATTGGAAATTTTAAGTGTGTCCATTGTGACCCTCCAATATTTCCTGGAAACTTACTTAGTGATGTACTATTCATTTCTACTAGTCAAGTTGGTCGAAATCAATTTTTGACCACTCCAGGGTGTTCCTCGCGTCGAGACGAATCCGTTGCCGCAAACGGAATCGAAAACGGAGGTCGGAGTAGCCCGCACGCGCCGGTTGAAGATCGGAGTGTCGATCCACGCGCCTGAGCCGAGCCGAGCCGAGCCATTCCTGAGCCGAGCCGTTGCTGAGCCGAGCCGTGACTGAGCCGAGCCGTTCTTGAGCCGAGCCGACATCATCCTACCACTTGTCGCACTCTGGTTGGCCGAAACTGTTTTGGCCTGTTTAAACTCAATTTTGATCCAATTTTGACGATTCCGGACTCGTTTCCAGCTAATTCGAGTGTTTCGGACGCAACGGTGATCTTTGTTTGTTCAAAATTGAACTCATTTGTAAAGTTATGGCTGAAGAAGAAGCTAAAGGTGCTGGTATCAAGAAATTTGACGGTACAGACTTTGCCTACTGGAGAATGCAGATAGAGGATTATCTCTATGGGAAGAAACTACATCTTCCACTCCTAGGAAGAAAGCCAGATGACATGAGCAATGAAGATTGGAGTTTTCTTGATAGACAAGTGTTGGGAGTCATTCGACTAACACTGTCAAGATCAGTTGCACACAATGTGGGAAAGGAAAAGACCACAACAGATTTGATGAAGGCTCTATCAGACATGTATGAGCAGCCATCAGCCAATAACAAAGTGCATTTGATGTACAAGCTATTCTACTTGAGAATGACAGAAGGAACTCCAGTTATTCAGCATTTGAATGAGTTCAACACCATCATCAATCAATTAGCTTCTGTGGGGATTGAATTTGATGATGAAGTACGTGCACTGATTGCTCTGGCTCAATTGCCAAAAAGCTGGGAGGCCATGAGAACAGCTGTTAGCAATTCTTATGACAAAACAAAGATGAAGTATCAAGATATCCGGGACCATATTCTTAGCGAGGAAGTTCGCAGAAGAGATACAGGAGAAGCATCAACTTCCAGTTCTGCTTTAAACCTTGAGACGAGAGGTAGAGGAGCTAGTAGAAGTTCAAATCGGGGCAGGTCAAAGTCCTGAAGAGGAAGAAGTAAATCTAGGTCCGGAAAACAAGTACAGTGCTGGAATTGTAGCAAGATTGGCCACTTCAGAAATAATTGCAAGGAAGCAAAGAAGAAGAATGAGCATGACTCTGCTAATACCACAATAGAAGATCTCCAGGATGCCTTACTCCTTTCAGTCGACAATCAAATTGAATCTTGGATGTTAGATTCAGGAGCCTCATTCCACACTACAGCACACCGAGAAATCATGCAGAATTATGTCACTGGTGATTTCGGGAAGGTGTACTTAGCAGATGGTGAAGCGTTGGAAATCGAAGGCATGGGAGATGTACGAATCAATCTGCCCAATGGAAGTGCATGGTTGCTACAGAAGGTGCGACATGTTCCCAAGCTCATGAGGAACCTAATTTCTGTAGGACAACTTGATGCTGATGGGCATTCGGTACTATTTACCGGTGGCACGTGGAAGATAACAAAAGGAGCTATGGTAGTAGCTCGAGGCACAAAAACAGGTACTCTATACATGACTTCAGGCATTAGAGATACTGTTGCAATTGCTGACGCAAATGCTAACCTATGGCATCAAAGGCTTGGTCACATGAGTGAAAAAGGAATGAAAGTACTATTATCCAAGGGGAAGTTACCAAAGTTGGAATCAACTGATTTCAACATGTGTGAAGGTTGCATTTTTTGGAAGCAGAAAAAGGTTAGTTTCTTAAAAAATGGCAGAACTCCAAAGTCTACAAAGTTGGAGTTGGTGCACACAGATTTGTGGGGGCCATCCCCAGTCGCTTCTCTTGGAGGATCGCGGTACTATGTTTCTTTTATTGATGACTCAAGCAGAAAAGTATGGGTTTATTTTTTGAAAAATAAATCTGACACGTTTGACACTTTCAAGAAGTGGAGAGCTATGGTTGAAAATGAAACAGGCTTGAAGTTGAAATGTCTGAGGTCAGACAATGGCGAAGAGTACATCAACGGAGGGTTCAAAGAATTATGTGCTGCAAATTGGATTAGATTTCAGAAAACTATTCCCGGGACACCGCAGCAGAATGGCGTAGCTGAACGCATGAACAGAACTCTCAAAGAACGTGCCAGAAGCATGAGGCTGAATTCAGGATTGCCTGAATGTTTTTGGGCTGATGCAATTAACACTGCAGCCTATTTGATTAACCGGGGACCTTCAGTTCCCTTAAAGTTCGATCTACCAGAGGAAGTATGGAGCGGAAAGAAGGTAAATATTTCTCATTTGAAAGTTTTTGGCTGTGTATCATATATTCATATAGATTCTACTGATCGTAACAAGTTAGAAGCCAAATGTAGAAAATGTTTTTTCATCGGTTATGGTGATGAAGAATTTGGCTATCGATTTTGGGATGGTAAAAATCGCAAAATCATCAGAAGTAGAAATGTAATTTTCAATGAGCAAATTCTGTACAAAGCTAGGTCACAAGCTGAACCTGAGGAGCAGCCAAAAAAACCTGAGGTTGTTGACTTTGATGTTACTCGAGTCAACACTGATCAGAACGAGGATCAAGAGAATGATAATACACAGATCGAACAACGTACACCACTCACTGTTATTCGAAGATCTTCAAGGACGATCAGGCCACCACAGCGATTCTCACCATCTATATACTACATCCTGCTAACAGATAGTGGTGAACCGGAAAGTTATGATGAAGCTCTACAAATTGAAGATTCGATCAAGTGGGAGAAAGCCATGCGAGATGAGATGGAGTCACTGATGTCAAATCATACATGGGAGCTAACTAAGCTTCCAAAAGGCAAGAAGGCTTTGCACAATAAATGGGTGTACAGAATTAAGGAAGAGCACAATGGTAGCAAGCGCTACAAAGCCAGAATGGTCGTGAAGGGGTTTCAACAAAAGGAAGGTGTCGACTACATAGACATTTTCTCCCCAGTCGTAAAATTGACCACGATCAGGCTAGTGTTGGCAATTGTGGCTGCAGAGGATCTACATCTTGAGCAGTTAGATGTGAAGACTGCATTCCTTCATGGTGATTTGGAGGAAGACATCTATATGCACCAGCCACAAGGATTCTGAGTAAATGGAAAAGAGAATCTAGTTTGCAAGCTGAATAAGAGTTTGTATGGCCTAAAACAAGCTCCACGACAATGGTACCGAAAGTTTGACAACTTCATGTGCAGTAATGGATTTACAAGACTGCAGGCTGACCATTGTTGCTATATGAAGAATTTTGACAACTCTTATATTATTCTACTGTTGTATGTGGATGATATGCTTGTTGCAGGGTCAAGCATCGAGGAAATCAATAAACTGAAGAAGTAGTTGTCAAAGTAGTTTGAGATGAAGGATTTGGGTGCTGCAAAACAAATCCTTGGTATGAAAATTATTAGAGACAGGGCTAATGATACTCTTAAGCTCTCGCAGGAGGAGTATGTGAAGAAGGTGCTCAGAAGGTTTAACATGGACAAGGCAAAACCAGTGAGTACACCCTTAGCTAGTCACTTTCGACTAACTAAGGATTAGTCGCCAAAGACGGAGAAAGAGCAAGAATGTATGAACGGAATACCCTATGCATCTGCTATTGGTAGTCTTATGTACGCCATGGTCTGTACAAGGCCAGATATTGCACAAGCAGTGGGAGCTGTGAGTAGATACATGAGTAATCCAGGAAAGCAGCATTGGGAAGCAGTCAAGTGGATTTTGAGATATCTACAAGGCTCTTCAGATACGTCACTATGCTTTAGAAAAGCAGGTTTAAAGCTACAGGGATATGTAGATGCTGATTTAACAGGTGACGTTGACAGCAGAAAAAGTACTACTGGATTTGTATATACGCTGGGTAGNCCGACGACATGACTACGTAGTGCTTCAAAATGCAGATAGTTTACCACTAAAATTAGAGTAATATTACGTACACTTGCTAAATATGTAAACGTTACGCAATCGTTTTAAAAAGGAGTGGAATCTATGATTAAAAAGTTAGTTTTTTTTATATAAGTCCAATAGTAATTCATTTTTTTTAAGAGATTGCGCGACGCTTGCATAATCACGACTGTAAATATCATTTCTCCTTTAATTAATAGTTATTTCTTCGCCGGCCATGCAGCTGCAACCGCGTATCTGGCAAGTACACGATGATCATCTTCTAGCAAATGTATGCATTCCATTGATCCGGCGGCAATTGCATGCATGCTAGTTTAAGCAAGATATATATTTGATGCATTGATCGAGAAGGAGTATTAATTTCTGAGTTAAATGTTTTATATACACGTCATATATATATATACATACATACAAATAAGAAGCTGCTAGCTTACATATACATTTATGATGAGTATAATATGGAATGAAGAAATAAACGAGGGAAATTGTGATAAGGGTGACGACAGCAACGATCTTGCATGACGATGGAGAGGAAATAATTATGGCTCAAAATGGACAAATCTACTCAATAACGGATCAAAATTAAGTTCCAAGTCAAAAAGGAAATACATGCACATGAGTTCGCAGGGTACTCCAAAAATTTTTGGTTCCCTGTTGGAAGGGTAATCCAGATCAAACCAGAGCCTTATGTTACGTACAGAGATGATGCAGGCCCTCCAAAAGCAGACAAATTTCAGTTATGAATGGAGACAAACCAAGTATGAAATGGGTTTGGGTTTGCAACCCACCCACCCCCAACCACTTTGTTAGGCCACCCACCCGCCAACCACTTTGTTAGGCCACCTACCACTACAAATGGTAGGCTGCTCTCTCCTATAAATAGGAGAGAGGTCAGTTGTATAATGTGTGTGGGATAGAGAGCGAGAAAGAAGAGAGAAAGAGAGTGGGTGAGTAGAGAGAGTTTACATAGAGATTTTGTAGAATTATTTTATAGTGAAATTACAGCAGCTGTGGACGTAGGCAATTGCCGAACCACGTTAAATTTCGTCTCTCCTTTTATTTAAAATCATCTCTGTCTCTAACAAGTTTCCTATAATTGCATGGCTTGCATAGCATTGGACTAGTTGATTAGGAGGCCGAACATCAACCACGAAAACAACTGAATACTGTTAAACATTATTAATTTCAAAAGCTCACTGAGATTACGACTCTTTATAATTTTCTGCTCCCACTGATTTGTCAAGAACCAAAAACCAGGAAAATTCCATGCAGAAATGAACAAAAAGATCCAAACACGTGTACGGCGAGTGTGGTTGGAGTACTCAATTAATGAAGGTGAAATGCTAAGATATATTCAGCATTATCTCGTATCTGCCCTTTTATGGTGTACATAGACTAATTATTACAATGAGGATAGGATTGAAGGGTTGCATGCAGATTTGTTATTATTTGAGAAGGAGTAGGACGTTTTGGTAACTTAACATCTCCCTCGTAATTGCTCTTTATAAGAAGTACCGGAGGCACACGACGGTAGTACTGTTGTAGTTGGAGTCTATACCTTCAAAAACAGCTCTTTTCTAAGTTTCTTTTTGAGGTCGTCTCCTACACTGGCCCTTCCTTCCGTAGTGCCCTTCCATTTAAGTCACAGAAGGTATGTGATCTCGATTGTCTTATCTTCTTGTACTGATCATGCCAAGTTATATAATAATGATATTTTCATGTCATCCTCTTAGATGTTGTGTAGTACTCCCATATATAATCACATGGGCAACTATGATCTTCTCGTAAGTACATGACTACCTAATTATATTGAGAGATTCTGAGAGAGATTAGGATGATGCTGTCCAAACTGGCCCATGTCTCTATGGCTTTGTTCAATCTATTTCTTTTCTTCAAACCTCTAATGTGACGTTATTTATGCATTAAGCCTGATCTGGTTTCTTGACGCATGCACTTCCGGTTCATACCATTTTAGCTTGTTCGTTTATCTTGGTTATAAAAGTTAATCCGGTCTGCTGATTAATCAAGTATAACGAGTTGTTGAGTTATATATGAAAGTGCTTAGTTTCTCTGGTAAATGATCATAGCCGTTTGTACATGATCGGTGCAGCAGGAAGACAGCTTTCGAAGTACCACAAATGCGTTACACTATTTTGTTTCATTAATCGATCATTTGGCAGCATTGTGAATCTTTTAAATTCTTAGAATCATTGCTTAAATGTTACATTAAAGATCATGATAAGCTCAGGCACATTTTAATAAATGTTAACAGGAACAGTTCGCCTTCCTTCGTGTTCATTTCCTATATATTTCATATAATTTATATAGCATGTAAAGCCGATAGAAGATGGAGAAAATGAATTCATCCGGGTTGGCAAGGACAAAATCGGATCAATCAGTGGTGGAGACAGTACTGGCAGCAGCATTTACGTCACCAACATCAAGTGAAGCGGTGGGTATTGCAACATGCTGATGCTGCAGGTAGTCCCATTGCAAGTTCCACTACTCCACTACAAGTCGTTGGCCATACACTGCAAAAGCATGTAAAGAAAAGTCTGAGCAAGGGGGCTACGGCTAGGAGCATGCAGCATGATCAGCACTAGTGGCAACGGCATAAACATGCAGCCTCATTCTTTTCTGCGTAAATAATTGTACATTTTTGTCTTTCTGGCAGCTGTACATTTTTATTCCATTTGTCTTTAGTTAGCAATTGTTTTGTAGTGAATGCTTATAAAAGCAAAGAGGCCTGTACAGAAAACTTAACTTTTGGAATTTCATTACATTTTTGTAATCTGCAAGAGCAGAGCAATTTCCCTCATCTTCCTTTTCTTACAGTGGGAGCGGCGGCGGAGAGTGGCGGGGCCCTGTCGAGGAACGCACACATTAGGAAGTCTACGAGTGCCCAAACGAAGCTAGACTTGGATGAAGTGAGCAGCGGTGCAGCTCTCAGCCGAGCCTCCAGTGCCAACTTAAGCTTCTCATTCTCCTTCACCGGATTCACTGCGCCTCCTGATGAAATAGCTGACTCAAAGCCGTTTAGCGACGATGATATTCGTGAGTCTTGATATTGCATTTCTTCTGTGCGCGCGCGCGCGTGCGTCTCTCTCTCTCTCTCTCTCAGCATTGATACATTTCTTCGCTACACTGAATATGGTGCCCTTGATGCCACGGAACATGGCCTGGCAGCTAACCGTTAAAGCACCAATCTTTGGTGCTTGCAACGCCACTTGGAGTCTTGGATTGCACAAAATCATTAATTAATGGGCCATAGTGTTCGGATATACCACTTTGTGTGTGCGTGCATACGTGTCTGCATTCTTGTTTTTAATCTTGCATATGTTACATCAAAAATCTCAAGTAGTTGATCAAACGAATTTTCACCATCAATAGTCTTGCAAAGGCAGAGAGACAAAAGATGCTAAGGAATTTTCTGTATATTGATGAAAACTCTCTACGTACAGTGTGGTCACTAGCTCTATATATAGTAAGTATAGTAGTGTAAAAGAATGAAGCAGAAAAAAGAATCTTTCTAACAAACTTTGCAGAAGATGCTAACAGAATGCTAGTTCTTTATTTCTAGAATCATCTTGTGATTGCATCGTTGGCTGATTATTTGGATGACTCGTGGCATCTTGCTGTGATGAGGTAGCTGCCACACGGTGTGGTGCTGTGATGACTGTATTGCTTGATTTAATAAAAAGAGTAAGAAAACGGATCGAAGAATCATGGACATAATAGAAAAGATGAACCAGAACGAAAAAACTTTCAGAAGTACTGAAGTCCATTAGACGAGCTTGTTGGCTTTAGGAAGACAATTTGTGGGAAAGGGAGGCGAGTTGGGTGATTGAGGGTGAGGGTGGAGCAAATCATTGATGTGAGATTGGCGAAAAGTGAGGTAACGGGATCCTTCCTTCTCCTACTTTCATTTGACTCCACTCAATGAACACAAACCGCCAGTTCGTCTTTAGAAAAAAAGTGTGCAGACTGCAGTGCTTTTACAACCACTTGGAAAATGTAATGGGGCCACTTCTCCGAAAGGGACCACTTTTGGCTACCTTTCACTTGTTACTTCGAAGTTCTGGATGTTGAAAAATAAACTTAATTTAATTTTGTTTTCTTGGTAGATTCATGATCTAGAGTGAAGGTTCATCTTGAAAGAAGTAATTCATGTATTTAGAGATTCGTGTATTTGGGATATTCATGAACTTGGGTGGTCGTATACTAGGGAAGTTCATATATTAGAGTAAATTCTAAGTGAATCTACAAGCCTATAAATACCCATGTATGCATTGGCACAAAGAAGCCACTTGAGAAGAATTCAGTTAGAGAAATTTTCAAAATAATCTCTCTCTCTTTCCTCTAGAATAGAATATCAGTTTTTCTCCTCCACACTTGATTCATTAGAAAAAACAATATTCATGACTCTTTTGAGGGCTCCCATTTTGTATGGCCTATCTTGAAGCTTGTCTGTATCAGTTGAGATGAGAAATAATCAGTTTGTCGACCAAAATGTTGATTACCTTTATCTTTTCCCTAAAACATTCAGATCTTCTTTACGTTTTTCGGATAGTTTCAATTTTTTTTTTCCTTCAAAACAAACCATCATGAACTCATGGTCCTGTTTTGCTCATGATATTTGGGTTTCTGTGGTCTTCAACATGAATTTGAGTATCACAGTTTGAAAACAAAGGTAGCAGGCCGAAATCAAGTCATAAGTGGTTCCAAATATAGGTGAAAGATATGACTTTAATTTGTTCTTAATACGAGTTGATACAGATAAACCAATCCAGCGCCCAGGTCTTGTAATTGGAAGACTAATAGCATAGCCAGATGCGACCTTCTATATATAGGATTCCAATGCTTAGGTGTACCGTAGCAATATTTATTTTGACATGGATTCCTAGCTATAATCAAGGAGATATTTTTTATTTTATTTATTTATTTATTAACTATATAAATATGACAGAGGATTAAATTTTTTTTTAACTAATTTCATGGTTTAAAAAAATTAAGTTTCAGGGGACATTGCAAATAATCTTATGATTAGGGTGGGAAAGTACAAATAGTAATGTTAATTTTTCATAAAACAAGATATGCAAAACATTTGTTGTCCCTTCCATGAAGTGCTAATTCCTTTTAATTAAGAGAGATGTTTTAGGGACTATAGCACTTCTCATTAATTAATTGAACCTTGTGGCTCTTTGTGCTTATCTGAATTATTAATCTTACATGTCGTTGCAGGTGAGGATCTCGAGGCTGGCACACGCAGGCCGAAGCATCAAACAGAGCCAACATTGCCAATCTATCTCAAGGTAATTACAGTTCTACTAGCTATGGAGGTTGAGTTTAGCATCAGGTTCAGTCTTGTACAGAGTTTCATCTTATATGATATTTATGTACAAGACTCTCCCTTCTTTCCAACAATTAAGTACTGCATGCTTTTGGAACTAGTTCATATTCCTATCTGGTTCGAGATCCAGCATTGAGGCTAGAGAGTGTGAATCTATGTGAGTCAGGCCTTAACTCTAAATAAGGCAAACATTTAAAGACAGCTAGCTTTGCCAAGGAAAGAAGGGTATGGACTAGTTTTGTAGCCGCTCTTATCTATTAGGATCACCCCCCAATTATATGCAGTAGAGTACTGTTATCTTTTTAATTCATTTAAACCCAAAAGAAACTAGGCGAAGACTTTGATGACCGACAATCAAAGACAAAGCTTGACTCAACTATTAGGAAAGTAGAATTTGGAAATTACAAAATAGAGCAATCATGGAGAAATGTACTTGGATAACAACTTTCTGTCAGGAGATCTTCCAACAGAGTTCATCGCTCACTCAAAAAGGATCACAGGCAGCCTTGCAAAAAACTGCCTAAAGTGTCCAGTGCACATAAAATTATGCCGTGGAGGGCAAAGGCCTGCTTCAGAATACATTAGGCAGAGTAATGCACAGAAGCAAATACGGGAGTCGTCAGATCGAAATCGTATGGGAGTATATATGCATCATGAGGGAGAAGCAGGAAAGCTTGTTTCAGTTCCAACAACTAAAATAAAATCCTTAATGAATGTGGAAACCAAGCAGGAATCTTTTGTACGTTCTTTCTTAAGTGAGTTATTGGTATCTGGCTGCTTAATTTCCAATGTTTACATCTTACATTCCCTTCAACACAGCGAGCAAACATAACAAAACATTGACAAGAACACTAATACATTGATGAGTTTTCTGGGAGCAAAGAACAATCAGGCAATACAAAATCAAGGAAATTACTGCCTAGTGCCACTACTTATTACTAAAAGCAGTACTGCTAATGATCAACAGGAATTATTTCTGACGACATCATGAAACGAAGCAAATCGTAGAAGCCAAATCCAATTAACACTAGTCATGTTGCCAAGCCATATGAAAAATGGGAAGTGAGTGTGAGCGCGCGACAGATAGTGGTGCTTGCTCGTTGCATAATTCCTTACCTCTGCAAAGAGGACGACTCCCTTCATCTTCTTCACCAAGAAGATCATACCCGTGCATAATCAGGTCCAGGGCATGCATAGAAAATGTTCAGGGCGAGAAAAGAAAAAAAGCAGGCGGGAAGGAGATGATCAGATCAGGGTAGATGTAGCATGAAAATGTTCAGCATTGTAAGTAAAAATGAATTAACTCAATGGATACTCCAAAATGACCATGATCAGGAAATTCAAGCAGGTATATGGGATGAAGCAACACAATGAAAATAAATCCCTACTTTAGAGAAGAAATTACCATAGTCCTTTTGGTTTCTCTAATTGGCGTTGTAAATTAATTATAAGAAATGTTTATTAATTAATACATTAATGCCTAGGTAAACTTGTCCTGGAATATATTTCATAGCCAGAAAAATTCAATTTGTAAGTCTTATTTTTTAGATACTCGGTACACGGCTGAATATGCTAAAAAATTATTGATGTTTTGACTTTTTTGAAATTATAATGGCTCCTATTATAAGTGGCCGTGTGTTATACACCAGCTAATATATAGCAAAACTCTTTCATATATTTGAGGAGGGAAAAAAAAAAACAAAAAAACAAAACAAAACTCTTTCATATATATAGCAAAACTCTTTAGTAATGGACTATGGGGACCTCAAATAGGATTCGGCAGGTAAATTTGTTATTACTTTGTTAATTGCGTTTAGTTTTTGAGTAAAATAAATATTTCTTTCCAATTTGTTCATGTTTTGATTCATCAAACGTTTTCATTACTTGTTGGGCAGTACTAGTACAACGTCGATGAAACTTATTATGGAAAATACAAGCTCAAGAAATTCAAAGGAGTGCAGCAACGATAACAGAAAGATTCCAAGCACTACCTCTGCCACACAACAGAATGGAAGAAAGGGTGCTAGCACAGAGTCGGTTACACAGTAGAATACTCTAGAAGAATTGAGCAAATATTCTGTAGTGACAGATGTCACCTGATCCATTTTTGTAAAGAATATCATTAGATGAAATTCTGTGTATAAATACCAAGCAATACTGTACAGAAAAGGCAAGAAATGAAAAGGCAAAACCAGAGAAAACTTTTCTCAAACATTCTGTCTGCATTCTTCAATATGGTATCACGAGCCTTCTAAAAGACTCACGTCCCTCTTACTTTCATTCATCGTTTCCTTACAATCTTTTTTTTTCTTCCTTCTTTCTAAGTCACCATGGCTCCTAAACCCCAAACTCCTCAAATCAATTCTACCATTATCAATTCCGCTAGTCACTCTGTTACTATCAAACTTACCATTGAAAATTTTTTACTCTGGAAAGCTCAGATGGAGCCATTTCTTAAAGGAAATCAACTCTACAGTCACGTTGATGGCACGTCTACGGCACCTCCACCAATCCTTGACAATGCTCCAAATCCAGCCCATACTCAATGGACTCTACTTGATCAACTGATTATTTCGGCTATTAATTCATCTTTATCTGATAATATTCTTGCGCAGGTCCTGCATTGTACTACTGCCCATGAGATCTGGAGCACCTTGCATGAATTGTTTGCAGCTCAGTCGACGGCTCATGTCATGCAAACACAATATCAGCTTGCAACTCTGAAGAAAGGGGCTGAATCAATTACCACTTATTTCTATAAGGGTAAGATGCTTGCTGACTCTCTGGGAGCGGCTGGTAAAACCCTTTCACCCTCTGAGTTTTCTGTGTATCTTTTGGCTGGACTCGGCACCGACTATGACTCCCTGGTTACGTCTCTCACCACCCGACCTGATCCATTGAGTCCTCATCAGATATACAGTTATTTATTAAATCATGAGTCTCGACTGAATCATCAAGCCCATACTCTACTTCCTGGAAATCCCATCTCTGCTAATCTCACCTCCACTAAAACATCATTTACCTCTCAGTCTTCATACAGGGGTAGAGGAGGTTGTTCCTCTAGACGAGGATGAGGTCGAGGTCCCTCTTAACTATTTTTCAAATCGACATGATAACCGACCCCTGTGTCAAGTCTGCCATAAGCCAGGGCACTCAGCTCTCTCTTGCTATCATCGGTTTGATCACAATTACCAAACACCACCCCCTTCCTCTCTAACAGCCAACCTCGCCACCATGCCTTCCCCAAATACTCCGTACCATCCTTGGTTCCCAGATACGGGTGCGACTAATCATTCACTGCAGACATTAATAACCTTAATATGGACTCTATATCATATCATGGATCTGATCAAGTCAGCATTGGAGATGGATCATCCTTGCTGATCCACCACATGGGTGCAGCTCATCTTCGTTCACCTCATGGCAATTTTCTCCTTTCCAATTTACTTCATGTTCCTTCCATAGCTAAAAATTTACTCTCTGTACGTCAATTCTGTATTGATAATTCAGTGCACTTTGAATTTCATGCAAATTCTTTTTTTGTGAAGGATTCTCAGCTTCAGAAGGTTCTACTCCAGGGCACTGTTGAAAATGGGTTGTATGTCCTACCGCATGATGTCTCCACCTCCTTCAAACCATCCTCTCAAGCACTTGTTGGTGAACGAACCACTCCAAACACATGGCATATGCGACTGGGCCATCCATCTCATAAGACTACCTCTCTTACCATCAATCGGTTCAAGCATCCAGTGACCAAATCTGTTGCCTCTTCTTCCTATACCGCATGTCTTCAGTCCAAGAGTCATGCTCTTCCCCATCCCCCTTCCCCCTCTAAGTCTAGTCAACTGTTTGCTTTACTTTTTGTTGATGTTTGGGGCCCTACCCCTGTTTTATCTACAACTGGGTGTAGATTCTACTTATCCATTGTCGATGATTTTACGAAATATCTATGGTTATTTCCACTACAATCAAAATCGGATGTCTCAACTTTCTTTTTAGCTTTTCTTCGTTATGTTAGCAATTATTTTTCCACCAATGTGTTGGCTATCCAATCCGATTGGGGAGGGGAATTTCGCCCCCTTCAAAAATTACTACAATCCTGTGGTATTGTCCATAGAATAACATGCCCATATTCTCATGCCCAAAACGGGACTGTGGAACGTCATCATCGACACATTGTCGAGACGGGTCTTGCACTTCTCACTCAAGCATCAATGCCTACCAAATATTGGTGTGAGGCTTTTCAAACTGCAGTTTTTTTAATTAATCGGATGCCTACCCCAACTCTAAATCACATCTCACCATTTCAAAAACTCTTTCATCATGCACCTGATTATCAATTTTTACGCACTTTTGGCTCAGCATGTTGGCCTAACTTAAGGCCTTTTAATCGTCACAAAATGGACTTGAGGTCCAAGCTCTGTGTGTTCATGGGCTACAGTCCAGATCACAAAGGCTATCTGTGTTTGCACTATCCAATTGGGCGTGTGTATATCTCAAGAGACTTGGTGTTCAACGAAGCCCAATTTCCCTTTTCTTTGGTCCAGTCCAATGCCATATCCAATCCAATAAATTCCACAACTCATTTCACGCTTCCGTCTATTTCATCTTGGGGAAACGCTTCAGACCGGACGGTCCTATAAATAAAGAATAACGGAGATCAATCAGAATTTGCCACGTTAGAGGTAAATTTTAAACTCAGTAGTGCGCAATGCAGGGGATAAACCCCTCTTGCTTTCCGTCTTCGTTTTTTTGGTCTAGAACTGAAATGAAACCTCTCTCTTCTCTCTCTCTCTCTCTCTCTCTCTCAAACCCTTACTTTAAATCTGAAGCTAAATCGGAAGCTCCCTTTTTTCTTGACAAAAAACCAGACAGCCTTTACTTTCCACTTTTCCATTCATTTTTCATGGAAAACTATTCCTTAGATGTTGAACCTGTTTGCTCTTTCTAAATCATCTCGTTGGCCTACTTTTCAGAGTTTGGGACTGCACCAGAGGAGAATATGCCCACAAGGCAATTTTTATGAAGTTATCCAAAAAAAGAAAACATAAAAAATGAGGTTGTAATGTTGCAGAGACATTTCATAACTTGCCCCCAAAAAGCATGCATTCTACAGTATTTTGCTGCATGCCTCCAAGGTTTCTCTCTGGCTAAGACCTCATGAAAAGAATGGATGAAAAATATAAAACTTTGATTTTGCTCCCTTTCGTCGAGTTTTTTTTTTTTTTAAAAAGAAAAAAAAAAGAACATCAATCTTCAAACATTGACCATCAGGATGAAGGACCCATAATCAAAGGCGAAGTTGGAGGAAGGGCACGTCTGCTTCTACCCCTGCAAATGGTAGAGCTAGAAGGAGAAGATGGAGGAGAAGATGGAGAAGAAGATGGATTAGAACAAGTGAGTCTGTTTGAGTCGCTAGTGAGGGAGGGGGTTTTTGGGTTTCGATTTTATGGAGATCGAGAGGGAGGGCTTTTTTTGGGTTTTGGTTTTATACAAATCGTGAGAGAGGGTTAGGGGTTAGGGTAAAACTACTTTAATGGGTTTTGATTTCATGGATGGTTTCGGTGGGGGGATGGGGATGGCTTTGCAAGGTAGAAGATGGTTTGAAACAGAGAAAGAGAAAATTGGGTTCAGAAGAGAGAATGAGAAGAGGGGAGAGAGATTTGCTTTCCGTGTCACGTGAAGAGAGAGGTTGAGAAGGGGGTCGTTTCCCTGCATCGCGGCACTTTGAATTTGTTTCCATTTCCCTGACGTGGCTATCACGTATTGGCTTCCGATAAAGACATGTGGTAGGATTAGCCGGTTTTAAGTTATTCTCTTCATCTTGGCCTACATCTCCTCCCTTATCTATGTCTCACAATGACAACGTGTCTTCTTCCTCACCTACCTCCACTCAGCCTTCCCATCATTTGGTGACACCTAACCCTCCTACTTTATCATCCTCATCTTCCTCTACACAAATCTCGACTTCACTTCCCGAACAATCCACACCCTCCTCTGGGTCTTCAACTCCTCTGCCTGCATCTGTCGGTCCTACAAATCAGTCTCATACTCAACATCACATGCTCACACGATCAAAGGTAAACACTCATAAACCTCTCAATCGCACGGATGGAACAATTTTATGGCCCCCACACAAACCCACTGCTTCACTCAGCTCTGTTAACATTCCTGAGGAGCCTCACTCATACACTGAGGCTTCTAAATTTCATGAATGGCGTGAAGCCATGAAGCTTTATTACAGAACCATACGTGGGACTTTGTTCCTCCTTCATCTTCATACAATGTTTTGGGACCTAAGTGGATCCTCAAAACAAAAAGGAAAGCTGATGGCTCCTTGGAAAGGCGCAAGGCACGCCTTGTTGCCAAACGATTTAATCAGCAAGAAGGCCTAGATTACACTGAAACATTTTCCCCTATTGTGAAACCTGTTACCATTCGCATTTTATTATCCCTGGCCGTGTCTTCAAATTGGATGATTCATCAGCTAGACATACAAAATGCATTTTTGCATGGTGATCTGGAGGAGGCCATGTACATGCGTCAACCACAAGGGTTTGTTCAGCCTGACTTTCCTACACATGTTTGTAAATTGAAAAAGGCAATTTATGGTCTCGAACAGGCCCCTCGGGCCTGGTTTTCCAAATTAAGCAGTAAATTGTTTTCCCTTGGTTTCACTGAGTCTCGGTCAGATTCTTCATTATTCATATTTAGAAATGCATCACATATGGTGTTTGTGTTAATTTATGTGGATGATATCTTGGTTACTGGCTCTAGTCCATCTTTAATTTCTGATTTTATTCTTGCCCTTGGTGCATCTTTTCCGGTCAAAAATCTAGGACAGCTTCACTATTTCCTTGGTATTGAGGTTGTACGTAATGCTCATGGTTTGTTTCTATGTCAATCAAAATACATCACTGATCTTCTCCATAGAACAAACATGTCTCAAGCTAAACCTGTCTCCACACCAATGTCTACTTCCACTAAATTGTCTGCACTTGATGGATCCACATTTGAGGATCCTCATCTTTATCGTAGTGTTGTTGGTAGCCTTCAATACCTTGCTTTCACACGTCCTGACATTTCTTTTTCTGTAAATAAAGTCTGCCAATACATGCATTGTCCTCGATCATTTCACTGGCAGGCTGTTAAAAGAATACTCCGTTACCTTAAACTCACTACTCATTTCGGTTTGCACTTCTCTCCATCCTTTCTTGCACTCTTTCAGCTTACTCCGATGTTGACTGGGCCGGTTGCTCAGATGATAGAAAGTCCACAGGTGGGTTTTGTGTCTACTTTGGATCACATCTTGTATCATGGGGCTAAAAAAAACAACCTACCATAGCCCGCTCCTCCACTGAGGCTGAATATAAAGCCGTAGCCAACACCAAATGTGAACTGTTATAGATTCAATCCCTTCTCAAAGAACTTGGCATTTACTCACCCAACCCACCTACACTTTGGTGTGACAACTTAGGAGCTACCTATCTTTCAGTTAATCCTGTTCTTCATGCACGCACTAAGCATGTAGAATTGGACTATCACTTTGTGAGAGACCGTGTAGCAGCCAAAACATTACAAGTATCTTTCATCTCCAGCAATGATCAAATAGCCGACATTCTCACCAAACCATTG
>QGSO01000820.1:272564-294403 GCA_011037825.1 Carya cathayensis | reverse complement strand
ATTTTTTGTTTTATTTTGGTGTTGGTGTTTATTTTGTGTTTGTTAGTTGTCTAGTTTCCTTGCTGCTGTTTGCTGTCCGTACATGCACTTCATGATTGTGCTATATAATGGTGGGGTTGTTAATTGTAAAATCTAAGGACATGCATCTTTTGAGATTTGTATCATATACTTATGGTTCACAAAGGTTTGAAACATGAGTATTTTGTGTAATTTATGACTTGCATCACACACTTCACTCCTGGCTCAGTTAATTGACATTTCGCCACTTGTGAGTATTGGGGAGGCAATCAAAGGTGGTAGGAAGCTCTACTTGCACACAGAATTGACCACGGGCTAGATGACCTCATCATGATTCTCTTGTGCAAAAATATGGCACATCAAAAGGAAAAGAAAAAGTGATGTTGGTAAAATAAAAAAAAAAAAAAAAAAAAAAAAGAAGGTGAAAAACAGAATATGCTGAAACAAGTATTCAAACAGAAGGATTTAGGTCCTAGCAGCATTGGGTTTGACTTTTTGTGTCTTGGAAGAGCTTCCCAAGCATTTATGATTTCTTGTTCAGCCCAACCCCGCTCACGCTTATCGGTTGAAATTTCTTGATTGAGCAAGGACCGGTTAAACACGCATGTCTACATTACTTGAGATACTTTGTTCTTACCTGCGTGTTTTGTGAGAATATGATGCTTCTCTGCATTTGATATGTATTCTTGGGTTGAAAATTGACTTCCTTAGTTTTGTCAAAGTCATGTGATCTTGTGAGTGGTGTGTGTTTCAAAACTGGGTAAAATTGCAAAATCTGGAGGTCTCGCTCGACACTCCGCTCGACTCCGCTCGAGCGACATTCGCTCGACAGTTCGCTCGAGGGTTTAAGTTCGCTCGAGCGAATGTCTGGTATAAAGCCCAGCGCCGCTCGAGCTGAAATGCACAGTTTTCTCCCAAACACTCCTCCCGTGCGTTTTCTCTCAAATCTCTCCATTTCCAACCGGTTTTCTCATCCGAAATCTTCTCCAATCAAGGTAAAATCATTTCCTTTTGTTTTTATTTCGGATTATTGGATTATTTTTGGGTTTGTTTTATGGGTTTTCCGTTTATTTCGTGGGTTTCGGTTTTTCTTCTCTTTGGAGGGAAATCTTTGAAAACCCTCTTTTGTTTTGGGTTGGTTGAAACTCCTATGGAGTTGTTGTGGTTATTTGGTTGTTTTTAGGAGGTTTTTGAACCTCCCATGGGGTGTTGCCCGAATTTCCCACTTGGATGCACTCCAAGTGTTTGTTGAAATGCCTAAATGAGTTTTGTTTAATCATTTTCATCATGCATTGGCATAGAATTGTTCATATACCCATTTCATGCATATCCTAGTGTTGGGTAGTCATTTGACTTGGAATTGCATTGGGTTTGAAGGGTTTTTGGTTAGAAAGGGCATTGGGTCACTTAAATTAAATTTGCAATTGGGTTGAGGTTTATCTTGGTCGGCATGATTGGCTTTGTCGTGTTAGCATGTTCATGATCATGGTTGATTGGCATTGTTTGTTTGTCATGGTCGGCATGATTGGCATTGTCATGTTAGGATGTCCATCACATGATTAGTTGGTGAGTTTTATCATTCTCATGCATTTGGCATTTTAGACATGCATCCATCAAGGAGTCACATCACCTTTAGCCTTGTCTAACGTCTCTGACTTTATCTACAGCTAAAAGCCATGTCGTCTCGACGTGTCCGTCCTCGCACCAACCCTTCTGCACCCGCTCACGCTCAATTCCATAGTGCACAAGCTCAGGAGCTGTACACTCAGAATTTTTCTCAACGTACACCCATTGTTGAGCGTGATGTCTCCCTCGGTGAGCTCTCTGAGACCATAATCCCTCATATTTTGAGTCTCGCCAGTGGCAGGCTTTGACCACTGGTCATCCCACTCCTTCTGTGGAGATGGTTCGGGAGTTTTACTCCAACATACGGGGTATTTCCATTGATGACTCCTTTGACGTGAGTCTCCGGAACATTACCTTCCGGGTGACTCCGGGCATGATAGCACACTTGCTGAATGCCCCTCGTGTGCCTTACCCTGACTATCCCTATACACGGATGCCTCATCCTACTTCACAAGCTATTGCTAGCTGTCTCTGTGGTGGGATCAGTAATTGGGAAGGGAGGAGCCCTCTCCAAACCATTCTTTTTACGCCTGATAACCTCATTCTGAGTAGGATTGTTCTTACAAATTTATATCCTACGGGTCATCAGAGTGACGTGGGTCTTGACCGCGCCATTCTTCTTTATGCCTTGATCAATGATGTCCCTCTTGATCTAGGGGCTCTTCTGTGTCGGGTCATAATTGAGGCATTTCAGTCCTCCAAGAAACGGACTGGTTTGCCGTTCGCTTGTCTCATCACCCGTATAGCCCTCTCTCAGTCTGTTGCCTTTCTCCCTCAAGAGCCTAGGATAGCACTTAAGGCTCCCATTGGTCGTAGGACGGTGCAGCTTAGTCGTGCTCACACCACTCCGCACCCTATCCGTGTTGAGCATCCTCCCGCACCTTCCTCTCAGCCTTCGAGCTCTCGGCCTTCCAGCTCTCAGCCATCCAGCTCTCGGCCATCTACTTCTCAGCCGTCTGGCTCGGCCCCATCTCCTTCGGCACCCGGCTCGACCGAGCCTAGTCTTCAGCAGGTTCTTGAGTATTTAGCCCGCCTTGATGCTCGGTTGGATACTTTCGATGCCCGGTTTGATACGTTGGATGCTCGGTTTGACAGCCTGCAGCAGCATGTGACCCAACGTTTCCATGACATTGAAGAGCTTCTTAACGAAGACGATGAAGATGGTGGCAGTAATGCAGATGATTGAGACCATTTGTCAGCCTGTGACAAAAAGGGGGAGTACTGATTAAGGGGGAGTTTTGATTTTTTTTGTATACTAACTCAGGGGGAGTGTTAGTTGGTAGCAACACTTGTGTTTTGGGAACAGCAGCTAGTTTTTGGTTTTTATCTTTTGATTTTATATCTCTTGTTTACTGCTGCTGTGTGACTAATTGTTCTTGAACTCTTTTACTGATTAATTGTTTAATGAAATATTTTGTTTCTAAAGCCTGTACGTGTCATATCTATTCATGAATTGTAGTTTGTGATTTGCAAACAATTCTTTGTGCGATATGTTTAACCGTTTGCTAAGGTTGTGCAGAAATATTTCATTGTGTTCAAGAATCTGAATCTAGTGATGGGTGTGCTAGGATTAGGTCATATGTATAGGTTAGAGGTTTTGTCACAGAAATGCCAAAGGGGGAGATTGTTGAGGCAAAAATGAGTTGATTGGCATATTCTTGTGAAAACCTGTGTAAAATAGTGTTGTAACAAGTGTTGAAGCGAAGAGGATTGAAATGTGATGATCAATGGTCAAAACAGGGGTCACCGCTCGACTCTCGCTCGACAGGGCGCTCGAGCGAACTCAAGCAGATTGGACCGCTCGACTCTCGCTCGACACATGGCTCGAGCGAACTCAAGCAGATTGTACCGCTCGACTCTCGCTCGACACATGGCTCGAGCGAACTCAAGCAGATTGCACCGCTCGACTTTCGCTCGACACATGGCTCAAGCGAACTCAAGCAGATTGGACCGCTCGACCCTCGCTCGACACTTGGCTCGAGCGAACTTAGACAGATTTCGGTGCTCGACCTTCGCTCGACACTCCGCTCGAGCGAACTTAGACAGATTTCGGCGCTCGACCTTCGCTCGACACTCCGCTCGAGCGAATGTTCCAGATGACTTAAAACCTAGGGTTTTAATGCGCCTCATTTGAGTGGTACTATAAATAGAACAGCTTTTCTGCTGTTCTAGGGTGGAGAATCAGAGCAAAAACCCTAAGGGCCTCCAAGAACATTTAGAGCAATCTCTCCCCCACTTGATTGATTCTCTCTTGGATAAACACATCTCCACCACACTACATTCAACATCAAACTTCAGTTGAGTCCATTGGAGTGGACAAGTTCGTTGGCCGGAAGAGTCCGGAGCTGCTGGTGATGCAGAGATCGAGAGGTTCTCATGGGAAGCTATAGAAAGGTCGGAGTTCCGACACTACATGCGTGTAGAGATCGAGTGGGTCGCTCGTGGTGTTGCAAGCCAAGTTTAGCTACTACAAAGGTTTTGTGAGTGTCTCTAAATTGGTTGTAACAAACTAAATTTTCTATAGTGGATTTGAGGTGGTGTCTTACACCCGGAGTGGTTTTAGATTTTGAAGACGTTCTTCAAATGAGTTTCCACTCCGTGAACAAAATCTTGTGTTGATTATTTATGTTGTTTACTGCTTTGATTAAATTGTTGTTTAACTATCTTTTTAAAAAGACCATAAAAATCGGATTACACCTATTCACCCCCCTTCTAGGTGAAGTGTTGTGTAGAACCACTGCTTTTTCACTATCATAGGCCTTTGATATATCCACTTTACGGCCATACTTTCACTTCTTACCTCAATTTAGTTTTCATGGTATGCAACATCTCAGATATTGCTATTATATTGTCGGTAATCATCCTACATGATAAAGAAGCACCCTGATTTCTTGATATAATACATTTGACCCTTTGATTCTTCGTAATGTTGTTTATCTTTGTTAAACTATATATCAAAAACTTAATAAACTCAATTTTCTCTTTCTCTACATATATATAATTAAATCCATTAAAGTCGGGCCTCTAACTTACTCTAAATCCCTCCATAACATTAGACTATGTGCATGTTTGTTTGGTTTTTTTTTTTTTTTGATTAAAAAGCTTTTCAATTTCAAATATCCAAACATATTTAGCTTTTAAAAATCATTTCTTCAATTGATTTTTCTCGGTTTTCGTGAAAACAAATAATACAAAAACAATATAATTTTCATAAAAACCTAAATTAAAACATAATTTATGGAAATTATATTCAAATAAATTTTCAAAACTAAATTCTAATTACTTATTTTCACAAACTCGACAACAAATTAATATATCTTAATTTTCTCTGTGTTTTCCCCACCACTTGTCTTTTTCTTTTGAGTCATACATACAGCAGCAGAAAGATGCCCAAGAGAATCTCCCGATCACTGTAATCTGTTTTTTTTCATATATTTTGTAGTCATCTTTAACAATTTTTAAAAACATAAAAAATTCACAATACTATTAAAAAATACATCTTTAACAATATTTTTATAAAAATATTTATAAAAAATAATTTTTTTTTTATCAATGATTTATCGATAAATCATTCCAATAGTGTGTCCTGAAAAAAAAAAAAAATTATTTTTTATAACTATTTTTCGATATCGAAACATAAAGCATTTCTATTATCTTTTTCTATTTAGTATTTTTCCAGCTCAATCCAGTTTCTATTAAATCCTTCTCTTTTTCTGTATCATTAATTGCATTCAATTTGTTTAATTAACCTTAATTCATGGTACAGTACTTAATGTTGTCAGAAATTAATCGTCGGAATTTATGTCTCCTTTTCATCTATTTGTTTATTTATTTATTGACTTCTTCATTTAATTCTCCATCATTAATTTCGATATTTAATTTTAAAAGATTTATTTTTTAAATTTTTTATCAAATTATATAATAATATACATAGAGTAATAATTAAATACAATATTAAATGTTCATGTGGGGCCATACAATATTGCCTTAAAATCTTATATGAGTAAGTTACATATCATGTTTATGGCCGGCTGATTTATTATTCAAACAAACTCAGACTTGTTCATGAGTTGATGACCACATTTATTATTAGAGTAAACTTAACAACTATTACTATCCACATTTTAAGCTCCTCCCCCCCCCCCCCGGGGGGGGCCCCTTTTCCCCTTTAAAATTCAACTATTAATAGCATCGTTTCTTACAAACCCTAACACATTGCACTATCACGGCTCTATCTCTCTCATTGCTAATCGTCGATTGTCAGATCTCTATTTCTCTCACTTTCACTCTCACTCTCACTCTTTGAAATTCTATAACAATCATTGTGAAACGAAAGTTAGCTCCAACTCTAAGTTGGAGTCGAAGACAAATCTTATATGCTCAAGGTATCTGATCTTCCACTTAGTATCGTTGCAAATTTACATTTGATTATATTAGTTATGAGTTTTGTTTTGTATTTATCCATTTCCTTTTTTATTATTATTTTTATTTGAGTTAAATGATTTATGGATTGGATTTACCAAACTCATTGGATGAATAAATAAAGCAAGAAGAGAAAGATTTAAGATATTGCATTTGACTTCATGAACTGGAAGTCTTGTACACTATAACCTACATTGAAACTCTGCTCAAGAAAAACCAAGATGTTTGACACTTTATGTAATTATACATGTATTTATTATACATGCATGGTAATCCATTTTGTCTGACTACATGAGTTCATCTCCAATTATTCTTTCTCACTCTATGTTGCTTATATATATGAACTTTTTAAGGATTTGAAATAGCCCTTATAGCCTCTTAAAAATCACATCAATTGAATTATAGCATAAATGATACTCTTCAAAATGGGACACTCCTCTAAATACTTTTAGCCAGCAAATAGTCTTATATATTGGAAAATAAAGTAGATTGATTTGTATTGACTAAAGCATTCTAATTGGGGTGGTTATTAATCAAGTTGTCGAACATCAGATATGGTCGAGGCTCCGAAGTCAAATATAATATATGAAATCTTTCTTTTCATGTACTGATCTATAGGCGTGGAACTATCCTTAAGAAAATCCAATATGTATTTACACTTCATGATATGTATACATTATATACATATATACATACATATATATATATATATATATACATGTGTGAATGTTTAACGTACGTGCGGAATACATCATATCATAAAACTCCTCTAGAAAAGCACTTGAAGTTTAATTACAATTTCTTGTTCAAAATTGGGTACTCAAACTACATTTAGTCGTCAAATAGTATAAATGGTAAGAAAATAAATTAATGAATTGATTTATATGTAATAACACATTAATTGGGCTCAATAATATGGATATTGTACAATTAATAAAATTTAAGATGTCATTTGATCTGTAATGATTTAATAAGGGTCGATCAATGATAGAGACTATATATATATATATATATATATATATATATGGGTGTACAAACCCTCCAAGTTCATACAAACAATATGAATTGAGTAGAGAATGGAGATAAACTTTAGTCGGACGGTGGATTATCAAAAATGTTATATGTAGAATGAATCCTCTTTATAGTTTTCTAGTAATTAATTGATTCAATTGAAGTATTCTAGAAATACATAGCAGAGTTCTAAGGGCAGATTTGGGCCTTCAAATGAGATACAAAATTCTCATATGATCTCATTTCATGATTTCATCTTATCTTATTCTCAAATATAATTCAAATACAAAATTTTCAAACTAATCATTACAACTTTTTCAAACTTTCAAATAAAAAATAAAAAACAATTTCAACTTTTTCAAATTTTCAAACAAAAATAATATTATAAAAGAGTTCTACTACATATAGTCACTGGTTTTGCATACCCCTTGTGCACTCCACTTATATGATTGGCTGAAACAATTATTTTATATTAAAAAAAAGTGACGTAGCCAATTACATTAGCGAAGTGCACAAGGAACACGCAAAAGTGACTACATATAGAGTTTTTAATTATTATAAAACTATATTCTTACAATATTTTGACTTTATTTTTGTGGCTAAGCTCCATCTATCTCTCACTCCATATGATATTTTTTTCCTCCACTGGCACAACATTTGAATGGTGTCTTTAACTATTTAGTGATTGAATTTTTTTTTTCTTTTTCTAAACCTTATTAATTATGATTTTCTTTCACTTGAGATTGGAATCGACATCAACTTATTGATGAAAAATATCTATGCTGGAGCCCTCCAGCTGTTTCGTTGGACGTTGCAGGAAATTCTTTATTTTTTTCACATTGATTCCGATACTTTGAAAGACATGCTCAAGCTCAAAAACCTCGGATGAACCAAAGAAGAGAATGAAAGAACAGATGGCTAAACAAGGGACTAACAATAGAGAGCTCAAAGAAGAATTTCATGAATTTAATTCCCAATATATATAGGAAAAGAGATTAAAGATATGTTGACTTATCAATACTGGCCTTTACAATGGAAATGATTTTTTATTTTTTACAGATAAAAATGTGGGTAAACGATGCGAACTGCTCATGCACTCTATACAAAATGGGTAAATCTTCAACAGTGAAGACCGCGTCATGCTATTTCGAGTAAAACTTCCCATATCAATGTAACAATGTTATACAATTCTTGAAAATTTTATTAAAAGGGTTTTGTTATTCATTATCCACACACAACATATAAGATATTTTAAAAAAAAAAATTGGTTTTATTCTTCTTAAACTGAATTCTTCTATTCATTATCTATATACAACATAGTTGGTAAGAGGAAAAAAAAAGGTGAGGTGTGGGAATGATAAATAGAATTTTTCTTATTAAAAACAGACATTTATGCCATAAATACAATATAGAAGGATTGATGGGGGTAATAAGCATTAAAGGAGGTTTAAATGAAACCTTAAAGGCACCCATTAACAAAATTGTTTTGTAGAACTCCTCTATCCATGTTTCTCTCATTAATTGCATTAATTTGTTCCATTATACTTTATTTAAGGAAAGTTAATGTTGTGGGACACTAATACTCAGAATTTATGTCTTTTGTATTTATCCTCTAATTGTTTATTTATTTAGTGTCTTCCTTATTTAATTCAGCTCATTAACTCAAATTTCCAATTCTTGATATTCTAATTACCCTCCTTCCTTATTTACTTCTCCACATTAACTCCTTTGATATTCAAATCTATGTTTTATAAGAAAAAACTTGTGAATATAAGAACGTATCAATGCAAGTCATGGTAGGAATAGGAAGACATTCACATGAAGAAATCCGGCCCCTTAGAGATAGCCAATGGTAAGAGATCGAACTATTCATATATTAAACAATGTCGCAAATTAAAACTCATAAATGATGGTGTTGATTCAATTTTGTATGTATTGTAATAACTTTATATCTCAACAAATATATGTCTTGTAGCAAGAGTCAAATACCAATTATAATCTAACAAAATTATATGTTGTATCACGTACTGATCATAATAGAGAGTTGACTCATCCTAATGTCCATGGAAATTATGTAAGTATTATTATTTGTTTTAATTAAACATATTTGAATATTTGTGGTGATATTAATTATTTATCTTCTGTGTAGAAAAAAATGTTTGCTCTATGTATTAAATTTGGATCAGATCAAAATTCCTCTATAAGTGATGTTGAAATTTTTACACAAGTTCAAGATTCACGTTCAGATATTTGAGGGGTTTGGGTCACTATGTAAATCTTTCTACCCTTCCTCATCTTCTATGTATGCCTCCAACACCTCTAGAGCGTTAGAGGAAGTGAGGTCTAAAATCGAGAAATTCAGTACAAGGCAGCCTGAGTTAGAGGCTTTATTGGTGAAATAAGTAAATATGAAGATGCGTATGAAACAACAAGAACAACAGCAAGGTGAGTTCAAGACAGAGATGCAACTCTAAATATAGATGCTTATGCAATAATTCAAGCCTTAAGTAACTGATTTACATATACATACATATTTTGGGATCTACTAGTACTACTATTTTATTTATTTATTTCGCACTTTTGAGACTACTTTTATGTGTATTGAATAAATTGTAATGTATTTTTTTAAATATTAAGTATGTCTATTTGGTTTTTCATTATTAGGTAAAATAAAATAGTTACCATTCGAACGAACTAAAACCATTCAAAAAAAAATTAGTAAAACTATTCGAGCATTGATACAAAACGTTTTAATGTAATCGTTATAAAATGTTTGATCAACACTGGGAACCGTTTGAACGACAGCATCGAACATGAAATCAACGTTCGAATGTCATCTCATAGCAAGTCGTTTGATTGTATCATAGTCTGATAACTCAATATGTTCAAACATATTTTACTATTCGACCATCAAATTTTGTGTTTGAATGGTTTCCCATGCCAATACGGTCGATCGAACTGGTATCAATTGACCACTCACAAAGAACGTGTTCGAACATAATTGATGATCAAATGTAATGTTTGTACCATTCGAGCGTTATTCTGTGACAAAATTTAATCGTCTCAAAAAGAAGTTCTATTCGAACCCAACCGAACGGTTTTATTCAATTTCATCCCAAAAAAATTTAGTTTCTCGTCCCAAAATTCCTTTTGGGACAGTGATATTGGAACAAAATTTTTCATCCCAAATTTTATTTTGGGACAAAAACCAAGTTTTTTGGGATGAAAACCATTCAAGCATTTTGGGACTATTCCCAAAAAAATTGTTTGGTTGTAGTAGGAGATCAGAACTACTAGTCACATCTTAAAGGATGAGTTTGGGGGGATTAATAAATAGTAGTGAGTTGAGATAGCATGCCGGAGTGAGTTTTGTTAGGCCCACCTAAAATGATAAGTTGCGTTATTTATAAATAATAGTGAATTGAGATGGCATAGTGAAGTGAGTTTTGTGGAGCCCACTTAAAATAAGTTTACATGTGTTTAGATGTTAAAATGAGTTTAGATGTATTTATGGAAAGTTAAAAACGATTGTGGGTCCAGCGTGTAAAGAGATATTGAATTGAAAAAAATTATGAGCCCCACGTGTAAAGATGTTTTGAATTAAGATAAGTTTAGTAATTTGAGAGTTGACTATTTGAATGTTAGACTCAGCTTAAAATTAAACTGAACTAAATTAATTTTAGTTGAATTTAAGTTCCAAACGGAGTTGTAATTGTGTTGTCAAACATTAGTTGTTTATTGTCTTCTCCGTTTAATTCTCTATCATTAATTTCGATATTTAATTTTAAGCTTTCTCAATTGAGATTTTCATTTTTTAATTTTTTGATGGAATTATATAATAATATACATAGCGTGATAAATACACTATTAAATGCTCACGTGGGGGCATACATTGCCTTAAACCTTATAGAGTAAGTTGCATATTATGTTTATGGCTCATTTATTATGCCAACACGCTTAGACTTGTTCATGAGTTGATGGCAACATTTATTATTAGAGCAAACTCAACAATTAATTAAGCTTTATTCAATAATTAATTAAGCTTTATCCCCCCCCCCCCCCCCAAAAAAAAAAAAAAAACTATAAACAGAGTCGCTTCTTACAAACCCTAACACATAATGCACCATCCCGGCCTCTATTTATCTCTTATTATCTCTCATTTCTAATCATCGATTTTCAAATCTCTTTCTCTCTCTCATTCTCACCGTCAGTCTCTGATCTCTTTCAAATTCTGTAACAATCATTGTGAAACTAGAGCAAGGTTCTCCAAAATATCATTGGTATGGGCTTGCATCAATGGCATTCATCTGACAACTGCATTATCCAGCCCGCACTCCTCTGTTCTCTTCAAATATTGTTGCATTTTCTTTGGATTCATGCTATGCTCAAGGTATGTGACCTTCCACTTAGTATCGATGCAAATGACATTAGATTATATTAATTATGAGTTTTGTTTTGTTTTTATTCATTTTCTTTTTTAATTGAAGTATTTTTTATTTTAGTTCAATGATTTATAGATTGAATTTACCATATGTGTACCCTTTTTTTTTCTTTTTCTTTTTTGCCGCCAAATTTCGATTTTTATGTTCAACTCCACTTTATATAGAACCAAGCCAAAGTTGACTCCGACTCAGAGTTGGAGTCAGAGATAAATCTATATTCAAGGTATCTGATCTTCCACTTAGTATCATTGCAAATTACTTTTGATTATATTAATTATGAGTTTTGTTTTATATTTATTCATTTCCTTTTTTATTGATTTTTTTAATTTTGAGTTAAATGATTTATGGATAGGATTTACCAAATGTATACCCTCTCTATTTTTGAGCCAAATTCAAATTTTAAACTTCACTTCAACACCAAGTAGAGTTTAACTCCACTTTAACTTTCAACTCTCATCTCATTTCAACTCTACTTACTATCCAAAGAATATGGTGATTTATCATTACAAGCCTTTACAATGTAAATGATTTTTTATATTTTGATTAGAGTATATAGATCAGATCATGTCAACATTCTACAATTAGTAAATTTTTTACTAAAAACGGACATTTATGGCATAAATACAATTTAGAAGGATTTTTTTTTTGTCATAAATGTTCTTGTAAAAGCTCAATATTATCATAATAGTAAGTGAAAAGGACGAAAACGAAAAACAGAAAGTTTTCCCATATTTGCAAGATCTCAAGTTTTCATTATACTTTATTCAAGGAAAGTTAATTCACAGAATTTCTCTCTTAATTGTTTATTTATTTGCTGTCTTCCTTATTTAACTCCTCATTAACTCAAATATCCAACTCTAGATTTTCATATAACCATCTTCCTTATTTACTTCTCCACATTAAGTTTGGGATGAGTTGAAATCTAAGTTTTGTTACCAAAAAGTAATGTATGTAGTCCCTCCTTATATTCTTCTCCATATTAACTCCAATGTTGAAATCTAAGTTTTATAATAGTTGGTGTTGGGAGATCGAACTATTTGTGACATCATCTTATACAATGGAGCAAATTGAAAAGGTGCTGGGATTTTTGCCTTTAACATGTTTAAAAGTACATATGTATTTTTAAAAACTCGAATCCTAAAATCAAAAAGTGAAAAGAAAAAGGCATCAATTTCGTGAAATTTACTCCAAAAGAAGGATGAGATCTTGCAAAATTAAATCATTGGGTTAGGGTATCGAGAAATCGTAGTTTCTTAACTTTTAAAATAATAATTCTGGATTGGATCTGTGGGGACTACGCCAAACTGAGATAAATCCCCTCACGTAGGCATAATCCTGGTGACAATGAGGCAAACAAGCAAGCAACATGTGGCCAAGATAAAGGTAAGGTAAGCATCATGTTGTAGAGAGTCTGGCAAGTGTGGGATAGCATAAGATGATAATTCACGGGTGTTAAAAAAAAAAAAATTGAAAAAAAAAAACCTGGAAAATCGGTCCGGTCCAGCTCGAACCGAATTGGATGGGCCAGTTTTGGATCAGTCCGGAACTGGTTTTTGGAAATGGAAAACCGGCCGAAACCAGTCTTGTTTCAGTTCCGGCCATTTTTGGCCCGGACCGAGCCGGTTGTATTTAATATATATTTTATTTTTTAAAAATATTATATATAATGTTTTATATTATATATAATGTATATAATAATATAAACTATAATTTATTAAATAAAAGTTTAATCTTAAACATGAAAATTTAATTAATCATATGCTTCAAGTATAAAATATATATTAATTACATTTTATAACTAGTATTAGTAATTCACTTTAAGTCTATATATAAATAACTATATAAATCAATATAGAGAGAATTGGCTTATTAGGCGGGCTGAGGAGAATAGAAGGAAGGGTATGGGCCTAGGTGGAGATCAGAATACACAAAAGGCTCCTTCTAACAGCTGCGACCCTATGGGCTTTAGTGGGCCTCATATGGATGGATTGAAGGGGAAGGCTGTTTTAGATGGGCCAGGTATAAGCCCAAGCCTGAGAAAGGCTTGGAGGAAAACGGGGCATCTGATACCACTTTCCGAGATATCGGCTCTTCCAAAATCATCCATTTTGAAGTCGATATCTGGACCGAGCTCTCCAACGTTGGCACAAAAAGTATCGGCAGTATAGGGAGAGCCAGCTGGTGGTCCGGCGGAAGCTATGCAGGCAGTAGTTGTGGAAGAAGGAGAGATCGTGGGGTGTACCGTAGATGGCGCTACTGGGCAAGAGAGGGAGGTTCAAGGCTTGTCGTTGTGCCATACTTTGCTGATGAGTTCTCAGAATACGTTGAGGAGCTCTGGTATGACACAAATTGTGCTGGTAAGTGAGGGGTTGCCATGGGATGTCAAAAACTTCTTATTGAGCCTTGAAAGTCCACAGAAAATGCCGATGGATGCAGTGGAGCCTGTCTTAGTGGAAGCAAGTGTTGTTATGGGAAGTGGGGAGGCACAAAGTCTGCCTGTAAGTGAGGGGCTGCCATGGGATGTCCAGAACTTGTTGTTAAGCCTTGAAAATCCACAGAAAATGTCATAGAAATTGCCGATGGAGGGAGTGGAGTCTGTCGCAGTCGAAGCATGGGTTGTTATGGGAAGTGGGGAAGCACAAAATCTACCATTGAACACGAAAAAATCACAAGAAATTAATGGTAAAAGACATAGTCTACCGATGAAGGGAGAGGAGCCTCCTACAGTTGTGGGGAGTGGGGACATAATGGACAGATCTCTTATTCTTTTTTAGCCTACTAGAATCTCTCATGAGGGGGTGTTTTCAGGAGAGGATCCTTCCCCAATCAATATTTTTTTACCCCCTGATTGGAAATGAAAGAGGTGAAGGAGTTACAAATTTTTGTGGGGATCTCATGTAAGGGCTATGAAGAGCAATTTAAGGCATTGCTAACAACCATAGAGGCTGAACATATTCAACAGGGAGCAGAATTGAAAAGGGATAGAGAGTTGAAGCGACTTACATGTTCTATTAACTATGATGGCAAAGAGGGTAGTGCAAGCTGTGATTTGGGAAAAGGAAGGGCTGATATATTTGATAAATGCATCCCAAAATACTGATTTGGAATGTTATGGGGCTGAATGAGATTAACAAGCGGCTCTGAATCTGAGCTTTGTTAAGACATTGGAAGATGGATATTATTTGTTTGCAGGAAACTAAGTTGAAGCTTATCAGAAGAAGAAATATACGGAGCATATGGAGTTGTCAATATGTAGGATGGTCATACTTACTTTCAAAAGGAGCCTCGAGGGGAATTTTGGTTATGTGGGATAAAAGGATGGTGGAGAATATTGATGGGTTTATAGGAGAATATTCCGTAGGATGTTCTTTTGAAAATATAGACGATGGATTTGTATGGGCTTTTTTTTTGGTTGGGGGGGGGGGNGGTGGGGGGGGGGGCTAATTTAGATGGTGAAAGGTGGTTGCTTTGGGATGAGCTTGCAGGCTTTTGTTCTTGGTGGAAGGTCCCATGGTGTATTGGCAGAGATTTTAACGTTACAAAATTCTCCAACGAAAGGTCAAGGGTGGGACGACAAGATTCTATGCGAGAATTTTCAGATCTAATTTCGTAGCTAGAACTTATGGACATACCGTTAATAGGAGGTATTTTACTTGGTCTTCTAACCAAGCCTGGTTAAGACTGGATAGATTCCTTATATCTCATTCATGGGAGACGCATTTTCCAGATTTATGTCAGAAGAGACTCCCTAGGGTATGCTCAAACCATTTTCCCATAATGTTAGATTGTGGAGGTATCCCAAGGGGTAGAAGGCCTTTTAAATTTGAGAATATGTGGTTGGAATATGAGGGGTTTGTGGAGCTAGTGGGGAAGCAACCCGAGTAATGTATTGGCTGGAAAGTTGAAAGCTTTGAAAAAGGATATGAAGATATGGAATGAACAAATATTTGGTGATGTAACGATACAAAAAAAAAAAAAGATTATTTCAATCACCTATTTTTAATTGATAATAACTTACTCATACTAAGTCCGAATTAAGCGCATAATATGCCGAATTAAAGCTTATGAACCCAACTTTCTAAGCATATAAAATTTATTTCCATAAAATAAGATTTGGTAGGTTAAAGGTTGGCTCAAAGTCAAAATCCATACATGTTTCTAACACTATATAGAATGTTTTCATGTAGAGAATTCAACCTTAAACATGGCATACCGTAGCCTCTAATAAAAAATCCAAAACACAAACAATCACGACATATCACCTATTATATACTTTTAAACTCATTCCAAAGCATCAAACAACATGTAATCATATTCATATGGGAAAAAACAAGCAGCATAAGCTCTGATACCATTATTAAATAAGGTTAATTCAAATTACCTCAAAGAAAGAAATTCTCAAAAATTAGATCTTTACTTGTCTTACAGCCCACGTCACTTTTGTTGTGATTGTACCCCTATGTCACTTAGGAGGCAACTAGAGTCTTTTAAAAAATTCCACGGCTCAAGATCAAGAGATCTAGATAGTTTCTCTAGAAAATTGTAGAGATAGAGAAGAGCTTTTCTTTTGTACATACACTTTTTCCACACTTTTTAATTTAAAGGACAAAAAATTGTTATTTAAAGAGTTCTCACATTGGAGGTTAATTAACTTCCCTAAAATTAAGTGGTAGTGATGGAGAGTTAATTAATAACTTTGCCATCCATGTGGACACAACAAGACTCATGGGTACCCACTACTAACAACACATATGTATATATATACACATATATATAATAATTCCTAACCAAATGTTCAATAAATCTCTCCTTGACACTTTTTTATGAGAGTAGGACAATATTCATGATAAAGTTCTATGGATTCCAATCACAAGTTTAAAAAAAAAAAAAAAAAAAAAAACACACACACCCACAAAAGTTTACTTAAAAATAATTGGATGGCCAAAAAATAATAATTTAAATGTTGTGCTAGTGAAGAATAAATGTTATATACTGAGCGGTAAATGTTATAATTTGAATATCCCTATTATGTGGATAATATCATTCATTTTGATACTTAAATGCTAATAAATATATCTTATACGAGACTCTATCCCAATTGGATGCTTGACAATGCTTAAAGGTGTTTAGTTTACTATTTTTGAATTTACACACAAAATGATTTTTTGTATAAATTCTGACTCATCATCCCTATCAATAAAGAAGAGAAAAAAAATATAAAGAGTTAGACATTTCATAAATAAATGACATATGAATATGATTTGAGTTAAAGTATATATTATTTTTCCTTCCTTAAATCCGAATATTTTAATATTAGATTGTGCATTTGTTGTGGCCAGCTTGTGCCTATTATTTCATTCTTTTGTATGTATTTAATTATAACATACTTTTTAACTAATTCTTTTCCCCATTGTCCATATGTGCCTTCCTCGTAAAATTTAAGAGTATTTGTGTCTTTTCAAATCTAGAAACAAATTGAAACTAAAAACCACTACTTTTTTTTTTTTTTTTTTATAGAAAAGCACTTCATTTAAAAAATAAAAATAAAAACCACTACTTATTTAAAGCTATTTTTTTTATTTCTTGTCATCAGTCTAAATCTTATATATTCTTTATATGACCCAAATAATAAACAATTCCCACCCTTTTTTTAATTATTTTTTCCAACTCTCATTGAACAGTTATTGATGGATGAAATTCCGTGTATATATATATATATATATATATATTCCTCTATTTATTAGCTTTTGCTTGCAATTCATCAAAAGACGTCACAAAGGGCAAAAGGAAAGAAAATATATGCATTTATTTAATTATTTATTTCATATTCTTCTATTTCTTCAATATACTTTATGGGAAAGTAATGCGGTAGTAGTAGTTATTAAATCCCTAAATCAGAAAGGATTTCTAAATTAATTTTGTTATGTTTTGCATAAAGTTTATAAATTCCAAAAACAATCATAAAAATAAAATATTTTTCCTTTTGTATGGTATATCATCTCTTTAAAAAATTTCCCGATGTCAGATCATGGATATCTTGTGTTAATTTAATTGCCCCATGATAAATATCTCAATAGCATCATATACATGTGCACACAAACATGATATAGGCAAAGCTTACCCGATGGCTAAATATTCCAACCTAGACAAATTGGCAACTTCTTCTAAAGCTTCCTTCCAGGATTGCAGTAGAGGCTTTATGTCATCCTTAATTTTCTTTCTAAGTTTAGTGAATGCTTCTCCAAATCTTCCTTTTTGTTCTCGTACTTCCGATGGTTTTATCTTAAAGAATATTAGTAGAATAATTTGTTTCATTCTTTTCTTACATTCAATAATCTTCAATAGCTCGTCTAGGCATGATATGGATTTTGTATAGTTTTTAAAGAATACAATATCAAAATTTGGGACTCTTTAATAGTTTGAAAACTTCTAACGAAATTTGTTCTCCCCTTTTAAGATCAACTCCGTTCACGTAAGTCTTGATTCCACTTTGACACAAAGCATGATTTAGATGAGAAATATAGTTGTGGCAAACATCTTTACCTCTAAAGCTCAAGAATATATCATGATTCCAAAGACGAATGGAAGGAGATGAAGAGGAAGAAGCTCCTAATTGAAAGGTCATGGAAGAAGCCATGCTCTGAAATTCTCAGTGCGCGATTACTATTTACCAAGAGATCCAATTATAGAGTAGTGTTATCGCAAATAAATAATTATAGAGAAATGCATTAGAGTAGTGTTAAAGTCTCAAACTCTGGGCAATAACGTCGATCACTCGTTTCGAATGAAGTCCAGATCAAAATGGAAGGAAACTACATCAATAAATAATAATTCACCCATTCGGTTGTTTTCAATTTTTCTCCTTTCGCGGGATAGAAAATCCGGTCCGAATTTAATAATCCAAATTTAAATGCAAAAGAATACAATAAAGCTGGTTATTAGTTAATAAGATGTATTACAGTTCATTTAATAAGTCTAAAAGTAAGAATATCGAGTCACCATAGCTCCAATGTCCCTCCTTTACATCGACAAAGACAAGTTCCCAATGGTTGCTAGCTGTGCAACCATTTCGGATGAGGTCAGTACTGTTGCATGCACGCGAGTACTCTAGATCGATTAGGGTCAAGAATGAAGTCTAAAGTCCATTATTTGGAAATCAATTTATCATGAGTGCTATGACTTTGATTGTACCTGCTAAGATAAATAAAACATAAATGACATCATGTCTAAATTTATGAAACGTGAGATGTATAATACAAATATAACTATAATATACAGAATAAAACATAATGAAAGACATGCTTGAAAATATCATGACATGCATGATACGTGAATATTGGCTTCCAAATAACTCGTTTTAATAATATTATATATAATTAGCTAATGTATGACAATCATAATTTTAAGGTAGTTACTAATTATATATTTCTTCAATATTGTCCAATTGCTGACCTATAATAAGGCTTTGTTAGCAGGTTTGGAGGATGTTGCAAGAACCTTCCTCTTTAGTGACTCAGATCTTTAAACACAAGTATTTTAAACACAAGTATGTTGGAGCAGGTCCACCTACTATGATATACTTTTATTTTGCAACTTCCAATAATGCTCTTTTAACGTTATCCATTCGATCCGGCACGAAAGCAAATTCGCGAACTTTACAATGGTAGATTTTTGTGAGTTCCAATGCTCTTTTAACAAGATCGATTCGGTCCGAAAGCAAATTTGTGATGGTCTAAAACAGGGCATAAAGAAGCAACCTAACTTTGGAAGGGATACCATGAACTTGTCTACAAAATGTTGCATGCACATTGATACAATGCCGACTAGGGGTGTGCACATATCTGTATAAACCGGTTGACCCGATCAGATCCACCCGATAAAAGTCGGGTTAAAATGGAAGCGGGTCATATGAAGTATCATGCGGGCGAAACCGCAAGCTGAAAAAGCAACCCGTTCCCATCTCAGTCCCGACTCCCATCTCCATCCGTCTTCAACCCTAGCCCCCCTCCCTCTCTCTCTCGACTTCTCTCTCACCAACGTGGTCTTCTCGCTCTCGCTCTCTCTCTCTCTCACACAGACGGTTGCGTGGGTCTCTCTCTCTCTCTTCGGCCGCAGCTCCAAGTTGTTCAACTTCAGCGTGGGTCTCCAAGACGGAGGTATGTTCCTTTTCATAAAAACCTTCAGATCAGCACATAGTTTCTTCACAAGGCCATACCCGTGCATCATAACCCCAATACAGACCTGCACATGAATTAATAATCTCATTCGCTAGCAAATAACTTTTTTTTCTTTTGTGTGTATTTTTCTATTCGGATTTGTTGGGCTGTGAATTGCGTTGGTGATAAGAAATGCCGAGCCACTGGGGTTTGAACTTGGGATTTCTGAGCATTCTCTGAACTTGGGATTATTTGATTAAATTGGATTCTGGGATTCAGACTCTGATGGATTAATTTTGAAAAATGTTAGTATCTTTCTGAGTTGGGTGTAAAAACTGAAAACAAAAAAATAATTACAAAAAATGAGTACAGGAAAGTCTGGGGGATCTCAATAGCGAATGAAGATATACGTGGGCTTGGGGTTTATTTTTATAGTTTGTTACTATGAGGCGTGGGTTTATTATGAAAACTTCATGAATTTTGTTTTCCCCCACTAAGAACCTGTCCCACTCTCCATCCCCATCCCAGTAGATTAGTGAGCTTAGCATTGACCTTGAAGCAGTATTTACAGCCAATGTAAATACTGAGATGATGATTCTAGTTTTGGGTTGCATGACCAAACTGGGGCATGAGTATTTCTATTATGAAAATGAAAATGATAGTATGATTCATTTCTCTTTAAGAATCTGATTTTCTATGTTGGTATAGTGCAGAGAAATATAAAGTTTAGGAAAAAAGGTTAGTAGTTTTTTAGAGAGGGAGAGGGGAAATACTCAAAAGTATTGGCATATAAGCATATGCAATTTGGTTCTTGAAATTCCAATTAAACTATATCCATCTCCATTGTTTTTGGCCATATGTTGATCTGGTATACAGAGAAGAAATTTGTTGTTAAAAATAGTCTTGATTTGGTATGATAAAGGTTATTTTTATAAGGGGGTTTGAACTCCACCCCCTTATAAAAATAAAAAGGAATAAGTTTGACCAATGGCAACATTAATCTGGTATGCATTTAGAGGGTGTATGGATGGCCACTTAAGAGAGGAATCTTTAAGTCAGTTAGTTCTAAAAGCCAGATATGCCTTTGACTTTAAATAGATATGGAGGACATGATTCACCTCATAAGATCTTCCACGATTCCAAATTTCCAATAACACTTTTTTTCACCACCTGATCATCTAGCAAATGCTGTCTTGCTATTTCTAGTTTTATAATGATTTTTTATTTCTCACACCACAAAATTAATTAAAAGGGTTTAGCTCTAAAGCACTTCGATCTACTTCGAAAAATTCATTTTTTTAAAAAAATAAACTAATTATCTTGAACCTTTATTTTGCAAAATATCTTTCTCCACCTTCCCAATATTGATGGGAAAAAATCAATAAAAAGTATAGATAAGATTTGTTCTTGATCATCAATATGTTAGATAGTAAGTTTCACTGTTGTTATTACATTCTTATGATTTCTGAATATATTGATCCAGAAGAGTAGTAACTATATATTATATGGTCAACTAAATTTTGACATGTGCTTGAGGATTTTTCTTGTGCGCATTTAAAGCTAATTGAACAAATTAGGCAAAACGAATCACATGTTGGTCAACTAATCTAGTTTGCCCTGTCACGTGTAATGCTTTCGTTTCATATATAAATCTTTTACATTGTTGTGTTTTATATAGTGGTTCTTTGTGAAATAACTTCAATGTATTCAGCATGAATAGTTTTCCATGCTCTTGATTAGTGGTTTCCTGACATCACTACAAGAATTTGATCATCTTTTTTTTTTCTTTTTTTTTTTTCCAGAATTTGATCCCCAATCAAGCTTTATTTATGTTGATGATGAGTGACTCAAGGCTTATGGTCTATACATTCTATATTTGTTGTTAAAGATTCCTGTTTGAGGACTGTTTATTTCTAGTTCATGAATTTGTTTAAAAGGGCTGTAATATTTTTCATTGATAATATATATATGGACGTTATATTCATGTTTTTTGTTTATGTTATGGATGGCCTATGGGATGTAATGTAGTGGATGGATGAATGTATTTGTGAGAAAGGCTGGACGTTATATTCATGTTTATTTTTAATTCATGAATTTGTTTAAAAGGGCTGGAATATTTGTTATGGATCATAATATATATATATATATATATATATATATATAT
>QGSO01000820.1:0-272390 GCA_011037825.1 Carya cathayensis | reverse complement strand
AAAAAAATAAACTAATTATCTTGAACCTTTATTTTGCAAAATATCTTTCTCCACCTTCCCAATATTGATGGGAAAAAATCAATAAAAAGTATAGATAAGATTTGTTCTTGATCATCAATATGTTAGATAGTAAGTTTCACTGTTGTTATTACATTCTTATGATTTCTGAATATATTGATCTAGAAGAGTAGTAACTATATATTATATGGTCAACTAAATTTTGACATGTGCTTGAGGATTTTTCCTGTGCGCATTTAAAGCTAATTGAACAAATTAGGCAAAACGAATCACATGTTGGTCAACTAATCTAGTTTGCCCTGTCACGTGTAATGCTTTCGTTTCATATATAAATCTTTTACATTGTTGTGTTTTATATAGTGGTTCTTTGTGAAATAACTTCAATGTATTCTGCATGAATAGTTTTCCATGCTCTTGATTAGTGGTTTCCTAACATCACTACAAGAATTTGATCATCTTTTTTTTTTTCTTTTTTTTTTTGCCAGAATTTGATCCCCAATCAAGCTTTATTTATGTTGATGATGAGTAAATAAAACATAAATGACATCATGTCTAAATTTATGAAACGTGAGATGTATAATACAAATATAACTATAATATACAGAATAAAACATAATGAAAGACATGCTTGAAAATATCATGACATGCATGATACGTGAATATTGGCTTCCAAATAACTCGTTTTAATAATATTATATATAATTAGCTAATGTATGACAATCATAATTTTAAGGTAGTTACTAATTATATATTTCTTCAATATTGTCCAATTGCTGACCTATAATAAGGCTTTGTTAGCAGGTTTGGAGGATGTTGCAAGAACCTTCCTCTTTAGTGACTCAGATCTTTAAACACAAGTATTTTAAACACAAGTATGTTGGAGCAGGTCCACCTACTATGATATACTTTTATTTTGCAACTTCCAATAATGCTCTTTTAACGTTATCCATTCGATCCGGCACGAAAGCAAATTCGCGAACTTTACAATGGTAGATTTTTGTGAGTTCCAATGCTCTTTTAACAAGATCGATTCGGTCCGAAAGCAAATTTGTGATGGTCTAAAACAGGGCATAAAGAAGCAACCTAACTTTGGAAGGGATACCATGAACTTGTCTACAAAATGTTGCATGCACATTGATACAATGCCGACTAGGGGTGTGCACATATCTGTATAAACCGGTTGACCCGATCAGATCCACCCGATAAAAGTCGGGTTAAAATGGAAGCGGGTCATATGAAGTATCATGCGGGCGAAACCGCAAGCTGAAAAAGCAACCCGTTCCCATCTCAGTCCCGACTCCCATCTCCATCCGTCTTCAACCCTAGCCCCCCTCCCTCTCTCTCTCGACTTCTCTCTCACCAACGTGGTCTTCTCGCTCTCGCTCTCTCTCTCTCTCACACAGACGGTTGCGTGGGTCTCTCTCTCTCTCTTCGGCCGCAGCTCCAAGTTCAACTTCGGCGTGGGTCTCCAAGACGGAGGTATGTTCCTTTTCATAAAAACCTTCAGATCAGCACATAGTTTCTTCACAAGGCCATACCCGTGCATCATAACCCCAATACAGACCTGCACATGAATTAATAATCTCATTCGCTAGCAAATAACCTTTTTTTTCTTTTGTGTGTATTTTTCTATTCGGATTTGTTGGGCTGTGAATTGCGTTGGTGATAAGAAATGCCGAGCCACTGGGGTTTGAACTTGGGATTTCTGAGCATTTTCTGAACTTGGGATTATTCGATTAAATTGGATTCTGGGATTCAGACTCTGATGGATTAATTTTGAAAAATGTTAGTATCTTTCTGAGTTGGGTGTAAAAACTGAAAACAAAAAAATAATTACAAAAAATGAGTACAGGAAAGTCTGGGGGATCTCAATAGCGAATGAAGATATACGTGGGCTTGGGGTTTATTTTTATAGTTTGTTACTCTGAGGCGTGGGTTATTATGAAAACTTCATGAATTTTGTTTTCCCCCACTAAGAACCTGTCCCACTCTCCATCCCCATCCCAGTAGATTAGTGAGCTTAGCATTGACCTTGAAGCAGTATTTACAACCAATGTAAATACTGAGATGATGATTCTGGTTTTGGGTTGCATGACCAAACTGGGGCATGAGTATTTCTATTATGAAAATGAAAATGATAGTATGATTCATTTCTCTTTAAGAATCTGATTTTCTATGTTGGTATAGTGCAGAGAAATATAAAGTTTAGGAAAAAAGGTTAGTAGTTTTTTAGAGAGGGAGAGGGGAAATACTCAAAGTATTGGCATATAAGCATATGCAATTTGGTTCTTGAAATTCCAATTAAACTATATCCATCTCCATTGTTTTTGGCCATATGTTGATCTGGTATACAGAGAAGAAATTTGTTGTTAAAAATAGTCTTGATCTGGTATGATAAAGGTTATTTTTATAAGGGGGTTTGAACTCCACCCCCTTATAAAAATAAAAAGGAATAAGTTTGACCAATGGCAACATTAATCTGGTATGCATTTAGAGGGTGTATGGATGGCCACTTAAGAGAGGAATCTTTAAGTCAGTTAGTTCTAAAAGCCAGATATGCCTTTGACTTTAAATAGATATGGAGGACATGATTCACCTCATAAGATCTTCCACGATTCCAAATTTCCAATAACACTTTTTTTCACCACCTGATCATCTAGCAAATGCTGTCTTGCTATTTCTAGTTTTATAATGATTTTTTATTTCTCACACCACAAAATTAATTAAAAGGGTTTAGCTCTAAAGCACTTCGATCTACTTCGAAAAATGCATTTAAAAAAAATAAACTAATTATCTTGATCCTTCATTTGCAAAATATCTTTCTCCATGCACCTTCCCAATATTGATGGGAAAAAATCAATAAAAAGTATAGATAAGATTTGTTCTTGATCATCAATATGTTAGATAGTAAGTTTCACTGTTGTTATTACATTCTTATGATTTCTGAATATATTGATCTAGAAGAGTAGTAACTATATATTATATGGTCAACTAAATTTTGACATGTGCTTGAGGATTTTTCTTGTGCGCATTTAAAGCTAATTGAACAAATTAGGCAAAACGAATCACATGTTGGTCAACTAATCTAGTTTGCCCTGTCACGTGTAATGCTTTCGTTTCATATATAAATCTTTTACATTGTTGTGTTTTATATAGTGGTTCTTTGTGAAATAACTTCAATGTATTCTGCATGAATAGTTTTCCATGCTCTTGATTAGTGGTTTCCTAACATCACTACAAGAATTTGATCATCTTTTTTTTTTCTTTTTTTTTTTTCCAGAATTTGATCCCCAATCAAGCTTTATTTATGTTGATGATGAGTGACTCAAGGCTTATGGTCTAACATTCTATATTTGTTGTTAAAGATTCCTGTTTGAGGACTGTTTATTTCTAGTTCATGAATTTGTTTAAAAGGGCTGTAATATTTTTCATTGATAATATATATATGGACGTTATATTCATGTTTTTGTTTATGTTATGGATGGCCTATGGGATGTAATGTAGTGGATGGATGAATGTATTTGTGAGAAAGGCTGGACGTTATATTCATGTTTATTTTTAATTCATGAATTTGTTTAAAAGGGCTGGAATATTTGTTATGGATCATAATATATATATATATATATATATATATATATATATATATATTTGATTAAATATCATAATATATATATAGACATTATATTCATGTTTAATGTTTATTGTTTATGTTATGGATGGCCTATGGGATGTAAGGTAGCATATGGATGGACAATAGGATGTAATATTTATTGAGAAAGGCTTAAAAAAAAAAAAAAACGAATCTAACCCGACCCGAACCATTCGGGTCGGGTCGGGTCATTTGTGCTGGCCCTGGGTTGCGGGCCACAACGGGTCGGGCCAATTTATTGATTGGGCGCGCTGTTGTTCAGGCCTAATGCCGACTACAGATTAAGTCTATTTGGGATGCAACATGCAAGATTCCCCACTTTTTGCATGACTGCTGGCTAGCTCCAAATTGTGGTAAATCGAACAATTTATGTCTCAGTTTCCAACATATACGAGAGAGAGAGAGAGAGAGAGAGAGAGAGAGAGCTTAACAACGTCTCAGTTTTTATATGAGTTGGCTACATTATAACTGTACAAAAGAGTGAACCACCATTTGATAACAAGAATAGTCTTTTTGTTTAATTATAACTCTTTGCGCTTTAACGTGATTAATTTGTTCTGAAAGCAGAGTACTAGAAATTGATAATAAAGTTAATGGTTTAATTTATTGGTCGTGTCTTTTTAAAAGAAATTGGTTTGAAAATCAAAAGACTGCTATTTAATTTTAAAAAATTATCAAAATTATCAAAATTATCAAAAGCTGAATTTTTCTCTCTATCTTTCCATCTATCTAGACCGAAAATAGGATTTTATAAAGAGTTTTGTTACATATAGTCACTTTTACGAATTTTTTATGTACTTAACTGATATGATTAGCCAAAATATTTATTTTATATTAAAAAAACAACGCAACAAATTATATTAATGGAATGCGAAAAGGAGTATGTAAAAGTAATAGTGATAACTGCTACAAACACAAAGAGATTACATAAAAGTAAACTCACAAATTGATGTGATTTCCTGAAATCCGTTAGATCTACTTTGTAATAAAAGTAACTTTACAATTTGACGTATCATATCAATCCACATAAGTTTGTGTATTTACTTTTATGTGATTTTTTTGTGGTTAAAGTATTTTTCAAAGTAATAACTACACATATAATTTTTTATTTATAAATAGGTGCCAATGAACCAATGTTAACTACCCCTAAAATCGAGTCTTGTTATAGAATTTTTTTCAAAATATTATTATTATTATTGTTGTTATTATTATTATTATTATTAAATATATAATATATAATTATTTTGATAATATTTCTTACAAGTATAAATTGTCTTAGACCTTTGGGTCCTCACGATCCTTCTCCACCTTATTTGAAGTATAAATTGGTCATAAACATAAATGGCCCATCATACACAAGGTTTATGGGGCCCAAAACAGGGCAACGTACATAAAAAGGCACAGAGATGCAGTATCTCGTCGTCAGACTTTGTGAAGTTTATCTACTTTCTCCCTGAGCTGATTCCTTTCTTTTACTATCAGTTCTGGGATTAAGCAAGAATCGTTGTTTATTACCATTATTTTTTGGACAGTTGTTTTCGGGCTGTTGGTTTCAGACTGCTCAAGTTGGTCCAGCCTGTTTGTACAACACCCTTTAAATGACCAATCTGGGCGGTACCAATCTGAACTGCAGCTAAAGATGGCTCATTTTCAAGCTACGGAATGGAGCTTGGCCCAATTCAAGATTTTGATGAAACAATTCTCGATTACCATGGATTATTAAGCTACAACCGAAGTATCGATATAAAATCAGGTAAAAGATGTTAGGATTGCACTCGGTGCTCATCTAGCTCTGGTCTTTGTTTTAAAGTAAATACAGGGGACGAACTTGGGGACAGTTGAAAAGAGTTTTGAGGCAAGACAATAAAGATTTCAGATTGAACCAAAAGACTGACAAAAAAGGGAAACAAAAAGAGAAGCATAAGCTAGCTAAAAGGTGAGATTGGCTTTGTTTGACCACATAAATATCAAAAGAAAACTCTCCTGCACAAGACAATGCATTCTATAATCTTAAGAGTTTTTTTTTTTTTTTATTAAATAAACAATGCCCACTGGGCATGAATTCAAAACTATACACATTCAGACAGCTTAGCTACTAATATGTAGAGAACCATAGCAGTTTTGACCATTCATGTTAAATGCATGAGGAATGGCAAAGTTAAAATGGTTTCACATCAAGATGCCAAAAAAACAGTACAAGTATCTCCCGGAGCAGGTACAAGTATCTACATAATCTTAGAGTTAGCTTGAACAAAATTCATCATAAGCTAAAGCAAATAGAAAGAGGAACAGGTACAGAGGCAAGGCATGTACAAGTAATATGTAGATATACACAATTTGATGCATTTTGCATGAGAGCAGCGCTATGATATAAATGAACCGTATAAAAAGGGCTGTATTGCTTGTCTTGAAGTTCATACAAAGATTTAGCAGGACATTCCAAGTAAATTAGCAAAAGATTAAATCAACAACACTTGCTTAAATGTCTTCATCATACACCAATGGCTCATGAAAGTCATGCCTCTCATGTCCTAAAACCAACCCCACCTCCTCCCAAACCTTTAAAAAAAAAACAAGAGAGAGAGAGAGAGAACCAAAACGCCCCCAACTCAATCATTCAATCCCAAATTAACCTGCAATGCAGTTAAACCCTCTGCAAACCCACAACCATATCACGAACAACACCGAGCACACAAATAGTCCAGCAACAACAACACCCACGCATGTTTCCTCCAAATTTGCTTTGACTTTTGCCCATCATTTGAGAAACCCTTTTGCAGCAGCAGCATAAAATCCTTGTACAAGCCATTGATATCATCAAACCAATCCAATAAAAAATAAATAAATAAACCAAACTGAGGAATTTTATCAATGCAAAGACACTGACCTGGTGCCTAGTAAGCCTTCTACGAATTGCCCTGGCTTTCTTGGGACGCAGATCGAGAGGCAGGTACTTCTTCTTTTAAACTTCCCTCAGAGCCTCCTTCTGCTTCTGCGAAATCACCGTCAACACTTGTGCAATCGATAACCACATTTGAATTGCCCAAGTTTTGAGAGCGCCTTTTGTGTTGTGGATGCCTGTTGAATTCCAAGTTGCTGTCTTCATCATCTCGGCGTCTCTTAGAAAGTAGGATACCATTCAATGAATCTACTGAGCACTCCCCAACTGTTAAGCTCTCTTTCTCTTCATGCTTATAAATTATGTGAACTCCACAACTTTTAAAGATCAGTTCGTATTCGCTCTCAAATATAAACCTTAGATTGTCTCCTGTTGGGTACCGTAGCCATTCCTCGATAGATTCTCGAAATGAGTAGTTTAGATATACGTGATCCCTGTCTTTATCATCGTACTCATTAGATATGCCAAAATCTGTTTCTACAAGCCTGCTACCATTTATAGAAACATAAATATTGTTCCACTCTCCATCTGATCCATCCGGGCCTTTTCCAACAACAGCACAGAAAACAATTCCTATGATTTTATCCAAATATAAGGGCCCACTAATATCCAATTCACAGGAATGACCGTATGAAGTCTCCTTAGTATGGCTAAACCAATCTGGAATCTTATTCCCTGGAAATATAATGGCACATGAATGGTCCTGAATATGTTCCTGTTAAAACATATATCACATATTTTCATATATAAGCACAAGGCAATCCGCAAACACAAACACCTACTAAAAAACACAAAGAGAAGTACTAGAGACATACCTCAACACATGAAGGATTTGGCGCCTAACTCCCTATATTTGCATCCAATTTATGGCAATTGGACAAATCAATCCATCTTAGCTCTCGCAAGCCACATGTATAGAATGGAAATTTTTTCCATACTTCTGGGCATCTTTCCAAGGACCAACATTCATAAGCATCTAACTTTTGTAAATTTGGTGGAAGATGTAGAATTTCTTGAACCTCGTAGCATTGCCGCAATTTGAGAATCCTCAATTCAATAAAGCTTTCGATACTCGGAGGAAGCCTGTCAATATCACTTAGAGATAGATCTAACTCTTGCAAAGTGGATGAGCAATAAATTGAAAAGCTGTCAAGATACCAATTATTAAAACTTGGCGTCGGATCCCCATCAAATTCTAAGGATGTTGATAGGTACAACTTTTGAAGCCCAGTGAGGTACCCAATGGATGAATGTATTTCATCTATTGCAAGATATGGATGATTAGAGAGATAAAGACTCTTTAGATGTTGCAAGTGAGGAATTTTGACTGGGAGACGCATCAGGTCCGTGATGCTTCCATGTATATATAAATCTTCAATCCCAGCAAAGCATCCATTAATGGATGAATCCAATTTATCTTTTTTACACATATATATAGAGTACTCACTAAGACAAATCTCCTTTGGACTTAGCTGCTCCCGATGGTTTTGTGTCACAGATAACGAATTAAGAGCAGTAGTGAGGTACCCAATACTAGATGAAGGCCATTCTTTTATTGGTGTGCCCTCCAAAAAAAAAGAACTTAAAAGTTCCATTTTACACTCAATTTGTGGAAAGTTTTGAAGTTTTGAGCAATTATAAAGTGTAAGGTATCTTAGAGATCTCAACTTGAGACGCCTTGGAAAACTCTTCAGGTTAGGACATCCACGAAGATCCAAACCACCAAGCTTATCGAGGAATCCAACAGAATCATGAATTTCAACTAACTTTTCACACGTCTCAATAGTCAAATACTTTAAATTTGAGCAACTTGAAAAATTCAGAATTCTGGTTAAGAACTTACACCCAGAAAATCTCATTATTGTCAAATTCTGTTGAAAAACAACAAATATGTATATTAGCCCTGAGGAAGTTTAGGACACGTGAGTAATTTAAAGAAGGAAATATCAATAGTACTACTAATTGTACCTTAAATTTCCCAGTAATAATTTCCTTGATGCGGCCTCCGTACAATTTAAAATCAATGAGCTTCTGTCCACGGAAATTGGATGGCAAAAATTGTAAAGGACAGTTTGACCAATCAAGCACTCTTAATTCATTAGAAAGATAATTAAGTGATCTTCCACAAAAGTGTGCACCACGGCTTATAAAAAATCTGAGTCTTTTCATCTTTGCAAATAATTTGGGACTCAAGCATATCATGTCATGATCATCGCCCTCGGGTAGAATCGGCAGATCCACATTTATCCCCACAACATTGTTTGTTCCCTAATGAGACAATTCATAAGAGTGCAAGTAAAATCAGATCGTTAAAATCTTTGTTTATAAGCACTTATTAAAATTATAATATGAAAACCATAATATCCATTATTATCTAAAAGTTTTTTTTTATGATTATCCAAAAGTATTTAATCGCCTTCAAAATGTATCTATTTTCAAATTTTCTTGTCATTATTAACTATTCATTCATATAAGACAAGGCAATATACTCATGATTTAAAAAAAAAAAAAAACTCATTCTTGTCTTTGAAAAGGGATGATTATATATATCTTTAAAGACGTTGGATGAAGGACATTTATGTATGATGATTTAAATGATTGCCCTAATTAGTTAAATACATTACTTTAAGTTGGAAATATGAAAAAATGATCACATTATCTATCAATACATATATGATGCTTTATTTAATATGCAGTTCTTTTCCATTTGTTATGAAAAGAAATTCAATACTTTTCATGTAAGTAAAAAGTGTTCAATTAAAAGAGCTTTAAATCTAAGAACTTACTGCATTTTCCTCTAGTACATAGCGAGCATCTTCATAAGACCATAATCTACTACGTGCGCCTGGATCTTCGCATTCCTTTCGTACAATTTCTCTGCCCATGTCTTGTAGCAAGTTGTGCATCCACAATTGATTGCTAGTAGTAATTGTAATGAGACATTTATCTATAAGCCTTTTGATACCATTCTCTAGAGAGAAACCACAGCTATCTAATATTTTAACAACATGATCCCAGAATTCTCCTTTGAGAAAAAAGGCAATATCGAGGAAAATATTCTTCTCATTATCATTCAATCCATCGTAACTTACACAAAGTACTTCTTGAATATTTTTGTTAGGAATTCGTTTATACTTTTCCAATGTACTTATCCAATGATTTATATTCTGAACCCTTAAATCTGAGCCTACCACTATTAAAACTTGTGGAAGGCCCTTAGCATATTGCATTACTTGCTTAGAGAGTTCCACATAATCTTCAATAGGTTTGTCTTCCTCAAAAGCATGCCAACTAAAGAGCTCAAGAGCTTCATTATGATCCAATCTCTTTACTTCATATTTTGAATCAACTTTAGAGATATTTAATAAATGTTGATCTCTTGTTGTTATAATGATTCTACTTCCTGGACCAAACCAATCACGAGCTCCAGCTAATGTTTCTAGTTGGACCAAGTCATCCACATCATCAAGAATTAGAAGAACCCTTTTAGAGCAAAGTCTATGTCTAATTACATTGATGCCTTTGTCCGTATCATGACATTCCAAACCTATTCCCAGAATCTCATAAAGAAGTCTTTTTTGTAGCTGGATCAGACCTCCTACTTTTGAAGTTTCTCTAATGTTTTTCAAGAAACAACTTCCTTCAAATTGATAAGAAATCCTATTATAGACCTCTTTTGAAATAGTTGTCTTACCAATTCCACCATATCCAAATATACCTACCATGCATATAATATCATTCCTTCCCATATTTAAATGTTGATAAATGTCTTGTACACGAGACTCTATTCCAACTGGATACTTAACAACATTAAGAGGTGTACGATCTACCATTTTTGAGTCCACCCATTTAATGATATCTTGAATAAACTCTGATTCATCCCTATCAATATAAAAGACAAAAGAAATTTAAAGAGTTAAGACGTTTCACTGTAATACACACATAAAGATGATGTAGTAACAATATCGTTTTTTCTATTTCTCTCCATATATTACAAAATTACAGTAGTAGTTTACCATGTTAAAGATAGCCTTTCTTCTTCCTCATGCTCTTCTTAGACTTACATTTTTCATTCTTTATATGAATTATTAATCATTTTAAATACTTTTTTGTTCCATTCTTGAATATGTCGCTCCCTTAATTCTGAAACGATTTCGATTTGTATTTTTTCACGTTCTTCTATTCTATTTCTCCTATAAACTTCATGTGAGATTAATATGGTACGTAGTACAATATCAAATCCCTTAGTAAGAAAAGATTTCTAATTTAAGTATCGTATATATGCATAAAACTCAATGCCAAAAATACTAATAAATATCAAATAGTTTTGCATGGCACCATATGATCTTCATCAATTTGCAAACTCTCAGATTTGGCATTTGTCTAAATTTTCCCCCATAAACTTCTCCTGAAAATCATATATAAACATATATAAACATATATAAAAGCACAGCTCATTAAAAATACCTGTCCCCTAATTCGAATCCGGAAAAATTGGCTACTTTTTCTAAAGCTGCCTTCCACTTTGTAAGCTTTACTTTATCAGCCTTGAACTTATATTCAACTCTAGCAAATGCTTCTCCAAAAGTTCTTTTTTGATGTCGTACATCCGACGGATCTATGTCGTAAAACAGAGGTAAGACAATTTGTTTCACCATTTTCTTACATTCAAGGATCTTCAATAGCTCATCCAAACATCATCTGGAATCTGAATAGTTTTTAGACAATACAACGATAGAAATCATTGATCCTTCAATTGCTTTGAAAAGTTCTGGCGAAATTTCCTCTCCTCTTTTGAGATTGTTGTCTATGTAAGTGTTGATTCCCCTTTGATGCAAAGCATGATATAGATGAGAAATAAAGTTTTGGCGAACATCCTCACCTCTAAAACTCAAGAATACATCGTGAGTCCACCTAGGAATGGAAGAAGAAGAGAATGAGAGAGAGGAAGAAGCTCCTAATTGAAAGGCCATGGAAGAAGTGCTGATCCTGATCGATCTAATGTGTATGCGAGATTAGTATCACCAAGAGGTCCAATAATTATAGATCGAGTACGTATTGCAAATAAATAATAATAGAGAATTAAGTGGGTGATCAAACTTCTCGGCTACGTACGTCATGTACCTACTCCAACATGAAGTAGAAATTTAAATGAAGTTGCGTGGGAAGTGTCTTGGTCAAATGACATTATCAGCGTGGGGAAGTTGGGTGGGAAGTTTCTTGGTAAGCCAAATTGCAATACCCAGGCTTTCACACGGTTAATTTGAAGTACTGGTCAAGTCCGTCCACATGATAAAACAAAGATCCATATTGAATACACAATTGGATTGTTCTAACGACTTTTCTGTATGAACTTTAGACTATTAATTGGGATATCTTGATGACGTGGGAGCATTGAAGATTTATCACTTCAGAGGAAAAGACGTGGAAAAGACGTTGGCCCCAAAACTTAAATATGATCATGCTGTAACAGTAGCTATATATATGGCTGATGACGTCGAAAGAACTTTAGTTAAATACTTTTTATAAGATCTTGCTAAATTGAGACAAAATATTGAGGTCTTGTTTAAGTTGTATTATATATAAATTTTAAAAAACTTTATTTAAAGATTTAAGTTTTGTTATGTTTAAGCGAATTCGCATACCGATTTGTGTATTAATATTACTGCCTTCATATTCAAAATTTAAATTAGCACTATTTTCATTAAAATTTAACTTTCTGACCAAATATATTGGATGGATGCGCGGATTAGTGCGCATAATTGCTTACAATCAGATTTTTCTAATTATGAATACTTAAATTTTACATTAGACTTTAATTTGTATTGAGCCGCCCTTAGCTAATTCTTAGAACATATTGATCAATTTTATTTGACCCCATAAGCATGCGGGAATACCGGTACCTCATAAATAGCATGAATATTGCTGCTAGAAGCGAGTAAAGCGACGTTCCAATTTATCTCAATTTATCATGATATATATGATGATCCTTAGCATATTCGAATACAGCAGGCAGGGTATGGGGACCCGATCCTCCTCTGGTATCTTAATTTCATGATAAGAAATAAACAAATACCATAGACTACTAGACCATTGACCTAACTAAACTTTAATAATTAATTAGTTGTATTATATATAAGTTATATTATTTTTAGTCTTCCATTAATTCATGGGACCAAGTACTTGTATTATTATATTTTTTTGTTTTTTGTTTTTCTAATTTTATGTGCGTTTGGTCCAACGCTGAAGTTGGAAGCTAGTTGCCAAGAAATTACTTCCTCATCATCATTGGGAATTCATATTTTTTTATTAAATTTATCTCCTTATTTGTTAGTGCAAGTTAATCCCGGCCGGTTTAACTTCGTGCCAACAAATAAGAAATTATATATATAGTGATGAACTAAAAGAACAATCTACAACATATTTAACTTTACTTAATTTTCCAGACAAGTTGCCTAGAAGTTGCTCATGATCATTGATCATTCTTTAATTCACCAAATGCATCTGACCAACTTGTTTAATTTTGCTTTTTTAATGATGCAACGCAGCATCCACTGGATCTCCTTTTTAAGTAATTAGCTAGATCAGTACGTTGTTCTAGAACTATATCTAGCAAGCAGAACTCAGCCAGCTTACATGTGCAATGACTACTTCCATGTCCTTCCAAGGAGTCTCTTCCCTTCCACCCATCAATGGAGTTATATATGAGGTATTTTTAAGCTTTCAAGGTCATGAAGATACACGCAACAATTGCTCATCTATAATATTGTAACTTCCCAAGGGATCAGGCCCAAGCCACATATAAGAACTTGCTTGTAAAGTGATTTTTAAATAAAAATTGACTTTTTTGAATTTGGCTACCTGTAAGATTTTTTCTTTAAAGAGTTTTTAAAAGGGTTTCTTTTCATAACCAATTTTTGTGTCATGCAACTTTATTTATTTACTATATGTATTTGATTGTTAAATAATTATCAGATTGAGATCTAACCATGTATTTGAGAGAGGAAGAACCTCCTAATTGAAAAGCCATGGAAGAAGTGCTCATCCTGATCGATCTGATGTGTATGGGAGATTAGTATCACCAAGAGGTCCAATAATTATAGATCGAGTACGTATTGCAAATAAATAATAATAGAGAAGTGGGTGACCAAACTTAATTCTCGTCTACGTCATGTACCTACTCCAACATGAAGTACAAATTTAAATGAAATTGCGTGGGAAGTTTCTTGGTCAAATGACATTATCAGCGTGGGGAAGTTGGGTGCAGGGAAGTTTCTTGGTAAGCCAAATTGCAATACCCAAGCATTTAAAATCCTATCAGGCTAGCTTATTTTTTTTTTTGGGAAATACTAGATCCCCCGCTGGGGGATCTCGCTGGGAGCTACCGCTCCCAGTGTTTTATTTTTTTATTTTTTTTTCTTTTTCTTAGTGATTAAGAAAATTTTGTTTAATAGTGTTATGAATTTTTTTATTTTTTAAAAAGTGTTTAAAAGCATTAAAAAATTATGTAAAAAAAAAACAAAAAAAAAATATTTTTCTAAGCCTAGCGGGAGCCTCCAGCGGTGGCTGTAGAACGATCTTTTTTTTTTCCTCTAATTTTCTTTTATTAATGAAGCTTGCTGGCGTGCACACAGCACGATCATATTTGACTTCACTTAATTTTTCAGACTAGTTGCCTAGAAGTTGCCGATCATGATCATCGATTATTTTTTTAATTCACTAATTCATCTGACGAACTTGTTTTTCTTATTTTAATGATGCACCGCAGACGCACTATCGAACGGATCTTTTTTTTGAAGTAAGGGCGTATAAGAGTTGTTCTCCAACTATATCTAGCAAGCAGAACTGAGAATTATATGTAAAAGATAAATCATATTTACATTTTATGTAGTGTTACGCATTTCTTTAAAAAAAAGAAAACAAGTAATTAAATCGGAGATTTAGATAAAAAATTTAATTTTTAAATGATGGATTACACTCTTTTTAAAAATAAATGAATGACGCTTACATAACCCATAATTATATATAACATTACTTAATATGTAATGACTACGTCCATGGCCTTCTCGCTTCCAAGAAGACACCGAGGGTGCACAAAATCTGTACAAAATGGACTGCACCTAGTGAAACTGTTTTTCATTTTGTTTCCAAATAAACGATACTAGAACCTTTCAACGTCAGTAGAGTTTTTTTATTTTCACTAGATCAGATTTAGGGACTCTTACCAAACAATTAGATTGGGTCGGAGGTGAGATTTAGAGATCATGACGATTTACTATAGTCAATAGAAGGACCCGTAAACTGTGTAACGTGTGTAGTGTGGATTCTTCGGAATTCAAAGTCTAATTGCGTTATAAAATTAACAAGATAACAAATTAGAAAAATAATATTTATAATCATAAAGTGTGTAAGTGAGACTTGCATGACAGCCTATAAGTATATCTAGCACGCTAGGTTCGGCCAATAATCCGTGTTTTTCATTATAATTGAATTTGTTTGACAGCATAAAATAGGTTCCATTTTAGGTAGACTTTAGCCTTATCGATCAAAATAGGTAACGGGCATGTTGTAGTATTATCAATACTATGCATTAAAGATGACTCGAACCTTCACGCTAATTTTATATTAGATCTCAATTGAGCCGTCCCTAGCTAATTCTTAGAACATACCGATCAATTTTATTTGACCCCATAAGCATGCGGGAATACCGGTACCTCATAAATTATAGCATGAATATTGCTGCTAGAAGCGAGTCAAGCTACGTTACACTAGAAAGATAAATTGGAAAGAGACACTTAAAACAACTCCAGTGTATGGGGACCCGATCCACCTCTGGTATCTTTCATGATCAGAATTAATAAACAAATACCATAGACTACCAGACCATTGGCGTGACAGAACTTTAAGAATTAATTAGTTTATAAGTTATATTATATATATATTAATATGATGGTAAATGTTTAAAAAATAATTTGTATATTAATAAATAAAATAATTTTTTATATAACATACACATGAAAGTTCGAGCATTGACTTCATTAATTTTATTCTTCCATTAATAACTAAAGTTTATTATTCTCGTTTTTTTTTTCTAATTAATTTTATGTGCGTCTGATGCAACACTGAAGTTGCCAAGAAATTACTTCCTCACAAGAGAGAATTTCATGATTATCACACACCACACTTTACATATTTTATTTATTTATTTATTTTATTCTTGTTAAATTAATTGAGTTATTCTCTTAATCTATTCACCACATGCTTGTTTGGAAAAGATAAAATAATAATAATAATAATAATAATAATAATAATAATAATAAAAGAAAAGTGATGCATGGTATTTGGATATGATAAGAATTATTCGAATTTCACATATGAAAATTCACAATTTACATCAAAAATTATTTTCAACATTGGTCCAATAGGCACTTACACATGAAGGGGAGAATCTCTATATGATCATAGGCATCCCGAGCTCTACTGCTTCCCATGGTCATTCCCGTCAGCTGGTGGCAGAAATGAAATAGATTATGCACCACACCCATTCTCTTGAATGGGTGTGGTGCATCTCAAGTGGAAAGAAATAGATTATGTGTGTTGTGGAGCTAGAGGGAGAGAGAGACAGAGAGGGGAAATCGAGAGGGTGAGACAGAGAGTGAGGGAGTGGAAACTGAGAGGTAAGGTGGAGGTGGGTAGTTGTCTGCTTGAGAGAGAGAATGAGAGGGATAGAGAGTAACAGAGATAGAGGCGGATGGAGGGAAAGTGAGAGACGATAGAAGGAAGAGAAGTACGCTGGCGAGAGATTGTGGGGTGGTCGGCAGGTCGGTGGAAAATTTCAGAGAGAGAGAGAGTGTGTGAGAGTGAGTGAATGTGACGAACACTGAGACTAAGGCTCACCGTGGCTGGCATCTGGCAGACATGGCATTGCGGGTGGCGGCTGCTAGGGTTTTTGAACCCAAAATGGGTGTGGGTTTCATGTTACAGAGAGAGCGACGACGAGAGAGATTGTAGTATATTACAATATATATTATAATTATATTTTAGACTATAGTGATATATTATAGTATATTATAATATATAGTAATATAGTATTAGTATAACTATTAATACAATAGTCTATATTAATATAAGATTTTAAAATTTAATATTATATTAATTAGTAATTTATCATCTAATACAAAATTATTTTATAGATAATTATATATATTATATATATAAATTATATATAATAGAAAAAATCATATAAAAAGTATTTTATACAATATGAAATATCAAAATATATATGAACTAAATCCGGTTCGGTACGGTCCAGTCAGGTTTACCGGTTCATTTGTTTTTTTTTTCACCCCTACCAATCATTCACTTTAGATTTACAAAACATAAGACCACCATCAGAAAATAGTAAGTGGCTTGTTTTTGTACCCCGCTTAGCTGCAACTACACCCCTCTAAATTAATCAATGATGTCAAGCCTTCCACACATAAAATAAACAAATAAGGGGACAGTGGATCCCTTTATCTCAAACCTCTTGATGGTTTAAACTGATTTCCAAGCTTTCCATTCACTAATACTGCATATGAAACAAATCTCACATACTCCATAATCAATTTTATCTATCTCTCTCCAAAATCAAGCTTTCTCATTACTGCTTCAAAATAAGACAACTCCATTCTATCATAAGTCTTTGATATATCAACTTTACGGCCATACTTTCACTTCTTACCTCAATCTAGTTTTCATAGTTTGCAAAATCTCATATACTGCTATTATATTGTCGGTAATCATCCTACATGATAAAGAAGCACCCGGATTTCTTGATATAATACTCTTCGAAACCTACTTGAGCCTATTTTCTAGTATTTTTAAAATAATTTTATATAACACATTTGACCCTTTTGATTCTTCATAATGTTGTTTGTCTTTGTTAAACTATATATCAAAAACTTAATTAAATCCAATATAGTCGGGCCTCTAACTTACTCTAAATCCCTCCATAACATTATACTACGTGCATGTTTGTTTGTTTTTTTTGTTTTTTTAATTTTCAATTAAAAAGATTTTCAATTTCAATCCGAACATATTTAGCTTTTAAAAATCATTTCTTCTATTATTTTTCTCGTTTTTCGTGAAAACAAATAATACAAAAACAATATAATTTTCATAAAAACCTAGATTAAAACATAATTTAAGGGAAATTATAGTCAAATAAATTTTCAAAACTATATTCTAATTACTTATTTTCACAAACTCGGTAACAAATTAATATATCTTAATTTTCTCTGTGTTTTTCCCACCACTCATCTTTTTCTTTTGAGTCCTTATACATACAGTAGCCGAAAGATTCTCAAGAGAATCTCCCAATCACTGTAATCTGTTTATTTTTTTTCCATATATTTTGTAATCATCTTTAACATTTTTTAAAAGCATAAAAAAAATTCAGAATATTATTAAAAAAACACTTCTAAGTTAAAAAATTATAAAAAATAAAAGCTTTTTATCAAGACACATGCAGTATCGGAATGATTTATCGAAACATAAAGCATTTATATTATCTTTTTCTATTTAGTATTTTTCCATCAATCCAATTTCTATTAAATCCTTCTCTGTTTCTGTATCATTAATTGCATTCAATTTGTTTAATTAACCTCAATTCATGGTACAGTACTTAATGTTGTCAGACATTAATCGTCAGAATTTATATATGTCTCCTTTTCACCTATTTGTTTATTTCGATATTTAATTTTAATAGATTTATTTTTTTAATTTTTGATCAAATTATATAATAATATACATAGAGTAATAAATACAGTATTAAATGTTCATGTGGGGGCATACATTGCCTTAAAATCTTATGAGTAAGCCACATATTCTGTTTATGGCTCATTTATTATTCAAACAAACTCAGACTTGTCATGAGTTGATGATCACATTTATTATTAGAGTAAATGTGATATCCTGCTTTTACGTGTATTTTATTAAATGCGTATTTTAATTTAATTAAAATATTGATTCTTTTGTTTCAAATTCATCGGATTTTAGTTGGATTTATTTAGTTGTAAAATTTATTTTGGGGTGCTTTATTAATATTAATTATTGTTTTGTCTTTAAATTGCTCTTTAATTTAATTTAGTTTAATTATAGATTTTAAATTTTTTTTTGTTAGTTTTTACTAATTATTTATTTTATTTTAGCTAGATACTGTGTTTAAATTATTTTATTCAATTTATTGCTTTTAAAATTGTTTTCATTGGATCAGTTTCTTGACCCAAGATGTGAGGATTGTACCATCTTTTCTTTTTCCCTTTTCCTTTTTTCTTTTTTCTTTTTCCTCTTTCTTTTTTTCCTTTTTTCTTCTCTTTCTCCCCACTTTTCTTCCGGTTTCTCTCTCCTCTCCCGTGCGTCATACCCCTTCTCTTCCTGTTGGAATTTTCATTCTGCCCTAGCCGCCGTCGTGACTTACACCAACCCCACCGTTCGACTCCCCACCGGCCGACACACCTACCCACCAAATTTCAGCCACAACTGAACCACTATTAAGCTGCACAAGCTCCTCCAAGACATGGCATTCAAGTGTTCCAGTGCCAATTTCTTCACCACATCATCACCGACACTCTAGCATCCCAAACCACTCATCCTCAGCTCCAATCCGTCACTGGTGAAGCTCAACCACCTCCATTTCCGATTTGACCATTTTTTACTTCCACCGCCATTTTCGCCGCCACTCACAGCAAACTACAACTTTCATTAATTTCACTAACACCTCTAAGTCATTCCCTATAAATCTCAAGTCTTAGTTTGTTCCCATTCAAAAGTGGGTATTTTATGATCCACAACCAAAGTGTATTTTACACTGTTACGTTGCCTTTCAGCCACATTTTGCAGCTCCTTGATTTTTCAAAAAATATTTTATAGCACTGTAAGTATTTTCCAAACATCTTCTAAGATTTCAATATATTATTGTTTTAACAATACACTGTGTTGGTTGGTTTTACTGGACTGAGTCCGAAGAGTCGGAAGTCGGATGGATTTGAGGATGGAATTATTTTATGTTTGGATGATGTTGGATATTTGTGTCTTGTCATTTCCATTGCATGGTGCATGTATGTACATGTGTTGGATATTCAAATCTGGGTTTCCACGTAAAAATGGATTTTTAGGTGTGTGTATATTACGACTCCAAACCGAGATGATGCATTATCTCAGTGGAGCTCATCTGGTCACTCGGGAGGGCAATATACTGAGTGACATCTCCTGAATTGTCGCTGGGCGACAACGGGATTGGACGAGATAGTAACGCTCTCATACCGACTTTGTGGCCCCTCTGCTGGCAGGGGTTAGAGGATGCTTGGCTATGAATGTGTTGGGCGCGGAACTGAGCATCTCTCATTACGAAGTCACATGCATAGTTGTTACCAATGGTATGACGAAGGGAGTCAAGGTGTGCGGATGACCCCTAGGGGAGGTCGTGGTGCATAATGTTAATGAAAAATGGATTTTGAGTTGAGACTTGGATTTTTGGGCCATTTTCTGGAAAAATGGTGAGGAAAGGTTTTAAAGGAAATATTTGGGACAAATGTGATTTTTGGCGTGAGTTGGAAAATGAATTATTTTTTTTAGAAAAGATTATTTTTGGGTCTCATGCATATGGCATCATGATCAAGCACATTGTTATTGTTCGAATGTATTTTTATCTCGTGGGTTGCTTGGAATATTACTTACCTATGATACTACATTTGGTACCATGGAATATACCACACATGACCTGTTGAGGAAAAATAAAATAAAAAAGGATAAAAGTAAAAATCCACATCGTTAGATGTGTGGTATAAGGTTGCTGATTAGAAGAACTCACTATTGTGTGTTATTATTAAACCTGATCTTGAGCTAAAAATTAGTAAAAAAATCAAAGAATAAAGAATATATAGCGATCAATATATTTCAATATTTAAACTGTTGCACCTTTAATATTTCGAGATACAACCATAATCTAATGAATCTAAATCTATTTGAAAATCATAATTAGAGACACAAACAAGAGAAATTATTTCATACAATACGCTAGTAGGTTTTGTGTTTTTATTTTTATTTTTTTGGCATAGTTTATAAAAATAATCAAGTTTCACTAACTATAAAAAAAATGATTTTAATTAAAAATTTAAAAAACAAGGGATCGGAGGCCCACAGGGGCGGCCCCCTTGATTCCGTCTCTCATGACCTTGTTGGTTTGGGTAATTTGGATTTCAAAATACAAAAACTCTGATAATTTGAAGCTGCAATGTGTGTGTATATATATATATCCTAAAATTAGCTTTATAATTTAAAATGCAAAATGAAAAATGGGGAATAATTTGTGGATAAAGGTGTCGCGCAAGTAGTAATTCCTCGTTATTTCATGACCCTTCATTCAATATTTCCATTAACAATCATAAGTAAATTCTGACTTTTGATCGGAACTCCGACTTCTAAATAGACTCATTTGGCCCATTCTAAACCCTAAATAAATAATAATTAATATAAATACATTAATTTAGAAAATCTTAACAATTGATAATAGAAATAATAGTCCATTTCAAAGTTTGATTAAACAGTCTATAAGAATAAACATATTGATTCAACTAAAAACAAAAACATCATCTGCAGCACCGTACTTGGTCATTCAAAGTACCTGAAATTAAGATAAAAAAAAAGTCTTCAATCAATAAAAGGAACCAAAATTGTTTCAAAAAATTGAACACAGTAAAAGTAGAATTTAATTGCCATTAATACCAATAAAGATTAAGTTAGTTCCGTTATCAACTTATCTTTATCTATACTCCATCAGTCATCGGTAACAATACTAGGGTTTACAATTACATCTGTGAAATGATAAAAGAGTATAAGTAAAATAGATTTATGAAATCAAAAAAAGAATTAAATAATCAATAATAAGAAAATAAGTAAAATAAGGTTACCCTCTTCAAGCCTATAGCTTCCATTATCAATACCAATACTATCTAGTCCAAGGGGCATATCACTGATCTAGTTCTGGGTGTAAACGAGGGCCTCCACGGTTGACAGTAACAATGAACTCTAGAAAGCATCCAACACTCGACCTCTAGTGCAAATGCAATCATAGTGATAGGAATGGCTAACACATCTCAGGCAATATAGAAAAGGATTAGATACTTGGTGGAATTAGCCTTCCACCAAATTAATATCTCACATACAGCACTAGATGCCTCGACCTCTTCCATAAAATACCGTTAAACCACCGAAGTACACCCCTTAATATTCTTTGATGCAACGAGCTGATGATACTCATTCATAACGTCGTAATTTTGACGGCATCGACACAATGCTCCATCTGGGCTAAGGTCATCAGAGGGAGGTGTCGGAGTCAAGTGTGAGGTACCCATTGCAGATGAAGGCTAGCCACTATTTTTGTAGTAGTTGTATAAGTCATCGAGATCAATTTTAAGCGCTGTAATAAACGAAATAGCCTTCATTGCCCCGAGGACAGAATTTTCCCATTCTTCTATCACGACCAACTTGTATCGGGGGTCATGGATCACAGCCACAAAGAGTAATCTATTTATCTTCTCAACTTGCCCCCAATATTTATTATATTTAGTAAGCATCTTCTGAGCCATACCAGATAATAGTCTGCTAGGGTCATCACAACCATCTTCCAAGTGGTGGTGTAGCGCCGAGATTTGACTAAACCACAAGTTTGCAGTCGTATATATGGATCCAGATATCTGCATAGTAATGTCATACAAAATCTGTAAAAATGTGACAAAAAACCCCACACTCGTCCAATCATGTGTGTTCGACGGACCGAGTCCCTTTCCCGTAGGCTCTAGCAAAGCATACTTAAGGCCCCCATCCTCCACCTCCATCTGCTCAAACACTTTTTGGTACTTATATGCCACATCCAACATCATGTATGTAGAGTTCCATCAAGTCGGAACGTCCAAGCATAGCATCCGTGAATGTTTTATCCCAAGCTGTTCTTCTATTGCCCTGAACATTTTAAGCCTTGGGGGCGAAGCCCTCACATACCGCACAATGTTGTGGACTTTTGTAATGGAATCGTCAACATCTTTTAACCCCTCAGTAACAATCAGGTTGATTATATGAGCACAACATCAAATATGGATAAACTCATAGCCCTGAATGACATCATTTCTCACCCTTGTATTCCACTTGAACCAGTCAATTGCAATATCATTGGCACTAGCATTGTCAACTGAAATGCATAAAACTTTTTGAATTCCCCAAACCTTCAAGCAATCATCTCTCTCCGCCCCAATGGATGCACCCCTATGATGATTGATTTCTTTGAATCCAATAATCCATTTTTTAAAATTCCATTTGCTGTCAATGTAGTGTACTGTGATACACATGTAGGAAATGTTTTGTATAGACTTCCATGTGTTGGACATAAATGAGACTCTCGGCCAGTGGTCACAAACATCTTTCTCATCTTAGCCCTGCCTTTTGATATAATCTCGCATCACTGTATACCATGATGGCAATGGGAATCGTGGCTCAAGTAGCTTGATAAAATTTCGGAGCCTTTTTTTGTCGACTGTAGTAAAAGGCATCTTATCTTCAATTATCATCTCTACAAGTGCATCTCTCAACATCTTCTCACTGTATTGATGGATGACCATTTTCTTAAGTTGCGTACCATCAGTAGCTGTAGAAGTTTCGTAATGAAACTTGCTCTAATCTTTGGTTGCCAATCCCTTCGCCATCTTATACCTCTGGCATCCATTAAGATGTGATATCAAACAAGCAATGCCTTGTTTCTTTGAATGACATCCAACTTGTGTACCACAATGGTTGCAACTCGCCTGCAGTTACAAGGGGTTACTATCAACCTCGGTGAAAAGTTCCCACGTCCACGACCTTTTTTCATTTGATCGTGATTGTGGTGGCCTGAGGGATGGAGGTGGTACATCCGGCTCATCCCCAATAGCCATCTCCTCCTCCTCATTAAATGTATCCTCATCTTCTATGTCTACCGGGAGTGAGAATCGACTACTTGCACACAAAGTTTGTGTTCTAGAAGTGGGTCTAGATCTTGGTGCTGGGGACGGAATTATGGCATCTTGATCCTGTTCTCGAGTCTCATATGGTTGCGCATCCATACCTTGAAATCTGACACATATATATACATCAATACTTAATTCTCAAATATATATATATATATATATATATATATATATATATATAATTATGTGTATATACTTAATGCATAGACTCAACTGCCAAAGGAAAAAAAGGATAGAGTCGTATATAATTCTCAAATATATAATTATGTATATTGGAGGGACTATTTCAACCGAAAGGCCGATTCTACCATAAATACCTAAAAAGGCCCATTATACTATAAAAGCCCAAAGGATATATCAAGGGGCCTACGTGAGAAGATAAGGAGAATCTAAAGAAAGATATATACCGCACCACCTTTGACGGAAGGATAGAGACGTCGGGAAGTGACATGATTACTCAAAATACTGAGTAGTGATCTACATCGATAAGTTCTGAGTAAGATAAGTATTGCAAGTAAGCCTATATATACCAGGTAACCTTTGATAATTAGGGAAGAATTAAGATTCAGTACGGTTTCTTTTCACTGACTTAAGCATCAGAGTGTTTTTAGGTGAAGCCCCACAAGACTCCTTGACGCTTCTTAGGTGAACGGTTGTAGATTGGCAGTGGGACACATCCTTAACAGTTGACGCCATCTGTGGGATCTCTGTGATTTATCGTGGTTCTCACATGCTAACTGTAACACGCTCAGCAGCAAGCTGAGCGATGGATGCATTGCCGCCATCTATGGAAGCACGACTAGCGGTAGAGGAGGAAAGATTAAGAAAGGCCCTGAAAGCCATGGAAATCTTGTTAAAAGAGAACGACGACTTGAGACAGAAGAATGCCAACTCTGATAATATCAATGTGCCCGCTCATAGTGAGCAAGGTCAGAGGGAGGCACATACCGAAGCGGATACGAGATGAGCAAAAAAGGAAAGAATTCATGACGAGTTGAAGGAACTGGCAAGAAAGTATGAGGGAGATGGCGAAAAAGATAGGGGGTTCTTCCTCGGTAGAAAACCTGCTACACCAGACAGATCTACCATATAGCACACAGATTATGGTCATGCCACTCCAGCCAAAATTCAAGGTTCCCCCAGTAGATATGTATGATGGGTCCAAAGACCAAGTATATCATCTGGAAACTTTAAAACTCATATCACGCTCCACGGTTTCCCAAGGGAGATCGCGTGCCGAGCTTTCCCTTTGACCTTAAATGGCACGGCTAGGGGGTGGTTCGGGACCCTCGAGCCAAAGTCAATAGATAGCTTCGAAGAGTTGGTGAAATAGTTCCTAACCCAATTTATGCCTAGCAGGAGACGTTGGCGCCCAGTCACCTACCTGCTAACAGTTAAACAAAAGGAGGATGAGAATTTAAAGGCCTACTTGGCCTGTTTCAATAAGAAACGCTTAACAACGGATGACCATGATGAGAAGATCACTCTGGCCGTCCTTCTGGGAGGGGTATGGCCACACAATCCTTTTAGGGCAGAGTTGGCCCAGAGGACTCCTTCCACCCTCAGGGAATTCATGGACAGGGCTAATGACTTTGTTAATGCAGAGGATACCCTACAAGCATTAATGGATCCTGGTAAGGAAGATAGGAGGATCGAGCGAAGAAGTGGGTAGGTTGACAAGAAAGTTAAGGCAAGTAGATGAGAAAGAACAAGAGAGAGACGCTCAGATCGCAATCCTAGGCTGGTGCATAATAATCTTGGCATACAAGAGGAAGGGAAGGAAAGAGGAGACCCCCGCCCTATCAAAACAAGCAGTCGATACAACAAATATCACCAGAGAAGCTCATACTAGATTGAAGACTACACGACCATGAAGAAAAGAGTAGCGGAGTTAGCAGAGACCGGTGAGTTGGAGTGAATGGTCACAGAACTTTTGAAGCCAAGAAGGCACCAAGAGTCTAGGTAAGAAACCTGGAGAAGTCAAAGTCCAAAAAAAAGGCGCCAAGCTGGTGGCCGCCAAAATGGGGTGGATAGAGCTCCCCCAAGAGGTAATGAGAACACGGCACCCATAGGGGAGATAAAGACCATAGCAGGAGGTTTTGCTGGGGGTGGTATTTTAGCATCCAGTTGAAAAGCATATGCACGAAAAGCAAGGTATAAAGAGGTGTTTTTAGCAGACAGGGCGCACAAGCTACCAAAACTTAGCAACTAATGAATGGTGATATCCTTCGAAGAGGCGGATAGAGAAGGAGTGCTATATCCGCATGACGACGCTTTAGTGATCACTCTTGTGATAGCCAACTACACGACCAGGCGAGTACTAGTTGGCAATGGGAGCTCTACCGATATATTATTTTGGAAGGCATTCATCAAAATGGGCATCGATGTCAACAAGTTAAGGTTCTCCCCGACACCATTAAAGGGTTTCTCAAGAGACACCATCCAGCCCGTAGGGGCAATCACTCTCCCAGTAATAGCAAGAACTGGAACACGGATGGTAACCACCAGGACAGATTTCTTAGTAGTAAAAGCTCCCTCTTCTTACAACACTATATTGGGGAGACCAACGCTTAACCACGTTAGGGCAGTAATATCCACCTACCATCTTAAGATGAAGTTCCCAACCAATAGCGGGGTAGGTGAGGCAAGAGGCGAACAAGTCCTAGCACAAGAATGCTACGTACAAGAATTGCAAACGGTCAAAAGCAAGGTTTGCATTGTGGAAGGGCAGAATGAAGCCTCGCCACCCCATCCGCCACCTGCGACAATGGCTTTCAAAAAAGACATTGAGGTTATAGATGACCGGAGCCAACAACATGCATAGGTAAATGAGTCATTGGAACTCGTGACATTATACATCGACCACCCTGAGACCACCATACGAATTAGGATGCAGGTCCCACCGGCGGATAGGGAAGCCCTGAAACAACTGTTGATAGAGCACAGGGATATATTTGCATTAAGCCACGAAGAGATGCCAAGTATAGATAACGAAGTCATTGACCACTGCTTGGGAGTAGATCCAACACACAAGGTAGTACGACAGAAAAGGAGATCATTCAGTCCAAAGAAGTACGCCGCTTTTAACAAAGAGGTGGAAAGATTGCTCACGGCTGGTTTCATCAGGGAAGCCCACTATCCAGAGTGGTTATCCAACGTACTTATGGTAAAAAAGGCAAACAGGAAATGGAGAATGTACGTGGATTTCACATATCTAAACAAAGCTTGTCCAAAGGATAGCTTCCTCTTACCACACATTGACATCATTGTGGATGCAATGGCAGGACATCACATGTTGAGCTTCATGGATGCATACTCAAGTTACATTCAGATACGGATGAACATGGTAGATGAGGAAAAAACCTCATTCGTCACGAATCGAGGGTTATATTGCTACTAGGTCATGCTTTTCGGATTGAAGAATCCAGGGGTAACCTACCAAATGTTGGTAAATCGAATGTTCAAGGAACAGATTGGGAGATCTTTGGAGGTGTATGTGGAGTTGCTGATAAAAAGTAAAGAACCCACCCAACACCTTGTGGATTTGCGAACGGCGTTGGCAATCTTACGCCACTATAAAATGAGATTGAACCCAGTAAAGTGTGCTTTTGGGATCCAGTCGGGAAACTTCTTGGGCTTCATTGTATCCGAGAGAGGAATTGAGGCCTCTCCATATAAGATAGAGGCTATACTCAACATGAAGTCGCCAAAAAACCTGAACGAGACTCAGCGACTAGCCGGTAGAGTGGCCACCTTGGGAAGATTCATAGCCAAGTCAACAGATAAGTGCCTCCCATTTTTCTAAGTACTGCAGAAGGTACATCCATGTAATGAACAATGTGATGAGGCGTTCGAAAAATTAAAGCAATATCTGGTCAGTCTGCTCCTATTGAAACAACTAGAAAAGGGTAACGTGCTTTACGTGTATCTAGCAGTCTCCCCGCATGTTGTATCCGTCATCCTAGTGAAGGAGGAAGAAGTCGCCCAACATCTAGTATATTACGGGAGTCAAGCACTCAGAGGGGCAGAAGCAAGGTATCCCCGAATTGAACTATTGGCTTTTACTCTAGTGATAGTGGCCAAAAAGCTCCGTCCATACTTCCAAGCCCACACTAGAAGGGTGCCTACGGAGACTCCCTTAACAAAAGTCCTGAGAAAACCAGACATCACAGGAAGATTGATAGGTTGGTCAATTGAGTTGAGCGAGTTTGATGTGGAGTATGAACCAAGGAAGGCTGTCAAGGGGCAAGCACTGACATATTTTGTGGCAGAATTTTTGAGATTTCCCCAAGAAGAAACGATAGAACCGTCAGGAAAGTCGTGGGTATTATTCATAGATGGCTCATCTTGCTGAGAAAGTGGAGGCCTAGGAGTACATTTATTGAGTCCTGACGGTCAAGGGCTATATTACATGGCAACACTGGCATTCAAAGTGACAAACAACGAATCTGAGTATATAGCACTGATAGCAAGACTGCTTGTGGCTGCTCGAATGGGTAACCGAGGTAGAAGCCACGTCAAACTCACAGGTAGTTGTAAATCAAGTGTTGGGCCTATATGCTACAAAAGGCGAAAAACTAAAAAAATATCTAGCGAGAGTCTGGGAAATTCGCGACCTTTTCTCGTATTTCACCATAACTCAAATACCGAAGGCAGACAATGAGGTCGCAGATAAATTAGCACGGGCAGCATCTGGGATAGAAGAAATACCTCTACCGTGGCAAGTAGAAAGAAGGGTCATCAAAGTCTCAGCTGTTGGCATGGAAGTGGGCATCTTAGGATCTAACACTCCAGAATGGGCAAGCAGAATAGTGGAATACTTAGAAGAAGGAAAACTACCAGAGACAAGAGAAGAGGCAAGGAGGATAAAGAAACAGGCGACTAGGTTCCAGCTCATCGATGGAGTTCTTTATAAAAGGGGATTCTCCGCCTCTTTACTATGATGCATCTCCACAAAAGAAGTACAGTACATCCTAGTAGAGATACACGAGGGGATATGTGGAAACCATTCCAGCAGAAGAACCTTAGCTAGAAAAGCTGTTCGGGCAGGGTACTATTGGCCCAATGCTTTAAGGGACGCAAAAGAGTTCACCAAAAAGTGTGTCAGATGCCAAACGTATGTGCCAGTATTGCATGCCCCCTTGAGGAGTTAACATCTGTGACAACAACACAGATTTGGTGGGGCCCTTTCAGCAAGGGAAGGGTGGGAGTTAAATTCATGTTAGTCGCCTTGGATTATTTCACAAAGTGGGTGGAAGCAGAGTCGTTGGCAAACATCACGAGTAGGGCCATGACAAAGTTCTTATGGAAGAATGTTGTTTGCAGGTTCGGAATCTCCCAAAGTATTATAACGGACAATGAGCGCCAGTTTGACTCAGACCACTACAAGGAGTGGTGTGCTGAATTGAAGATCAAGGCAAAGTACTCCTCCCCAGGCCATCCCCAAGCAAATGGTCAAGCTGAGGCAACAAACAAGACATTAATCTCAATCCTTAAGAAGAAAGTCACGGAAAAGAAAGGAGATTGGGTGAACGAGTTGCCAGGGGTACTTTAGGCATACAGAACTACAACAAAAACTCCAATAGGAGAATCCCCATTTACGCTGGCGTATAGATGCGAGGCAGTTGCTCCAGTTGAAGTAGAGTTACCAACCTACAGAACGAGCCACTTTTCAAGCACCTAAAATAATAAGAAGATAGAGGAATACCTGGACTTACTAGAGGAAGAAAGGGAGATGGCAGATGCCCGAATGCTATAGGAGAAAGCAAAAGACAAGCAATACTTCAATAAAAGGGTATGGCCCAGGACTTTTAAAGTGGGTGACCTGATCCTAAAGAAAAGCGGGGTGACTACCCAAGGTGAAGGAAAAATGAGACCCTGATGGGAAGGTCCTTACCTAGTGGTGGCCAACAACATGCCTAGGTCATATCGGTTGAAAGATAGCCAGGGCAACTAATTGCCACACCCATGGAACGTGGAGCACTTAAAGAGATTTTATCAGTGACTTTTGTAGTGTTTTTTATTTCTTTACCTTTTCCCCAGTACTTGCATTATCACTATTTATGAGCATATTGTGCTTTATTAATTAATAATTCTATACAAAGGAAGGAGTTCCCATAGGCAAATATCGATTCAATGGAAAAAAGGTGCGTAGGTCCTTAAACCATGCCGACCCTAAACACCAAAGGCAAGGCTTAGCAGCTTGTAGTGTCATGCAAAAATGGCGCGTAGGTCCTCAGACCACGCCGACCCTAAACACCAAAGGCAGGCCTTAACAACTTTTGGTGCCATGTAAAAGGGCGTGTAGGTCCTTAAACCACGCGGACCCTAAACACCAAAGACAAGCCTTAGCAACTTGTGGTGCCATGCAAAAAGGGCGCATAGCTCCTCAGACCATTCCAACCCTAAACACCAAAGGTAAGCCTTAGCAGCTTGTGGTGCCATACAAAAAGGGCGCGTAGGTCCTCAGACCACGCCGACCCTAAACACCAAAGGCAAGCCTTAACAGCTTGTGGTGCCATGAAAAAAAGGGTGCGTAGGTTCTCAGAACATGCCAACCCTAAACACCAAAGACAAGCCTTAGTAACTTGTGGTGCTATGCAAAAAGGGCGCATAGCTCCTCAAACCATGCCTACCGTAAACACCAAAGGCAAGCCTTAACAGCTTGTGGTGCCATGCTAAAAGGGCGTGTAGGTCCTTAGACCACGCCGACCCTAAATACCAAAGGCAAGCCTTAGTAGCTTGTGGTGGCATGAATAAGGGCGCGTGGGTCCTCAGACCACGTCGACCCTAAACACCAGAAGCAACCAGCTTATGGTGCCATTAAAGAGGGCGCGTAGGTCCTCAAGCCTCGCTATCCAAAAACAACCTAACAAACCAAGGGCGACAATGCCGAAACAATCCAACCATAAATAAAAGACCAAGAATAAAAGTGCACACCAGCAAAATTAACTGGCATTCATTAGAGTAAAACAAAATCCATTACCACAAATGTACGAAATATAAAAATACAAAAAATTCTCCATAGACAAAGGAAAGAAGGTCAAAAAATTAAGGGGCATCATCAGGCAGGAACGCCGAGGGCATGTTTATGAAAGCGTTAGGCATCTCTTTTGCCCAAAATCATCAACCTCGCTTGCCGCGCTTTCCTCAAGGGAGAATAAATGCCTGTCAAGAATCTTAAGATTGGTGGCGGGGTCGGTCAAGAGACGATTCCTTAGCCTCAGGATGTCGCTGCCATGCCCATAAGTAAAGGCATGATCCCTTGTTGCAGGGACATGAGCCAACTGGGCACGAAGTTGTGCAATCTCCCCCTGAGCAATGGTTAGCTCACCCATCTTCTCAGATAGCCTCTGATGACTGACTCCAAGAGCCAAGTTTGCCTCCTTGAGATCCTTCTTGAAGGACTTGCAACTATCTTGAGAACTGGCTAGGTCTCCACGGAGAGAAGTTAGCACCCTCATCACGAGCAGCAAGCTCAGAGTTCAAGCATGAACACTCAGCCTCAAAGTTTTTTTAAGCCTCCGAAAGTTGCACCTTGGTTGAGTCCTTCTCAGATTGAAAGAGGGTTAGGGCAAAGTCATCCTTAGTCTTGACCTCGTTTGCTAGGCAGACAGTTTCACGTAGCTCAAGGAGTTCAACCTCACGTATCTCGAGATCACAGTATCATGCAGTTTCACCTATCCACGCAGCTAGGTCATTAATGCCCTATAAGAAGGAAAAGAAACAATCAATATGAGAAGAGGTTTAAATATGAAAGGAGTATATAAAAAATAAAAAAAGGGATAGACTGCATAGTACCTCAGAGAGCTAGCCTCTCAAACGAGTAGCCATCTGGAGAAAGGCCTCAACTTAGGAGTTAACAGCCGTTGAGGAAGCACCACCATTGGCGTCCCCCCTAACAATCTCGCCAGGGCCTAGGGGGTGCCTCTCCATGCCTCATAGAGGAAGCCATCATCCTCCCTGATGAATCCCCCAAGTGTACAGGGGCAGAGGGACCAGCGGGTAAGCCAGGTCAGCCTCACGAAGGCAGGTATCTTCCCGTAGGAAATTCTCCCACTCCTTCTCAAGGAATGAGTCAGTATCCCCCCGCCCCCCAAAGGAGGAAGCGTAAAGGGAAGCAAGAGAGATTCCTCACCGTTACCAATAGGGTTTTTCCCCTAGAGATGGTAACTGGTAGACTCTTTGTGGTGATTTTCTATGAACCAATCTTGCCACCTACTTCAACTGGGTGTGTAGAGGCACCCCTTGTTGTGTTGATCCGCTCACCCTCACGGAGTAAAGAGGCACCTTTCGCCCCCCTTGTGGGCAGGGCCTCCGATGCCTCCTCGCAACCACTTATGGGCAAAACAGTGGCCACCTCATCGTTGGCACCACTAGAAGGCGGGGTGAGCAAGCCCTCACCCTGCCTCACTCGCCCTTCCAGCTCAAGAAACTCAAACACAGGGGTGAAGGCTGTGGAGTGCACCTGCATACTAGTCACAACTTGGAGGGAGGCGGCCAAGTCAAAAAGGGCTAGGTCGGCTAAACCCTCCATGTCCCTAAGGCCACAGCAATGAGGCGACTATGGGGACAGGCGTGGTGAGGGAAGAACAGCGGTAGTTGGCAGGGTAGAAGTCTAGCTGTGTTCGCCACTTGAGGTTATGGCGGTATCCTCTAGCCACAGCAAAGGGGGCTCGGGGGTGGCTAACTGCGTGGGCATCTAAGATTGTATATCCTCCTGAGGCGTCTGGACCTGGACGCCCTCTGAGGACGCCAGAGTTTTCTTTTGAGGAGGAGGAATGGGAGAAGAGTCTCTGGAACAGGCCTTTTTCATTAACCGCCATCCTCGTTCTTTTTCTTGCTTATTTTCTCTTTTTTTTTTTTGGTAGTTTCCTCTTTCTCTAATCATGACTTCTTTTAGTCCATCTTTTCTAAATGTGGCTTCTGTTCTTTAGAGGGGTTGCACCTCAAACTCTTCTCAGAGGGCTTCGACATGGGAGGAGGAATGATGGTCGAGATCATAAAGTCACGTCCTTGAAAATAAGATCTATTGGGAGACATTAAGAACCGATCAATGTGGGCAGAGGTTAGTAAGAGATCAGTGTGAAGTTCCTCAAGATTAGCCTCGGCCCAAGAACAGACTGTCTCAATTAGAGCCAGTTCACGACGTGACAAAGGCTCCATTCTAAGCCACAATTTCTTTTCCCCGGGAATGAGGTGCCAGATTGATTTAATTGAAAAATCCTTGAAGACATCTTCTGTGGCGGGGTATTCCCAACCTTGACTAGTAATGAAGAAGAATTTAGAGGTCCATGCCTTAGCATTCGAGTAGTGAGTCTCGAACCGGGCCAACATTTGCCCGTTATCCTTCTTGCGGAAGCTAACAACATTGCCTTTGGCAGCCTCTCTCACATTATAGAACGCCAAAAACTCCCGACCAGTCAGTTTAGGATAAGGGCCACCAAAAGGTTCCAAAACCATGCGGAAGACAATACAAGCACAAAAATACGCCCTCAACATGAAAATGTGTAGTTGAGTAGGAGCTATGTTAAGAATGTCACGAAGAGAATGGGAAAAGGGGAGCCTCAACCCATGCTGCAGGAGGTGGATGGTGATAGCTACTTTACCAGCAAAACCCTCGTTGTCGCAGCACTAGACTCGGGAACCTCCAAGATAACGGTTTTGGGAATACGAAATTCTTCCCAAATGTTGACAAAATTCTTTTCTCGGATGCCTGAGCGCCATCAGTACCCAGCAAAATTGTGCCCTCAGGGACTTCGAAGGGGTTTTCAAAAACTTCACCTTTACCAAAGTGGGCCATTGAAATCAATGGAAATAAAACAAAAAGAAAGCTTAGAACAGACGAAGAACGAAGGCAAGAAAGAGAGTCAGAGAGCAAAGAGGGTAACAGAGAAAGGAATGAAAGAGGACAAAAAAAGGGGGTATTTGAAGAAAAACAGAATGCAGAATGCCAACAGACAAAGAAGGTGTAGTTCGACACTGGAGAAGAAGAGTAACCGTCGCAAGAAAACCTTTCTCCCTTTTTGCCACAACAGTGGGAAATGATGGGCAATCCTTAATATTTAAAAAAAAAATGTATAAAATAGCAAAGAAAAAGGTACGATAGACTAGCAGGCACATAAGGGCCATGGATGGTCTAGGCCTATGCTCATGGCTACTTGTTCTCTATGCACCTAGGCCCACGTATAAAAAAAGAAATAAAGAAACAAGGGATACATACATTTGAGGATTGAAAGCAAAATGAAGGCCCACGGCAGCAAAGTTGGTCAATATAAATTCCCTATGCCAAAAGGCAAATGGAATTATTTGAGAAGCTGGAGGGACTATTTGAACTGAAAGGCCCATTCTGCCATAAATACCTAAAAAGGCCCATTATACCATAAAAGCCCAAAGGACAGATCAACGGGCCTATGTGAGAAGATAAGGAGAATCTAAAGAAAGATAAATACCGCACCATCTTTGACGGAAGAATAGAGACATCGGGAAGTGACATGATTACTCAAAATACTGAGTAGTGATCTACATCGATAAGTTCTGGCTAAGATAAGTATTGCAAGCAAGCCTATATATACTAGGTAACCTTTGATAATTGGGGAAGAATTAAGATTCATTACAGTTTCCTTTTCACTGACTTAAACATCAGAGTGTTTTCAGGTGAAGCCCCACAAGACTCCTTGACGCTTCTCGGGTGAACGGTTGCAAGTTGGTAGTGGGACACATCCTTAACATATATATATTCTTCTACACATAGATCACACATCAAAGGAATGAAAACATGCAATCAGCTAGCAATTATAACCAATTCATTTACATATTCAAACGTACAGCCAGTGCTTAAAAAATACCTATTTAACTTTTTATTTTCATATAGGCAAATTGATACATGTTGATAAGAATAACATGTAGGGAGAGCTTATGTTGTGATGTAATTACGGAGTATAATAGCACTGTTAAAGCTAGTGGAAGACCATGGGCATATTTTGTTACTTGTTTATAGGGGTCCAAATAATCCTTCAACGGTTCATTTTCCTCAAAAGCATACAAGCTAAATAGCTTAAGAGCTTCATTGTCATCCAAATTCATCACCTTGTATTTTGAATCAACTTTAGAGTTATCTAGTATATGTTGATATCTTGTTGTTATGATGATTCAACTTCCTAAACCAAACCAAGCACAATCACTGGCTAATTTTTCTAGTTGGGCCAGGTCATCCACATTATCAAGAATTAGTAGAATCTTTTTAGATTAAAGTTTATGCCAAATTACACTGACTCCTCTATCAACATCATTAATATCCAATTTTCTTCCTAAGATATCAGAAAGAAGTGTATTTTGCAACTAAATCTGACCTCCCGCTTGTTTTGAAGTTTCTCTAATATTTTTCAAGAAACAACTTCCTTCAAATTGAGAAGAAATCTAGTTATAAAGATCATTTGAAATAGTTGTCTTACCAATTACACGTATAATATCATTCCTTTCGATACTTAAACACTACTAAATATCTCATATACGAGACTCTATCCCAATTGGATGCTTGGCAATGCTTAAAGGTGTTCGGTTTATTATTTTTAAGTTCACTCACAAAATGATTTTTTTGATAAATTTCTAACCCATCATCCCTATCAATAAAGAAGAGAAAAAAATATAAAGAGTCAAACATTTCATAGATAAATGACATATGAATATGATTTGAGTTAGAGTATATATTATTTTTCCTTCCTTAAATCTGAATATTTTAGTATTAGATTGTGCATTTGTTGTGGCCAGCTTGTGCCATTGTCAGATATTATTTCATTCTTTTGTATGTATTTAATTATAGCATACTTTTTAACTAATTCTTTTTCCCATTGTCCATCTGTGCCTTCCTTAAGTCTGAAATGTATAATTTAAGAGTATTTGTGTCTTTTCAAATCTAAAACAAATTGAAACTAAAAACCACTACTTTTTTTTTTTTTTGATAGAAAAGCATGTCATTTAAAAAAATAAATAAAAAATAACAAAAGGGCTACGTATTCAAAGCTATTTTTTATTTCTTGTCATCGGTCCAAATCTTATATATTCTTTATATGACCCAAATAATAAACAATTCCCACCCTTTTCTTAATTATTTTTTCCAACTCTCATTGAACAGTTAATTGATGGATGAAATTCCATATATATATATATATTCCTCTATTCATTAGCTTTTGCTTGCAATTCATCAAAAGACGTCACAAAGGGCAAAAAGAAAGAAAATATATGTATTTATTTATTTATTTCATATTCTTCTATTTGTTCAATATACTTTATGGGAAAGTAATGCGGTAGTAATAGTAGATATTAAATCCCTCAATCAGAAAGGATTTCTAAATTAATTTTGCTATTTTTTGCATAAAGTTAAATTCCAAAAATAATCATAAAAATAAAATATTTTTCCTTTTGTATGGTATATCATCTCTTTACAATAAAAATAAAAGTAAAAATAATTAAGCAGCAGTCTACTTTTGAGGAATCTTTTCTATCAGTCCTTGAGATCAACTTTATCTACTTTCTCCATGAGCTGATTCCTTTCTTTTACTATCAGTTCTGGGATTAAGCAAGAATAGTTGTTTATTACCATTATTTTTTGGACAATTGCTTTCGGGCTGTTGGTCCAACCTGTTTATACAGCACCCTTCCTACTCTCACACAAAATCAAGCTTCCCCCTGGCTCTGGAGAGGAATGGCAAGGAAAATCATTGAGGGTTACTTGCTTGGTCCATTCATGAGAGCTAATCCTTACAACAACAGTTCGTTTGATTCTATAGCTTTGTAGGATCCAGCTTGTTCTTGAACTATCTCCAACTCAATAAATGGTAATATAACATGTTTTATCTTTTACCTATTCCAGTCAAAATATATTCGTACATTGAATTATCCATCTACTCTCTATATAAAAAGCCCACATAATTGTATCAAATTGATCCTCATATTTTCTGGGTTGCGTTCAAGAGTTTGATCGCTAGAATTAAAAAGCAAACTTTTCTTCGAGTGTTGCCATATCAGCACCAAACATTCTTAAATGATGGACAGACTTTAAATGAACAATCTGGACAGTACCAAACTGAACTGCAGCTAAACATAGATCCTTTTCAAGCTACGAAATGGAGCTTGGCCCAATTCAAGATTTTGATGAAACAATTCTCGCTTACTATGGATTATTAAGCTACAACCAAAGTATCCATATAAAATAAGGTAAAAGATTTTAGGATTTCACTCGTTGCCCATCTAGCTCTGGTCTTTGTTTTAAAGCAAATTCAGATTGAACCAAAAGACTGACAAAACAGGGAAACAAAAAGATAAGCATAAGCCAGCTAAACGATGAGATTGGCTTTGTTTAACCATTCATTTTAAATGCATGACGAATGGCAAAGTTAAAATGGTTTCACATCAAGATGCCAAAAAAAAAACAGTACTAGTATCTCCCGAAACATGTACAAGTATCTACATAATCTTAGAGTTAGCTCGAACAAAATTCATCATAGCTAAAGCAATAGAAAGAGGAACAGGTACAGAGGCAAGGCATGTACAAGTAATATGTAGATATACACGATTTGATGCATTGCATGAGAGCAACTCCAAAATATATATGAACTGTATAAAAAGAGCTGTATTACTTGTCTTGAAGTTCATACAAAGATTTAGCAGAAAATTCTAAGTAAATTACCAAAATAAGAAATCAACAACACTTGCTTATACGTCCTCATCATACACCAATGACTCGTGAAAGTCATGCCTCTTCCCTAAAACCAACCCCACCTCCTCCCAGACCTTTAAAAGAAAAAAACAGAGAGAGAGAACCAAAACACCCCTAACTCAACCATTCAGTCCCAAATTAACCCGCAATGCAGTTAAACCCCGAGCAAACCCACAACCATATCATGAACAACACCAAGCACACAAACAAGTCCAGCAACAACACCACCCACACATGTTTCCCCCAAAGCTTTGACTTTTGCCCATCATTTGAGAAACCCTTTTGCACTGGCAACGTAAAATCCTTGTACACGCCATTGATATCATGAAACCAATCCAATAAAATTAATCCAATAAAAAATAAATAAATAAAACCAAACGGAGGAATTTTATCAATGCAAAGACACTGACCTGGTGCCTAGTAAGCCTTCTACGAATTCCCTGGCTTTCTTGGGACGCAGATCGAGAGGCAGGTACTTCTTCTTCCTTTAAACTTCCCTCAGAGCCTCCTTCTGCTTCTGAGAAATTATCGTCAACTCCTGCGCAATTAGTAACCAAATTTGAATTGCCCAAGTTTTGAGAGAACCTTTTGTGTTGTGGATGCCTGTTGAATTCCAAGTTGCTGTCTTCATCATCTTGGCGTCTCTTAGAAAGTTGGATACCATTCGATGAATCTACTAAGCACTCCCCAACTGTTAAACTCTCATTCTCTTCATGCTTATAGATCATGTGAACTCCACAACTTTTGAAGATCTATTGTCTTTTGCTCTCAACAATAAACCTTAGATTGTCTCCTGTTGGGTACCTTAGCCATTGCTTGATGGATTTTGGAAATGAGTAGTTTAGATATACATGACCCCAGTGTCTATCATCCCTCTTATCATAAAGGGAGCCACCATAAAAATATGTTTCTACAAGCCTGTGACCATTTATAGAAACATAAATATTGGTCGACACTTCTCCTAATCCAACAACACAGAAAACAATTCCTATGATTTTATCCAAGTACAAGGGCCCAATAATATCCAATTCACAAGAATGACTATTTGAAGTCTCCTTAGTATGGCTAAACCAATCTGGAATCTTATTCCCTTGAAATATAGTACTACATGAATGGTCCTGAATATGTTCCTGTTAAAACATATATCACATATTTTCATATATAAGCACAAGGCAGTCCGCAAACACATATACCTACAAAAAAACACAAAGAGAAGTACTAGAGATATACCTCGACAAATGAAGGATTTGGCGCCTGACTCCCTATATTTGCATCCAATTTATGGCAATAGGACAAATCAATCCATCTTAGCTCTCGCAAGCCACATGATGTATAAAATTGAAATTTTGTTTATAGTTCTGGGAATCTTTCCAAGGAGGAACACCAATTAGCATATAGCTCTTGTATATTTGGTAGAATATGTAGAATTTCTTCAAGGTGTAAGCATGCTTGCAATTTGAGAATCCTCAATTCAACAAAGCTTTCGATACTCGGAGGAAGCCTGACAATATGACTTTTGGATAGATCTAACTCTTGCAAAGTGGATGAGCAATAAATTAAAAAGTCGTCAAGATACCAATTATTAAAAACCAGCGACCAAGCATCATAGAATGGGGATGTTGTTAGGCGCAACTTTTTAAGCCCAGTGAGGTACCCAATGGATGAATGTATTTCATCTATTGCAAGATCTAGATGATTAGTGAGAGAAAGACTCTTTAAATGTTGCAAGTGAGGAATTCTAATTGGGAGACGCACCAGGTCTATGAGGCTTCCTACTATAGATAAATGTTCAATCCCAGTGAAGCGTACATTAATGGATGAATCCGGTTCATCTTCTTTAAGATCTATAGAATAGTGACTAAAATGAACCACATTTCCTTTTAGCATTTGACTAGGGCCTGATGGCATCAGAGATAAATTAATAGCAGGAGTGAGGTACCCAATAATGGATGAAGGCCATTCTTTAATTGGAGTGCCTGCCAAATGAATGGAACTTAAAAGTTCCATTTTACACTCGATTTGTGGAAAGTTTTGAAGTTTTGAGCAACTATGAAATGTAAGGTCTCTTAGAGATCTCAACTTGAGACACCTTGGAAAACTCTCCAGGTTATAGCATCCAAAAAGACTCAAACTAACAAGCTTATCGAGGAATCCAACAGAATCATGAACTTCAACTAAATTTTCACACTTCCGAATATCCAATTTCTCTAAATTTGAGCAACTCGAAAAATCTGAAATGCTGGTTAAGAACTTACGCTCAGAAAATCTCATTATCTTCAAGTTCTGTTGAAAAACAAAAAATATGTATATTAGCCCTGAGGAAGTTTAGGACACATGAGTTTAAAGAAGGAAATATCAATAGTAATAATTATACCTTAAATTTCCAAGTAATGATTTCCTTGATCCAACCTGCATGCATTTCAAAAACAACCAGCTTCTCTCCATGAAAATTGGGTGGCAAATGTTGTAAATGATAGTTTGACCAATTAAGCACTCTTAATTCATTAGAAGGATAATTAAATTCTCCAGAAAAGCGTGCATTATGACTTATAAAAACTCTGAGTCTTTTCATCACCTCAAACGCATTGGGACTTAAGCGTATCTTGACAGGAAGATCCACTTTTATCCCCTCAACATTGTTTGTTCCCTAATGAGAAAATTCATAAGAGTGCAAGTAAAATCAGATCATTAAAGAAATATCACATTATCTATCGATACATATGATATTTTATTTAATATGCAATTCTTTGTCATTTCTTAAGAACTTACAGTATTTTCCTCTAGTACATAGCGAATATCTTCATGAAACCATAACCATAATCTACTACGTGCGCCTGGTTCTTTGGATTCCTTTTGGACAATTTCTCTGCCCATGTCTTGTAGCAAGTCGTGCATCCAAATATTATGCCCAGCAGTGACAAGACACTTGTCTATAAGCTTCAGGATACCATCATTAGGATGGAAATGACAACTCTCAAATATTTTAATGACATTAGCCAAAGGTTCTCCTTTAAAGAAACATGCAATATCAAGAAACATGTCCTTCTCATGTTCTTCCAATCCATCATAACTTACTTGAAGTACACTCTGAATATTTTCATTGGGTATTTGTTTATATTTGTCTAATGCGCTTTCCCATTGACAAGTGGTTTTACCTTTTAGATTTGAACCCAGCACTGATAAAGCTAGTGGAAGACCTTGAGCATATTGAATTACTTGTTTAAAGACTTTTGCATAACTGTCAAGTGGTTCTTCTTTCTCGAAAGCATGCAAGCTAAAGAGCTTACGAGCTTCATTGTAAGCCAAAATCTTCAACTTGTATTTTGAATCAACTTTAGAGATATTTAATAAATCTTGATCTCTTGTTGTTAAGATGATTATACTTCCTGGACCAAACCATTTACGATCTCCGGCTAATGTTTCTAGTTGTTTCAACTCATCCACATCATCTAGAATTAGGAGAACCCTTTTAGAGTGAAGTCTATGACTAATCACATTTATGCCTCTGTCACAATCACGAACATCCAAATTTTCTCCCAAAATCTCATAAAGAAGTGTATTTTGTAGTTGAATCAAACTTCCTGCTTTTGAAAATTCTCTAATGTTTTTCAAGAAACAACTTCCTTCAAATTGATGAAAAATCCTGTTATATTTCTCTTTTGAAATAGTTGTCTTACCAATTCCACCGGTTCCGAATATCCCTACCATGCATGTAATATCATTCCTTTCCAAATTTAACTGTTGACAAATGTCTCGTACACGAGACTCTATTCCAACCAGATACTCAGCAACATTAAGAAATGTACGATTTACCATGATCGAGCCCACCCATTTAATGATGTCCAGAATAAAGTCTGATTCATTCCTATCAATACAAAAGAGGAGAAATTTAAAAAGTTACGACTTTTCAATGTAATACACACATAAAGATGACTCAGTTACAATTTTTTCCCCTTTTTTCTCCTTTACAAAATGACATTAGTAGATCATAATCATGTCAAAGATAGGCTTTATTCTTCCTCATGGTCTTTCAAGACTACATTCTTCATTCGTTATATGAATTTTTAAACATTTTAAAAACTTCTTTCTTGTTCTATTCTCGAATTTGTCCCTTATTTATGAAACTTATACTAAGAGTATTTTTCAGTCTTCATATCTCTAAACAAATTGATGTTTAAAACCTTTGCTTATTCTTTATAGAACCCAAAAATAAACAATTCACGACTTTTTTCTTAATTATATGCAAGCAAAAAAAAAACAGAGAGAAGATTTCGATCGATTTGTATTTTTTTATGTTCTTCTCTTCTCTTTTTCCTATAAACTTCATGTGAAATTAATGTGGTAGTTTGTATTTTTTCATGTTCTTCTCTTCTCTTTTTCCGATAAACTTCATGTGAAATTAATGTGCTAGTACCATGCATGCATATTAAATCCCTCGATAAGAGAAGATTTCTAATTTAAGTATGGTATGCATAAAACTCAACTTATATTCAACTCTAGCGAATGCTTCTCCAAAACATCATTTTTGATGTCGTACATATGATGGATCTACATCGTAAAATATGGGTAAAACAATTTGTTTCACCGTTTCCTTACACTCAAGGATCTTCAATAGCTCATCTAAATATCATCTGGAATCTGAATAGTTCTTTGAGAGTACAACGATAGAAATCATTGATCCATCAATTACTTTGAGAAGTTCTGACGAAATTTCCTCTCCTCTTTTGAGATTGTTGTCTATGTAAGTGTTAATAATTTCCCTTTGATGCAAAGCCTGGTATAGATGAGAAACAAAGTTTTGGCGAACATTCGCACCTCTAAAACTCAAGAATACATCATGAGTCCACCTACGAATGGAAGAAGAACCTAATTGAAAGGCCATGGAAGAAGTGCTCATCCTGATCGATCTGATGTGTATGCGAGATTGATTAGTATCACCAAGAGGTCCAATAAATATAGATCGAGTACGTATTGCAAATAAATAATAATAGAGAAGTGGGTGATCAAACTTCTCGGCAACTTCTTGGCAACAATCAGCATGCTAACCAGCAGGTCAAATATATCATACCACTCCATTCATTTGACCGGTCGTTGGAATGCAAATATTCATGTTGCCGGCCTACCTAAAGGCTAGGCCAGATTTCTTTAATTTCCTTCCACATAAAACAAACGTCCATATTGAATACCCATTATGAATCTTAAAATGAATTTTCTGTATAAACTTTAGACTATTGGGATAGTCCTTGGCAAGCCAACTTGCACTGCCCATGCATTTAATGGCTTTGAACTAAAGTAATGCCAAGAAATTACTTCCTCACCATCATTGGGAATTCATATATTTTTATGAAATCTATCTCCTTATTTGTTCGTGCAAGTTAATCCCGGTCGGTTTAACTTTGTGCCAACAAATAAGAAATTATATATATAGTGATGAACTAAAAGAACAATCTACAACATATTTAACTTTACTTAATTTTCCAGACAAGTTGCTCATGATCATTGATCATTCGATCTTGAATTACCAATGCATCTGACCAACTTGTTTAATTTTGCTTTTTTAATGATGCAAAGAAGTATCGACTGGATCTCCTTTTTAAGTAATTAGCTAGATCAGTGGTTCTACAACTATATCTAGCAAGCAGAGCTCAGCCAGGTTACATGTGCAACGACTGCTTCCATGGCCTTCCAAGGAGTCTCTTCCTCTTCCACGTACTCATCAATGGAGTTATATATGAAGTATTTTTAAGCTTTCAAGGTGAAGATACACGCAAAATAAATTTTACTGCAATCTCATCTATCTATAATATTGTAACTCTTCAGGGGAGCCCTAAGCCACATCTAAGCCTATATTTTAAAATAACTAATTAATGATATAATTGGAATTTCATTGAAATCATTGCAAAGATCGGCAAGCACTTCTCATTTTCAAATAATATGAGATCACATACACTAACCACCTTTATAATTCAATACAAGTATCACATATATTATGTTTTGCATCGAAATGGAATAAAAACTTATATCAATGACAAGATTAATATAAAGGGGAAAGAAATTTCGCCGTCATTTGTTAAGGCCATTAAATAAACAGATTGTTGTCAAGTACCTATATATTATTATTATTTTTCCACTAATTTTCTTTTATTAATGAAGCTTGCTGGCGTGCACACAGCTCGATCATATTTGAATTCACTTAATTTTTCAGACTAGTTGCCTAGAAGTTGCTGATCATGATCATGATCATCGATTATATTTTTAGGTCACCAATTCATCTGACGAACTTTTTTTCTTTTTTTTTTAATGCTGCACCGCAGACGCACTATCGACTGGATCTCTTTTTTGAAGTAAGGACGTAGAGTTATTCTCCAAGTATATCTAGCAAGCAGAACTCAAAATTACATGTAGAAGATAAATCATATTTACATTCAATGTATAAGTAGTGTTGCGCATTTCTTTTGAAAAAAGTAAGTAATTAAATATGAGATTCGGATAAAAAATTTAATTTTTAAATGACGGATCCCACTCTTTTAAAAAATGAATGCATGTCGCTTACATAACGCATAATTGTATCTAACATTAGTCAATGTCTAATGACTACGTACTTCCATGGCCTTCTCTCTTCCAAGGAGACAGCGAGGGTGCACAAAGTCTGCATAAAATGGACTGCACCTAGTGAAAGTGCTCTTTATTTTGTTTCCAAATAAACGATACTAGCACCTTTCAACGTCAGTAGAGTTTTTTCATTTTCACTAGATCAGATTTAGGGACTCTTACCAAACAATTAGATTGGTTGGGAGGTGAGATTTAGAGATCATGACGTTTTACTATAGTCAATGGAAGGACCCGTAAACTGTGTAACGTGTGTAGTGTGGATTCTTCGGAATTCAAAGTCTAATTGCATTATAAAATTAACAAGATATCAAATTAGAAAAATAATATTTATAATCATAAAGTGTGTAAGTGAGACTTGCATGACAGCCTATAAGTATATCTAGCACGCTAGGTTCGGCCAATAATCCGTGTTTTTCATTATAATTGAATTTGTTTGGCAGCATAAAATAGGTTCCATTTTAGGTAGGCTTTAGCCTTATCAAAATAGGTAACGGGCATGTTGTAGTATTATCAATACTATGCTTTAAAGATGACTCGAACCTTCACGCTAATTTGGACGAGATTTTCAGTCAAGCATGCATGTCTATCAGTATATATTGCACAACAAAGGCATCTCAAAGATAACTCATATTCTATGAATATATATGACACACACATATATATATATATATATATATATATATATATATATATATATTTATATTTTCGTGTGATGCAGTTTGGAATATTCGACAAAGGTATAGAAAAGATTGATGAGTTTGATTTTCAAATATTTCAGTTAATTCCTGGCCGGCTCAATGGTAAGGCCATTTAGGCCCTTGCCTAAGGCCTCCACTTTATGTAAGGCTCCCAAAAATTAAATGAAGTGCTTTTTTTTTTTCAAATTTATTTTTAAAAAAAAAGAAAAAGAAAAAAAGAAAACCATTTCTTTAAATAATTTTTATATTTTTCATTGTGTGCAAGGCCCATAATACTTAATTTAATATTTAATACAATGAATTATTTATATTTTAAATATATTTTTTTAAGATCTTGCTAAATTGAGACACAAAATTTACATTGAAGTATCATTTAAGTTGTTGTATTAAATATAAATTCAAAAAAACCTTTATTTAAAGATTAAAGTTGTGCTACGTTCAAGCGAATTCGCATACAGATCTCTGTACCAATGTTGTTGTCTTCATATTCAAAATTTAAATTAGCACAATTTTCATTAAAATCTGACTTTTTGATCAAACAAGTTGGATGGACGCGCGTATTAATGTGCAGAATCACTTACAATCAGATTTTTCCAATTATGAATACTTAAATTTTATATTAGATCTCAATTTGTATTGGGCCGTCTCTAGCTAATTCTTAGAACATACTTATCAATTTTATTTGATCCCATAAGCATGCGGGAATACCGGTACCTCAATAAATAGCATGAATATTGCTGCTAGAAGCGAGTCAGGCTACGTTACACTGGAGTTGTTTTAAGTGTCTCTTTCCAACTTATCTTTCTATATATGATGATCCTTAGCATATTCGAATACAGCAGGTAGGGTATGGGGACCCGATCCTGCTCTGGTATCTTTCATGATCAGAAATAAACAAATACCATAGACTACCAGACCATTGGTGTGACTGAACTTTAATAATTAATTAGTTTATAGGTTATATTATATATATATTGTGATAAATGTGTCAACTATTTTTTATATTCAATTGTTTTTCTAACTCATCTTCATGTAGAAATCAATACACGTGATAAGCAGCAGCACTTATATGGTTAATGAAGTAATGAGGACCTGCAGTGCATTAAACGACATTCCAGTAGTATACTAAACGGCATCCTATGCAGTGCATCAAACGGTGCCGTCTTACTTAAAGGATAGGATGAAGGACAGCCGTCCGATTGATCTTTACCTCATGTATATATATGTGTGCTTCGGTTTAGGGTTAGAGAGAGTGATTCATTTCTGTACAGTGGCCGTCAAGAGAGATTGGGGGATCCGAGAGAAAGAGAGAACTAGGGTTTGTTTGAGGAGAAGAGAAAAGCCAAATCTTGTGGCTTTTCTTGGCTTGATTGTAGTTCTATCTTGTACTATGGCGATTTGGCCTTGCAGATTCATCAATAAAATGATCTCTGAGGCTGTTCCTGCCGTGGATGTAGGCCATTAGGGCCGAACCACGTAATCTCTGTTTGTATCTTCTTCTTTCTTATTTCCTTGCATATTTCTTGCTCTTTTTACAGATTTTTTGCTTATCTTGTCATCTGGTTATCATGTTATCACTATCTTATCTTTGGTAATTCTCCACTGAGTTTCGGCTTTGATCAATACCTTATCATATTGAGGTTCTTGATTTTGTTTCTGTTTTTGAATCTATATATATACATACATATTGTCATACTGAAATATTGGTGAAGATTTCTGTGTTAGGATCTTTGACTTTTATTGCATATTCGGATTTGAAATATAACAATTGGTATCACGAGCTCAGGTTCTATGGGGACCATGAAATTTGATGTTGAGAAATTCACTGGGGAAAATGACTTTGGGTTGTGGAGAATTAAGATGAGGACTCTGCTAGTCCAGCAGGGCTTGCAGGATGCCCTCACCTGTGATAAAAAGGCCTCCTCCTCGAAAGAGGAAGGAAAAATGGAGGTCCAGAGGGACATTCTCCAAAAGGCCCATAGTGCTCTAATTCTTTCTCTAGGAGATAAGGTTTTAAGGGAAGTAGCTAGTGAAGAAACTGCTGCTGGTATCTGGTTAAAACTTGAACACCTCTATATGACAAAATCTTTGGCTAATAGACTTTATAAAAAAACTAGGCTATACACTCTTAAGATGGTTTCTGGAACTTCAATAGGAGAACATCTAGACACTTTTAATAAGATTATATTAGACCTAGCTAATATAGATATTAAGGTGGAGGATGAGGATCAAGCAATCCTCTTACTGAGTTCATTGGATTCCTCATACCAGAACCTTAAGGAGACCATGATGTATGGTAGAGATACAATATCTCTAGATGAAATACAATCTGTACTTCATGCCAGGGAATTACAAAATAAAGAAAATACCAAACAAGAACATGGTGAGGGATTGTCTGTTAGGGGAAGGTCAGAAAAAAGAGGCAAGAAAAATAAAACAAATAACAAGAAAGGTAGGTCTAAGTCTAAAGGAAAACAGTTGAAGTGTTTCCTATGTCATAAAGAAGGACATTTCAAGAGAGATTGTCCTGATAGGAAAACTCAAGTAGGAAATAAAAAGAAAGAGGAAGGGGATGTTGCAGTGGTGTCAGATGGGTATGATAGTGTTGAAGTACTAAATATATCTGACATTGGCCATGAAAAAGAGTGGATTTTAGATTCAGGTTGTTCATTTCATATGTGTCCAAATAGGGACTGGTATGAAACCTTTTCTGACTTGGATGGTGGGCATGTAATTCTAGGGAATAATAAGTCCTGTAAGATCATGGGAATTGGGAGTATAAGACTAAAATTACATGATGGAATGGAAAGACTTTTGAGGGAGGTCAGGTTTATACCTGACCTAAAGAGAAATTTGATTTCTCTTGGAATGCTTGATAATTTAGGTTATTCTTTTAAGTCTGAATCAGGGGTCCTTAGAGTTACTAAAGGTTCACTCACTATTATGAAAGGGGTGATAAAGAATGGCCTTTATACCTTAATTGGAAAAACTATTGTAGGGGAAGCATCCCCTGTACATAATGCAATTGAGAAAAAATCTGTGCTCTGGCACAGGAGGTTAGGGCATGTTAGTCAAAAGGGTCTTTTAGAACTACAAAAACAGGGTTTGCTGAAAGATGCAAACCTGGAAAATTTACCTTTCTGTGAAGACTGTGTCTATGGAAAGGCTAAAAGGGTTAGTTTTAAAAGGGCAACTCATAGGACTACACAAACCCTAGATTATGTACATGCTGACCTTTAGGGGCCTTCTAGAGTAACTTCTCATGGTGGAGGGAATTATTTCCTCTCCATCATTGATGATTACTCTAGGAAGGTATGGATTTACATTCTTAAACATAAGAGTGACACCTTTAGAAGGTTTAAAGAATGGAAATCCTTAGTTGAAAAACAGGTAGACAGAAAATTGAAAACCTTAAGAACTGATAATGAGTTAGAATTTCTGTCAACAGAATTTAATAATTTCTGTCAAAAGGAAGGGATTCTAAGACACAAAACTGTTAGAGAAATCCCTCAACAGAATGGCCTAGCTGAAAGGATGAATAGGACCATTCTTGAGAGGGTAAGATGCATGTTGTCAAATGCTGGGTTACCTAAGATTTTTTGGGCTAAAGCTGTTTCTACAGCTGTCCATTTAATTAATAGGTGTCCATCTTCTACCATAGACTTTAAAACACCACAAGAAATGTGGACTAGGAAACCTCCCAGTTATGATTACCTTAGAATTTTTGGGTGTACAGCTTATGCACACTCAAAAACTGATAAGTTAGACCCTAGGGCACTAAAGTGCATTTTTGTGGGATATCCTGAGGGAGTCAAGGGGTATAAACTATGGATAGATAAACCTGGCAGAAATAAATGTATAATTAGCAGGGATGTGATCTTTAATGAATCCCAAATGGCTCGTGTACAAGATACAGAGGTTGAAAAAGGACCTGTAGGCATAGAGGGTAATGTACAGATTGAGGTGGAGAGAAGAAACACCTCAACAGAGATGAACACTGAGGAAGTCAGCAACTCTGATGATCAAATTTCAGAGGACTTAGATAAACCAGGTTCTGACTCTTACATGTTAGTAAGAGATAGAAAGAAAAGAATTATAAAACCACCTGTTAGGTATGGTCATGCAGAACTTACAGCTTTTGCTTTGACCATTGCTGATGAGGTTGTTTATCAAGAACCAAGGACATATAAAGAAGCCATTGCAAGCAAGGATGCCACTAAGTGGATACTTGCTATGCAAGAAGAAATGGAATCTTTAAATAAAAATAAAACTTGGGATTTAGTTATAAAGCCTGCTGGGGTTAAGTTGGTTGGATCCAAGTGGATCTTTAAAAGAAAAGAAGGCATACCAGGGGTAAAAGGAACTAGGTTTAAGGCAAGATTAGTGGCTAAAGGTTTCACTCAGAGAGAGGGAATAGATTTTAATGAGATTTTCTCTCCTGTGGTTAAACATAGTTCCATTAGATTGCTTTTATCCTTTATTGCATATCATGATTTGCACTTAGAACAATTGGATGTAAAAACTGCTTTTTTACATGGAGAATTGGAAGAGGTAATTTACATGCAACCCCCTGAGGGGTTTACAAAAGAAATTAACTCTGATCAAGTATGTTTGCTTAAAAAATCTCTATATGGTTTAAAACAATCACCTAGACAATGGTATAAGAGATTTGATACTTGCATGCTTGAAAATGATTTTAAATGAAGCTGTTATGACAGCTGTGTTTATTATAAGGATGTTAATGGAATATTAATATATTTGTTGCTGTATGTAGACGATATGTTGGTAGCATGTAAAGATCCTAATTTGATTAAACAGTCTAAATGCATGTTAAAATCTGAGTTTGATATGAAGGAACTAGGACCAGCTAGTAGAATTTTAGGAATGGATATTATAAGAAATAGACCAGAAAGATGTCTGTTTCTATCTCAAAGAAATTATCTATCTAAAATTCTTAAAAGATTTGGTATGGACCAAGTTAAACCTGTAAGCACACCTCTAGGTCAACATTTCAAACTGTCCACTGCTCAAGCCCCACAAACTGAATTTGAAATGGAGTTTATGCACCAAATACCTTATGCTAGTATGGTAGGAAGTGTGATGTATGCAATGGTCTGTACAAGACCTGATCTTACCTATGCTGTCAGTGTTGTTAGTAGGTTTATGAGTAACCCTGGAAAGGCACACTGGCAGGCTATTAAGTGGCTATTAAGATACATTTCAGGAACCACTGTTTTGGGCTTGAAATATGGGAATAATGTTAAAGAGGGTTGTGAATTGGAAGGGTTTGTAGATGCTGATTATGCTGGTAGTATGGATACCAGAAAATCTTTAACAGGATATGTTTTTACTGCTTTTGGGGGGGCTATTAGTTGGAAGTCAAATTTGCAATCTGTTGTAGCCTTGTCTACAACAGAGGCTGAGTATATAGCTATGACAGAAGCAATAAAGGAAGCCATATGGCTAAATGGTATATAACATGAATTAGGTATTTTTAAAGGAAATATAATTGTACATTTTGATAACCAGAGTTCGATATACTTGGCTAAAAATCAAGTATATCATGAACGGTCTAAGCATATAGATGTTAGGCTTCATTTTGTAAGGGATGTAATTGAGTCTAAAGAAGTTGGAGTGGAGAAAATTCCAACTAAGGAAAATCCCTCATATATGATGACTAAGTCCTTACCATTAGCAAAGTTCAGACACTTTCTGAACTTAATTAATGTGAAAACTGTAGGGGTCCCTTAGTAGAGGGACAAAGCAGGAACAGCCAATATGAGAGTAGAATAGGAATGGTGAATAAAATATTGTCAAGGTGGAGAATTGTGATAAATGTGTCAACTATTTTTTATATTCAATTGTTTTTCTAACTCATCTTCATGCAGAAATCAATACACGTGATAAGCAGCAGCACTTATATGGTTAATGAAGTAATGAGGACCTGCAGTGCATTAAACGACATTCCAGCAGTATACTAAACGGCATCCTATGCAGTGCATCAAACGGTGCCGTCTTACTTAAAGGATAGGATGAAGGACAGCCGTCCGATTGATCTTTACCTCATGTATATATATGTGTGCTTCGGTTTAGGGTTAGAGAGAGTGATTCATTTCTGTACAGTGGCCGTCAAGAGAGATTGGGGGATCCGAGAGAAAGAGAGAACTAGGGTTTGTTTGAGGGGAAGAGAAAAGCCAAATCTTGTGGCTTTTCTTGGCTTGATTGTAGTTCTATCTTGTACTATGGCGATTTGGCCTTGCAGATTCATCAATAAAATGATCTCTGAGGTTGTTCCTGCCGTGGATGTAGGCCATTAGGGCCGAACCACGTAATCTCTGTTTGTATCTTCTTCTTTCTTATTTCCTTGCATATTTCTTGCTCTTTTTACAGATTTTTTGCTTATCTTGTCATCTGGTTATCATGTTATCATTATCTTATCTTTGGTAATTCTCAACTGAGTTTCGGCTTTGATCAATACCTTATCATATTGAGGTTCTTGATTTCGTTTCTGTTTTTGAATCTATATATATACATACATATTGTCATACTGAAATATTGGTGAAGATTTCTGTGTTAGGATCTTTGACTTTTATTGTATATTCGGATTTGAAATATAACATATATGATGGTGAAAGTTTAAAAAATAATTTATATATTAATAAATAAAATCATTTTTTATATAATATAGAAATGAAAGTTCGAGCATTGACTTCATTAATTTTATTCTTCCATTAATAACTGAAGTTTATTATTCTCGTTTTTTCTTCTAATTAATTTATATATTAATAAATAAAATCATTTTTTATATAATATAGACATGAAAGTTCGAGCATTGACTTCATTAATTTTATTCTTACATTAATAACTAAAGTTTATTATTCTCGTTTTTTCTTCTAATTAATTTTATTTGCGTGTGATGCAACATTGAAGTTGCCCAGAAATTACTTCCTCACAAGACAGAATTTTATGAGCATCACATGCCACACTTTACATATTTTATTTATTTATTTATTTTATTCTTGTTAAATTAATTGAGTTGTTCTCCTAATCCATTCACCACATGCTTGTTTGGAAAAGATAAAAAATTAATAATAATAATAAATAAATGAAGAGTGATGCATGGTAATTGGATATGATAAGAATTATTCGAATTTCACATATCACAATTCACAATTTACATCAAAAATTATTTCCAACATTGGTCCAAGAGGCACTTACACACGAGGGGGAGAATCTCTGGATGATCACAGGCGTCCCAAGCTCTACTGCTTCCCATGGTCATTCTCGTAAGCTAGTGGCGCAGAAGTCTCTTGAATGGGTGTGGTGCGTCTTAGGTAGAAAGAAACAGATTATGTGTGTTGTGAAGCTAGAGAGAGAGAGAGAGAGAGGGGAAACCGAGAGGGTGAGACAGAGAGTGAGGGAGGGGAAACTGAGAGTTAAGGCGGAGGTGGGTAGTTGTCTACCTATCAGAGTGAATGAGAGGGACAGAGAGTAACAAAGACAAAGGCCGACAGAGGGAAAGTGAGAGACGATAGAAGGAAGAGAAGTACGCTGGCGAGAGGTTGTGGGGTGGTCGGTGGGTGGAAAATTTCAGAGAGAGAGAGAGAGAGTGAGTGTGACGAACACTGAGACTACGGGCTCACCGTGGTTGGCATCTGGCGGATATGGCATAGCGGGTGGCGGCTGCTAGGGTTTTTGACTATATGGGTGTGGGTTTCATGTTACCGAGAGAGGGACAGAGAGAGCGACGATCGAGAGAGATTGTAGTATATTATAATATATATTATAATTGTATTTTAGACTATATTGATATATTATAGTATATTATAATATATAGTGATATAGTATTGGTATAACTATTAATACAATAGTCTATATTGATATAAGATTTTAAAATTTAATATTATATTAATTAGTAATTTATCATATAATACAAAATTATTTTATAGATAATTATATATATTATATATAAAAATTATATATAATATAAAAAATCATATAAAAAACATTTTATACAATATAAAATATCAAAATATATATGAACTAAATCTAGTTCGGTACAATCCTATCAGGTTTACCGGTTCATCTGTTCTTTTTTTCACCCCTACCAATCATTCACTTTAGATTTACAGGACATAAGACCATCATTAGAAAATAGTAAGTGGCTTGTTTTTGTACCCCGCTTAGCTACAACTACACCCCTTAACTCCCGTCTTCTTTGAGCTAAATTAATCAACGATGTCAAGCCTTCCACACATAAAATAAATAAATAAGGGGATAGTGGATTCCCTTATCTCAAACCTCTTGAGGTTTAAATTGATTTCCAGGCTTTCCATTCACTAATATTGTATATGAAACAGATCTCACACACTCCATAATCAATTTTATCCATCTCTCTCCAAAATCAAGTTTTCTCATTACTGCTTCAAAATAAGACAGCTTCATTCTATCTGTTGAGGCAAAAATGAGTTGATTGGCATATTCTTGTGAAAACCTGTGTAAAATAGTGTTGTAACAAGTGTTGAAGCGAAGAGGATTGAAATGTGATGATCAATGGTCAAAACAGGGGTCACCGCTCGACTCTCGCTCGACAGGGCGCTCGAGCGAACTCAAGCAGATTGGACCGCTCGACTCTCGCTCGACACATGGCTCGAGCGAACTCAAGCAGACTGTACCGCTCGACTCTCGCTCGACACATGGCTCGAGCGAACTCAAGCAGATTGCACCGCTCGACTTTCGCTCGACACATGGCTCAAGCGAACTCAAGCAGATTGGACCGCTCGACCCTCGCTCGACACTTGGCTCGAGCGAACTTAGACAGATTTCGGTGCTCGACATTCGCTCGACACTCCGCTCGAGCGAACTTAGACAGATTTCGGCGCTCGACCTTCGCTCGACACTCCGCTCGAGCGAATGTTCCAGATGACTTAAAACCTAGGGTTTTAATGCGCCTCATTTGAGTGGTACTATAAATAGAACAGCTTTTCTGCTGTTCTAGGGTGGAGAATCAGAGCAAAAACCCTAAGGGCCTCCAAGAACATTTAGAGCAATCTCTCCCCCACTTGATTGATTCTCTCTTGGATAAACACATCTCCACCACACTACATTCAACATCAAACTTCAGTTGANTTATGTCTCAGTTTCCAACATATACGAGAGAGAGAGAGAGAGAGAGAGAGAGAGAGAGCTTAACAACGTCTCAGTTTTTATATGAGTTGGCTACATTATAACTGTACAAAAGAGTGAACCACCATTTGATAACAAGAATAGTCTTTTTGTTTAATTATAACTCTTTGCGCTTTAACGTGATTAATTTGTTCTGAAAGCAGAGTACTAGAAATTGATAATAAAGTTAATGGTTTAATTTATTGGTCGTGTCTTTTTAAAAGAAATTGGTTTGAAAATCAAAAGACTGCTATTTAATTTTAAAAAATTATCAAAATTATCAAAATTATCAAAAGCTGAATTTTTCTCTCTATCTTTCCATCTATCTAGACCGAAAATAGGATTTTATAAAGAGTTTTGTTACATATAGTCACTTTTACGAATTTTTTATGTACTTAACTGATATGATTAGCCAAAATATTTATTTTATATTAAAAAAACAACGCAACAAATTATATTAATGGAATGCGAAAAGGAGTATGTAAAAGTAATAGTGATAACTGCTACAAACACAAAGAGATTACATAAAAGTAAACTCACAAATTGATGTGATTTCCTGAAATCCGTTAGATCTACTTTGTAATAAAAGTAACTTTACAATTTGACGTATCATATCAATCCACATAAGTTTGTGTATTTACTTTTATGTGATTTTTTTGTGGTTAAAGTATTTTTCAAAGTAATAACTACACATATAATTTTTTATTTATAAATAGGTGCCAATGAACCAATGTTAACTACCCCTAAAATCGAGTCTTGTTATAGAATTTTTTTCAAAATATTATTATTATTATTGTTGTTATTATTATTATTATTATTAAATATATAATATATAATTATTTTGATAATATTTCTTACAAGTATAAATTGTCTTAGACCTTTGGGTCCTCACGATCCTTCTCCACCTTATTTGAAGTATAAATTGGTCATAAACATAAATGGCCCATCATACACAAGGTTTATGGGGCCCAAAACAGGGCAACGTACATAAAAAGGCACAGAGATGCAGTATCTCGTCGTCAGACTTTGTGAAGTTTATCTACTTTCTCCCTGAGCTGATTCCTTTCTTTTACTATCAGTTCTGGGATTAAGCAAGAATCGTTGTTTATTACCATTATTTTTTGGACAGTTGTTTTCGGGCTGTTGGTTTCAGACTGCTCAAGTTGGTCCAGCCTGTTTGTACAACACCCTTTAAATGACCAATCTGGGCGGTACCAATCTGAACTGCAGCTAAAGATGGCTCATTTTCAAGCTACGGAATGGAGCTTGGCCCAATTCAAGATTTTGATGAAACAATTCTCGATTACCATGGATTATTAAGCTACAACCGAAGTATCGATATAAAATCAGGTAAAAGATGTTAGGATTGCACTCGGTGCTCATCTAGCTCTGGTCTTTGTTTTAAAGTAAATACAGGGGACGAACTTGGGGACAGTTGAAAAGAGTTTTGAGGCAAGACAATAAAGATTTCAGATTGAACCAAAAGACTGACAAAAAAGGGAAACAAAAAGAGAAGCATAAGCTAGCTAAAAGGTGAGATTGGCTTTGTTTGACCACATAAATATCAAAAGAAAACTCTCCTGCACAAGACAATGCATTCTATAATCTTAAGAGTTTTTTTTTTTTTTTATTAAATAAACAATGCCCACTGGGCATGAATTCAAAACTATACACATTCAGACAGCTTAGCTACTAATATGTAGAGAACCATAGCAGTTTTGACCATTCATGTTAAATGCATGAGGAATGGCAAAGTTAAAATGGTTTCACATCAAGATGCCAAAAAAACAGTACAAGTATCTCCCGGAGCAGGTACAAGTATCTACATAATCTTAGAGTTAGCTTGAACAAAATTCATCATAAGCTAAAGCAAATAGAAAGAGGAACAGGTACAGAGGCAAGGCATGTACAAGTAATATGTAGATATACACAATTTGATGCATTTTGCATGAGAGCAGCGCTATGATATAAATGAACCGTATAAAAAGGGCTGTATTGCTTGTCTTGAAGTTCATACAAAGATTTAGCAGGACATTCCAAGTAAATTAGCAAAAGATTAAATCAACAACACTTGCTTAAATGTCTTCATCATACACCAATGGCTCATGAAAGTCATGCCTCTCATGTCCTAAAACCAACCCCACCTCCTCCCAAACCTTTAAAAAAAAAACAAGAGAGAGAGAGAGAGAACCAAAACGCCCCCAACTCAATCATTCAATCCCAAATTAACCTGCAATGCAGTTAAACCCTCTGCAAACCCACAACCATATCACGAACAACACCGAGCACACAAATAGTCCAGCAACAACAACACCCACGCATGTTTCCTCCAAATTTGCTTTGACTTTTGCCCATCATTTGAGAAACCCTTTTGCAGCAGCAGCATAAAATCCTTGTACAAGCCATTGATATCATCAAACCAATCCAATAAAAAATAAATAAATAAACCAAACTGAGGAATTTTATCAATGCAAAGACACTGACCTGGTGCCTAGTAAGCCTTCTACGAATTGCCCTGGCTTTCTTGGGACGCAGATCGAGAGGCAGGTACTTCTTCTTTTAAACTTCCCTCAGAGCCTCCTTCTGCTTCTGCGAAATCACCGTCAACACTTGTGCAATCGATAACCACATTTGAATTGCCCAAGTTTTGAGAGCGCCTTTTGTGTTGTGGATGCCTGTTGAATTCCAAGTTGCTGTCTTCATCATCTCGGCGTCTCTTAGAAAGTAGGATACCATTCAATGAATCTACTGAGCACTCCCCAACTGTTAAGCTCTCTTTCTCTTCATGCTTATAAATTATGTGAACTCCACAACTTTTAAAGATCAGTTCGTATTCGCTCTCAAATATAAACCTTAGATTGTCTCCTGTTGGGTACCGTAGCCATTCCTCGATAGATTCTCGAAATGAGTAGTTTAGATATACGTGATCCCTGTCTTTATCATCGTACTCATTAGATATGCCAAAATCTGTTTCTACAAGCCTGCTACCATTTATAGAAACATAAATATTGTTCCACTCTCCATCTGATCCATCCGGGCCTTTTCCAACAACAGCACAGAAAACAATTCCTATGATTTTATCCAAATATAAGGGCCCACTAATATCCAATTCACAGGAATGACCGTATGAAGTCTCCTTAGTATGGCTAAACCAATCTGGAATCTTATTCCCTGGAAATATAATGGCACATGAATGGTCCTGAATATGTTCCTGTTAAAACATATATCACATATTTTCATATATAAGCACAAGGCAATCCGCAAACACAAACACCTACTAAAAAACACAAAGAGAAGTACTAGAGACATACCTCAACACATGAAGGATTTGGCGCCTAACTCCCTATATTTGCATCCAATTTATGGCAATTGGACAAATCAATCCATCTTAGCTCTCGCAAGCCACATGTATAGAATGGAAATTTTTTCCATACTTCTGGGCATCTTTCCAAGGACCAACATTCATAAGCATCTAACTTTTGTAAATTTGGTGGAAGATGTAGAATTTCTTGAACCTCGTAGCATTGCCGCAATTTGAGAATCCTCAATTCAATAAAGCTTTCGATACTCGGAGGAAGCCTGTCAATATCACTTAGAGATAGATCTAACTCTTGCAAAGTGGATGAGCAATAAATTGAAAAGCTGTCAAGATACCAATTATTAAAACTTGGCGTCGGATCCCCATCAAATTCTAAGGATGTTGATAGGTACAACTTTTGAAGCCCAGTGAGGTACCCAATGGATGAATGTATTTCATCTATTGCAAGATATGGATGATTAGAGAGATAAAGACTCTTTAGATGTTGCAAGTGAGGAATTTTGACTGGGAGACGCATCAGGTCCGTGATGCTTCCATGTATATATAAATCTTCAATCCCAGCAAAGCATCCATTAATGGATGAATCCAATTTATCTTTTTTACACATATATATAGAGTACTCACTAAGACAAATCTCCTTTGGACTTAGCTGCTCCCGATGGTTTTGTGTCACAGATAACGAATTAAGAGCAGTAGTGAGGTACCCAATACTAGATGAAGGCCATTCTTTTATTGGTGTGCCCTCCAAAAAAAAAGAACTTAAAAGTTCCATTTTACACTCAATTTGTGGAAAGTTTTGAAGTTTTGAGCAATTATAAAGTGTAAGGTATCTTAGAGATCTCAACTTGAGACGCCTTGGAAAACTCTTCAGGTTAGGACATCCACGAAGATCCAAACCACCAAGCTTATCGAGGAATCCAACAGAATCATGAATTTCAACTAACTTTTCACACGTCTCAATAGTCAAATACTTTAAATTTGAGCAACTTGAAAAATTCAGAATTCTGGTTAAGAACTTACACCCAGAAAATCTCATTATTGTCAAATTCTGTTGAAAAACAACAAATATGTATATTAGCCCTGAGGAAGTTTAGGACACGTGAGTAATTTAAAGAAGGAAATATCAATAGTACTACTAATTGTACCTTAAATTTCCCAGTAATAATTTCCTTGATGCGGCCTCCGTACAATTTAAAATCAATGAGCTTCTGTCCACGGAAATTGGATGGCAAAAATTGTAAAGGACAGTTTGACCAATCAAGCACTCTTAATTCATTAGAAAGATAATTAAGTGATCTTCCACAAAAGTGTGCACCACGGCTTATAAAAAATCTGAGTCTTTTCATCTTTGCAAATAATTTGGGACTCAAGCATATCATGTCATGATCATCGCCCTCGGGTAGAATCGGCAGATCCACATTTATCCCCACAACATTGTTTGTTCCCTAATGAGACAATTCATAAGAGTGCAAGTAAAATCAGATCGTTAAAATCTTTGTTTATAAGCACTTATTAAAATTATAATATGAAAACCATAATATCCATTATTATCTAAAAGTTTTTTTTTATGATTATCCAAAAGTATTTAATCGCCTTCAAAATGTATCTATTTTCAAATTTTCTTGTCATTATTAACTATTCATTCATATAAGACAAGGCAATATACTCATGATTTAAAAAAAAAAAAAAACTCATTCTTGTCTTTGAAAAGGGATGATTATATATATCTTTAAAGACGTTGGATGAAGGACATTTATGTATGATGATTTAAATGATTGCCCTAATTAGTTAAATACATTACTTTAAGTTGGAAATATGAAAAAATGATCACATTATCTATCAATACATATATGATGCTTTATTTAATATGCAGTTCTTTTCCATTTGTTATGAAAAGAAATTCAATACTTTTCATGTAAGTAAAAAGTGTTCAATTAAAAGAGCTTTAAATCTAAGAACTTACTGCATTTTCCTCTAGTACATAGCGAGCATCTTCATAAGACCATAATCTACTACGTGCGCCTGGATCTTCGCATTCCTTTCGTACAATTTCTCTGCCCATGTCTTGTAGCAAGTTGTGCATCCACAATTGATTGCTAGTAGTAATTGTAATGAGACATTTATCTATAAGCCTTTTGATACCATTCTCTAGAGAGAAACCACAGCTATCTAATATTTTAACAACATGATCCCAGAATTCTCCTTTGAGAAAAAAGGCAATATCGAGGAAAATATTCTTCTCATTATCATTCAATCCATCGTAACTTACACAAAGTACTTCTTGAATATTTTTGTTAGGAATTCGTTTATACTTTTCCAATGTACTTATCCAATGATTTATATTCTGAACCCTTAAATCTGAGCCTACCACTATTAAAACTTGTGGAAGGCCCTTAGCATATTGCATTACTTGCTTAGAGAGTTCCACATAATCTTCAATAGGTTTGTCTTCCTCAAAAGCATGCCAACTAAAGAGCTCAAGAGCTTCATTATGATCCAATCTCTTTACTTCATATTTTGAATCAACTTTAGAGATATTTAATAAATGTTGATCTCTTGTTGTTATAATGATTCTACTTCCTGGACCAAACCAATCACGAGCTCCAGCTAATGTTTCTAGTTGGACCAAGTCATCCACATCATCAAGAATTAGAAGAACCCTTTTAGAGCAAAGTCTATGTCTAATTACATTGATGCCTTTGTCCGTATCATGACATTCCAAACCTATTCCCAGAATCTCATAAAGAAGTCTTTTTTGTAGCTGGATCAGACCTCCTACTTTTGAAGTTTCTCTAATGTTTTTCAAGAAACAACTTCCTTCAAATTGATAAGAAATCCTATTATAGACCTCTTTTGAAATAGTTGTCTTACCAATTCCACCATATCCAAATATACCTACCATGCATATAATATCATTCCTTCCCATATTTAAATGTTGATAAATGTCTTGTACACGAGACTCTATTCCAACTGGATACTTAACAACATTAAGAGGTGTACGATCTACCATTTTTGAGTCCACCCATTTAATGATATCTTGAATAAACTCTGATTCATCCCTATCAATATAAAAGACAAAAGAAATTTAAAGAGTTAAGACGTTTCACTGTAATACACACATAAAGATGATGTAGTAACAATATCGTTTTTTCTATTTCTCTCCATATATTACAAAATTACAGTAGTAGTTTACCATGTTAAAGATAGCCTTTCTTCTTCCTCATGCTCTTCTTAGACTTACATTTTTCATTCTTTATATGAATTATTAATCATTTTAAATACTTTTTTGTTCCATTCTTGAATATGTCGCTCCCTTAATTCTGAAACGATTTCGATTTGTATTTTTTCACGTTCTTCTATTCTATTTCTCCTATAAACTTCATGTGAGATTAATATGGTACGTAGTACAATATCAAATCCCTTAGTAAGAAAAGATTTCTAATTTAAGTATCGTATATATGCATAAAACTCAATGCCAAAAATACTAATAAATATCAAATAGTTTTGCATGGCACCATATGATCTTCATCAATTTGCAAACTCTCAGATTTGGCATTTGTCTAAATTTTCCCCCATAAACTTCTCCTGAAAATCATATATAAACATATATAAACATATATAAAAGCACAGCTCATTAAAAATACCTGTCCCCTAATTCGAATCCGGAAAAATTGGCTACTTTTTCTAAAGCTGCCTTCCACTTTGTAAGCTTTACTTTATCAGCCTTGAACTTATATTCAACTCTAGCAAATGCTTCTCCAAAAGTTCTTTTTTGATGTCGTACATCCGACGGATCTATGTCGTAAAACAGAGGTAAGACAATTTGTTTCACCATTTTCTTACATTCAAGGATCTTCAATAGCTCATCCAAACATCATCTGGAATCTGAATAGTTTTTAGACAATACAACGATAGAAATCATTGATCCTTCAATTGCTTTGAAAAGTTCTGGCGAAATTTCCTCTCCTCTTTTGAGATTGTTGTCTATGTAAGTGTTGATTCCCCTTTGATGCAAAGCATGATATAGATGAGAAATAAAGTTTTGGCGAACATCCTCACCTCTAAAACTCAAGAATACATCGTGAGTCCACCTAGGAATGGAAGAAGAAGAGAATGAGAGAGAGGAAGAAGCTCCTAATTGAAAGGCCATGGAAGAAGTGCTGATCCTGATCGATCTAATGTGTATGCGAGATTAGTATCACCAAGAGGTCCAATAATTATAGATCGAGTACGTATTGCAAATAAATAATAATAGAGAATTAAGTGGGTGATCAAACTTCTCGGCTACGTACGTCATGTACCTACTCCAACATGAAGTAGAAATTTAAATGAAGTTGCGTGGGAAGTGTCTTGGTCAAATGACATTATCAGCGTGGGGAAGTTGGGTGGGAAGTTTCTTGGTAAGCCAAATTGCAATACCCAGGCTTTCACACGGTTAATTTGAAGTACTGGTCAAGTCCGTCCACATGATAAAACAAAGATCCATATTGAATACACAATTGGATTGTTCTAACGACTTTTCTGTATGAACTTTAGACTATTAATTGGGATATCTTGATGACGTGGGAGCATTGAAGATTTATCACTTCAGAGGAAAAGACGTGGAAAAGACGTTGGCCCCAAAACTTAAATATGATCATGCTGTAACAGTAGCTATATATATGGCTGATGACGTCGAAAGAACTTTAGTTAAATACTTTTTATAAGATCTTGCTAAATTGAGACAAAATATTGAGGTCTTGTTTAAGTTGTATTATATATAAATTTTAAAAAACTTTATTTAAAGATTTAAGTTTTGTTATGTTTAAGCGAATTCGCATACCGATTTGTGTATTAATATTACTGCCTTCATATTCAAAATTTAAATTAGCACTATTTTCATTAAAATTTAACTTTCTGACCAAATATATTGGATGGATGCGCGGATTAGTGCGCATAATTGCTTACAATCAGATTTTTCTAATTATGAATACTTAAATTTTACATTAGACTTTAATTTGTATTGAGCCGCCCTTAGCTAATTCTTAGAACATATTGATCAATTTTATTTGACCCCATAAGCATGCGGGAATACCGGTACCTCATAAATAGCATGAATATTGCTGCTAGAAGCGAGTAAAGCGACGTTCCAATTTATCTCAATTTATCATGATATATATGATGATCCTTAGCATATTCGAATACAGCAGGCAGGGTATGGGGACCCGATCCTCCTCTGGTATCTTAATTTCATGATAAGAAATAAACAAATACCATAGACTACTAGACCATTGACCTAACTAAACTTTAATAATTAATTAGTTGTATTATATATAAGTTATATTATTTTTAGTCTTCCATTAATTCATGGGACCAAGTACTTGTATTATTATATTTTTTTGTTTTTTGTTTTTCTAATTTTATGTGCGTTTGGTGCAACGCTGAAGTTGGAAGCTAGTTGCCAAGAAATTACTTCCTCATCATCATTGGGAATTCATATTTTTCTTATTAAAATTATCTCCTTATTTGTTAGTGCAAGTTAATCCCGGCCAGTTTAACTTCGTGCCATGCAACAAATTAGAAATTATATATATAGTGATGAACTAAAAGAACAATCTACAACATATTTAACTTTACTTAATTTTCCAGACAAGTTGCCTAGAAGTTGCTCATGATCATTGATCATTCTTTAATTCACCAAATGCATCTGACCAACTTGTTTAATTTTGCTTTTTTAATGATGCAACGCAGCATCGACTGGATCTCCTTTTTAAGTAATTAGCTAGATCAGTACGCGGTTGTTCTAGAACTATATCTAGCAAGCAGAACTCAGCCAGCTTACATGTGCAATGACTACTTCCATGTCCTTCCAAGGAGTCTCTTCCTCTTCCACCCATCAATGGAGTTACATATGAGCTATTTTTAAGCTTTCAAGGTCATGAAGATACACGCAACAATTGCTCATCTATAATATTGTAACTCCCAAGCCACATATCAGAACTTGCTTGTAAAGTGATTTTTAAATAAAAATTGACTTTTTTGGATTTGGCAATCTTTAAGATTTTTCCTTTAAAGAGTTTTTTAAATGGTTTCTTTTCATAATCAATTTTTGTGTCATGCAACTTTATTGTTTCAATAATTATCAGACTGAGATCTAACCATATATTTGAGAGAGGAAGAAGCTCCTAATTGAAAAGCCATGGAAGAAGTGCTCATCCTAATCGATCTGATGTGTATGGGAGATTAGTATCACCAAGAGGTCCAATAATTATAGATCGAGTACGTATTGCAAATAAATAATAATAGAGAAGTGGGTGACCAAACGTAATTCTCGGCTACGTCATGTACCTACTCCAACATGAAGTACAAATTTAAATGAAATTGCGTGGGAAGTTTCTTGGTCAAATGACATTATCAGCGTGGGGAAGTTGGGTGGGAAGTTTCTTGGTAAGCCAAATTGCAATACCCAAGCATTTAAAACCCTATCAGGCTAGCTTTTTTTCCTCTAATTTTCTTTTATTAATGAAGCTTGCTGGCGTGCACACAGCACGATCATATTTGACTTCACTTAATTTTTCAGACTAGTTGCCTAGAAGTTGCCGATCATGATCATCGATTATTTTTTTAATTCACTAATTCATCTGACGAACTTGTTTTTCTTATTTTAATGATGCACCGCAGGCGCACTATCGACCGGATCTCTTTTTTGAAGTAAGGGCGCAGAGTCGTTCTCCAACTATATCTAGAGAGCAGAACTCAGAATTACATGTAAAAGATAAATCATATTTACATTCTATGCATTTCTTTTAAAAAAAAAGTAAATAATCAAATATGAGATTTAGATGAAAAAATTAATTTTTAAATGACGGATTTCACTCTTTTTAAAAATAAATACACGGCACTTACACAATCCATAATTATATATAACATTACTCAATATGTAATGACTACATCCATGGCCTTCTCTCTTCGAAGGAGACAACGAGGGTGCACGAAGTCTGCACAAAATGGACTGTACCTAGCGAAACTGTCTTTCATTTTGTTTCCAAATAAACGATGCTAGCACCTTTCAACATAAATAGAGTTTTTTCATTTTCACTGGATCAGATTTAGGGACTCTTACCAAACAATTAGATTGGGTGGGAGGTGAGATTTAGAGATCATGACGTACGATTTACTATAGTCAATGAAAGCACCCGTAAACCGTGTAACGTGTGTAGTGTGGATTCTTTGGGAATCAAAATCTAATTGCATTATAAAATTAACAAGATATCAAATTAAAAAAATAATATTTATAATCGTAAAGTGAGTAAGGGAGACTTGCATGACAGCCTATAAGTATATCTAGCACACTAGGTTCGGCCAATAATCCGTGTTTTTCGTTATATTAATTGAATTTGTTTGGCAGCATAAAATAGGTTCCATTTTAGGTAGACTTTAGCCTTAATTATCAAAATAGGTAACGGGCATGTTGTAGTATTATCAATACTATGCTTTAAAGATGACTCGAACCCTCACGCTAATTTGGACGAGATTTTCAGTCAAGCATGTCTATCAGTATTGCAACACAAAGGCATCTCAAAGATAACTCATATTCTATGAATATATATGACATATATAAATATATATATATATATATATATTTAGTGTGATGCAGTTTGGAATATTTGACAAAGGTATAGAAAAGATTGATGAGTTTGATTTTCAAATATTTCAGCTAATTCCTGGCCGGCTCAATGGTAAGGTCATTTAGGCCATTGCCCAAGGCCCTCACTGATCTATGTAAGACTCTCAAAAAAGAAATAACATTTCTTTAAATAATTTTTTATATTTTTCATTGTGTGCGTGTAAGTCCCATAATACTAAATTTAATATTTAATACAATGAATTGTATATTTATATTTTAAATACTTTTTTTAAGATCTTGTTAAATTGAGACACAAAGCATTTCTATTATCTTTTTCTATTTAGTATTTTTCCAGCGCAATCCAATTTCTATTAAATCCTTCTCTTTCTCTGTATCATTAATTGCATTCAATTTGTTTAATTAACCTCAATTCATGGTACAGTACTTAATGTTGTCAGACATTAATCGTCAGAATTTATGTCTCCTTTTAACCTATTTGTTTATTTATTTATTGTCTTCTTCATTTAATTCTCCATCATTAATTTCGATATTTAATTTTAATAGATTTATTTTTTTAATTTTTGACCAAATTTTATAATAATATACATAGAGGTAATAAATACAGTATTAAATGTTCATGTGGGGGGATACATTGCCTTAAAATCTTATATGAGTAAGTTACATATATATTATGTTTATGGCTCATTGATTATTCAAACAAACTCAGACTTGTTCATGAGTTGATGACCACATTTATTATTAGAGTAAACTTAACAACTATTACTATCCACATGTTAAGCTTTATCCCCCCCACCCTTCAAAATTCAATTATAAATAGCACCGTTTTTTACAAACCCTAACACATATTGCACTATCCTGGCCTCTATCTCTCTCGTTGCTAATCGTTGATTGTCAAATCTCTATCTCTCTCACTCTTACTCTCACTCTCTCTTTCAAATTCTATAACAATCATTGTGAAACTAAAGCGAGGATCTCCAAAATATCACCGGTATATATGGCCTCTCATCAATGTTATTCATCTGACGATTGCATTATCCTACCCGCACTCCTTTGTTCTCTTCATTGTTATATTTTCTTTGGATCCATATATACTATGCTCAAGGTATGTGATCTTCTACTTAGTAAGGATGCAAATTACATTTTATTATATTAATTATGAGTTTTGTTTAGTATTTATTCATTTTCTTTTTTTATTGAAATTGTTTTATTTGAGTTTAATGATGTATGGATTGGATTAATCATATGCGTACCCTTTTCTTTTTTAGCCAAATTTTGATTTTTAAGTTCAACTCCACATCAACACCAAGTGTATAGAACCAAGCCAAAGTTAGCTCCGACTCAGAGTTGGAGTCGAAGACAAATCTATGCTCAAGGTATCTGATCTTCCACTTAGTATCGTTGCAAATTACATTTGATTATATTAGTTATGAGTTTTGTTTTGTATTTATTCATTTCCTTTTTTATTATTATTTTTATTTTAGTTAAATGATTTATGGATTGGATTTACCAAACTCATTGGATGAATAAATAAAGCAAGAAAATAAAGATTTAAGATATTGCATTTGACTTCATGAACTGGAACTCTTGTACACTATAACCTACATTGAAACTCTGCTCAAGAAAAACCAAGATGTTTGACACTTCATGTTATACATGTATTTATTATACATGGTAATCCATTTTGTCTGACTACATTATAAGATCATCTCCAATTATTCTTTCTCACTCTATGTTGCTTATATGAACTTTTTAAGGATTTGTATAGCCCATATAGCCTCTTAAAAATCACCTCAATTGAATTATGGCATAAATGATACTCTTCAAAATGGGACACTCCTCTAAATACTTTTAGCCAGCAAATAGTCTTATTGGAAAATAAAGTAGATTGATTTGTATTGACTAAAGCATTCTAATTGGGGTGGTCGAGGCTCCGAAGTAAAATATGATATATGAAATCTTTCTTTTCCTGTACTGATCTATAGACGTGGAACTATCCTTAAGAAAATCCAATATGTATTTACACTTCATGATATGTATACATTATATACATATATAAATATATACATATATATATATATATATATATATATATATATATGTATATATACATGTGTGAATGTTTAAGTACGTGCGGACTACATCATATCATAAAACTCTTCTAGAAAAGCACTTGAATTTTAATTACAATTTCTTGTTCAAAATTGGGTACTCAAACTACATTTAGTCGTTAAATAGTATATATAAATGGTAAGTAAATGAATTAATGAATTGATTTATATGTAATAACACATTAATTGGGGCTCAATAATATGGATATTGTACAATTAATAAAATTTAAGATATCATTTGATCTGTAATGATTTAATGATGGGGGTAATAAGCATTAAAGGAGGTTTAAATGAAACCTTAAAGGCACCCATTAATAAAATTGTTTTGTAAAACTCCTCTATCCATGTTTCTCTCATTAATTGCATTAATTTGTTCCATTATACTTTATTTAAGGAAAGTTAATGTTGTGGGACAGTAATTCTCAGAATTTATGTCTTTTGTATTTATCCTCTAATTGTTTATTTATTTAGTGTCTTCCTTATTTAATTCAGCTCATTAACTCAAATTTCCAATTCTTGATATTCTAATTACCCTCCTTCCTTATTTACTTCTCCACATTAACTCCTTTGATATTCAAATCTATGTTTTATAAGAAAAAACTTGTGAATGTAAGAACGTATCAATGCAAGTCATGGTAGGAATAGGAGACATTCACATGAAGAAATCCCTTAAAGATAGCCAATGGTAAGAGATCGAACTATTCATATATTAAACAATGTAGCAAATTGAAACTCATAAATGATGGTGTTGATTCAATTTTGTATGTATTGTAATAACTTTATATCTCAGCAAATATATATATCTCTTGTAGCAAGAGTCAAATATCAATTATAATCTAATAAAATTATATGTTGTATCACGTACTGATCATAATAGAGAGTTGACTCATCCTAATGTCCATGGAAATTATGTAAGTATTATTATTTGTTTTAATTAAACATATTTGAATATTTGTGGTGATATTAATTATTTATCTTCTGTGTAGAAAAAAATGTTTGCTCTATGTATTAAATTTGGATCAGATCAAAATTCCTCTATAAGTGATGTTGAAATTTTTACACAAGTTCAAGATTCACGTTCAGATATTTGAGGGGTTTGGGTCACTATGTAAATCTTTCTACCCTTCCTCATCTTCTATGTATGCCTCCAACACCTCTAGAGCGTTAGAGGAAGTGAGGTCTAAAATCGAGAAATTCAGTACAAGGCAGCCTGAGTTAGAGGCTTTATTGGTGAAATAAGTAAATATGAAGATGCGTATGAAACAACAAGAACAACAGCAAGGTGAGTTCAAGACAGAGATGCAACTCTAAATATAGATGCTTATGCAATAATTCAAGCCTTAAGTAACTGATTTACATATACATACATATTTTGGGATCTACTAGTACTACTATTTTATTTATTTATTTCGCACTTTTGAGACTACTTTTATGTGTATTGAATAAATTGTAATGTATTTTTTTAAATATTAAGTATGTCTATTTGGTTTTTCATTATTAGGTAAAATAAAATAGTTACCATTCGAACGAACTAAAACCATTCAAAAAAAAATTAGTAAAACTATTCGAGCATTGATACAAAACGTTTTAATGTAATCGTTATAAAATGTTTGATCAACACTGGGAACCGTTTGAACGACAGCATCGAACATGAAATCAACGTTCGAATGTCATCTCATAGCAAGTCGTTTGATTGTATCATAGTCTGATAACTCAATATGTTCAAACATATTTTACTATTCGACCATCAAATTTTGTGTTTGAATGGTTTCCCATGCCAATACGGTCGATCGAACTGGTATCAATTGACCACTCACAAAGAACGTGTTCGAACATAATTGATGATCAAATGTAATGTTTGTACCATTAGAGCATTATTCTATGACAAAATTTAATCATCTCAAAAAGAAGTTCTATTCAAACCCAAACGAACGATTTTTATTCAATTTCATCCCAAAAATATAAAAAATATTTTTGGGATGAAATTTAGTTTCTCGTCCCAAAATTCCTTTTGGGATAGTGATATTTGAACAAATTTTTTTCATCCCAAATTTTATTTTCGGATGAAAACCAAGTTTTTTGGGATGAAAACCATTCAAGCATTTTGGGACTATTCCCAAAAAAATTGTTCGGTTATAGTAGGAGATCATCGAACTACTAGTCACATCTTAAAGGATGAGTTTGGGTGGATTAATAAATAGTAGTGAGTTGAGATGACATGCCAGGGTGAGTTTTGTGGGACCCACCTAAAATGATGAGTTGAGTTATTTATAAATAGTAGTGAATTGAGATGGCATGGTGATGTGAGTTTTGTGAAGCTTACCTAAAATAAGTTTACATGTGTTTAGATGTTAAAATGAATTTATATATATTTATGAAAAGTTAAAAACGGTTGTAGATCCCGCGTGTAAAAAGATATTGAGTTGAAAAAAATTATGGGTCCCACATATAAAGATGTTTTTAATTAAAATAAGTTTAGTAATTTGAGAATTGAATGTTTGAATGTTAGACTCACCTTAAAATTAAACTAAACGGAATTAATTTTAATTGAGTTTAAGTTCCAAACGGAGCCTAATTATGTTGTCAGACATTAGTTGCTTATTGTCTTCTCCATTTAATTCTCTATCATTAATTTCGATATTTAATTTTAAGCTTTCTCAGTTGAGATTTTATTTTTTTAATTTTTTTGATGGAATTATATAATAATATACATAGCGTGATAAATACAGTATTAAATGCTCACGTGGGGGCATACATTGTCTTAAAACCTTATAGAGTAAGTTGCATATTATGTTTATGGCTCATTTATTATGCCAAACACGCTTAGACTCGTTCATGAGTTGATGACAACATTTATTATTAGAGCAAGGTATTGTTACATTTTCTTTGGATTCATACTATGCTCAAGGTATGTGACGTTCGACTTAGTATCGATGCAAATTACATTAGATTATATTAATTATGAGTTTTGATTTGTATTTATTCATTTTCTTTTTTAATTGAAGTATTTTTTATTTTAGTTTAATGATTTATAGATTGATGAAACTTACTCGGAGAACAAAAAAAACAAATTTCTTTTAATAAAACACGAGGCTAAATAGAGGGGATGAATAAATAAAGAAAGAACAGAAAGATTGTAGATACTCTATTTGACTTGGATCCTTGCCTATATCCAATGTTAGTGTAATTGATACTCTTATAAGAATATATATACTCTATTAGGCTTGAAACTATGCTTAAAAAAATTGAATGTCTTAACACTTTATGGGTATATTATAACTTATCTATATATTTCTAATAGCACATTAACTAGGATTCATTAATATGGATATTATACAATTAATAAAATTAGTACATCATTTATGACATAATTTAATAAGAGCCCTTGATAGAGGCTATATATATGGGTGCACAAACTCTCAAAGGTCATATAAACAACATGAATTAAGAGAATGGAGATAAACTTTAGTCGGACAATGGATTATCAAAAATGTTATCTGGAGAATAGATTCTCTCTATAGTTTTCTAGTAATCCATTGATTCGATTAAAGTGATGTATTCCATATATATCTATATCTATATCTATATAGAGTGGCGAATGGATTGATTTTTCTCTTTATCAAGTGATGATACAGAGTTACGAGAATAATTAGATATATAGGCAATCAATGATCCGAGTCAAATTTAACAACTAAATCTTTCTTTTCCTTCATTTATTTATCTTTTAGTACTTCGACCTTGTGTTTCTTGAAAAATTTGTCTAATTTTGTGGGTAAGCTCCAGCTATCTCGTGAAATTTACTCCAAAAGAAGGATGAGATCTTGCAAAATTAAATCATTGGGTTAGGGTATCGAGAAATCATAGTTTCTTAAGTTTTAAAAAAAATAATTCTGGATGGGATCTGTGGGGACTATGCCAAACTGAGATATATCCCCTCACGCAGGCATAATCCTGGCGACAATGAGGCAGACAAGCAAGCGACAATGAGGCAGACAAGCAAGCAACATGCGACCAAGGTAAAGGTAAGTTAAGCAGCATGTTGTAGAGAGTCTGACAAATGTGGGATAGCATAGGGTGATGATTCTGGGGTGTAAAAAAAACTTCGAAAACCGGTGGCCCGAACCAAAACTGGTTTCAAAAAATGGAAAACTTGCCAGAACTAGCCCGATTTCAATTCCAGCCAGTTTTGGCCCGGACCGGACCTTTTGTATTTAATATATATTTTTATTTTTTAAAAATATTATATATAATATGTTTTATATTATATATAATATATAATAATATAAATTATAATTTATAAAATAAAAGTTTAATCTTAATCATGAAAATTTAATAGATCATATGCTTTAAAAATAAAATATATATATATTAATAACATTTTATGGCTTAATAAATTAAAATTATCAACAAATTCCTTTCGAATATTTGATAAATACATACTAATGTATATTAATCTATTAATTACATTTTATGCCTATTAGTATTAGTAATTCACTTTAAGTCTATATATAAATAACTATATAAATCATTATAGTATTAGTATATACTAATACGTACTACATCACTAGAAGTCTATATGATACTATAGTGAATCAATGATATCGTAATACTAATACTATTATATAGTTATACTAAATTAAAATCACTATAACAAATACTAATACTAATATAGTTATACTAAATCACTATAACTAATACTAATATATAATTATACTAATATTAATAGTCTAATACTATTATATAGTTATACTAATCACTGATTCACTATAACTAAAAGTCTAAATCACTATAACCATAAATAGTATCAGTATTACTATGACTATATCACCTTGACCATATATTATTATATATTATTAATATCACTATTAGTATAGTATATAGTATGATTTCGATCGCCTATTTTTAATTGATAATAACTTATTCATACTAAATCCGAATTATGCGCATAATATGCCAAATTAAAGCTTATGAACCTAGCTTTCTAAGCATATAAAATTTATTTCTATAAAATAAGATTTGGTGGGTTAAAGGTTGGCTCAAAGTCACGATCCAAACATGAACTTTAAAATTAGGAATTTGGATCTCTTCTTCTATATCCAACGAAACTGCACCAAATTTAAGAGACATGTTTCTGACATTCCATTGAATGTTTTCATGCAGAGAATTCAACCTTAAACATGTCATACCATAGCCTCTAATGAAAAATCCAAAACACAAACACTCATGACATATCACCTATTATATGCTTTTAAACTCATTCCAAAGCATCAAACATGTAATCATATTCATATGGGAGAAAACAGAGCTTTTCTTTTGTATGTATACTTTTTCCACACTTTTTAATTTAATGGACATAAAAACTCTTATTTAAAGAGTTTTCATATGGGAGTTTAATTAACTTCCCTGAAATTAAGTGGTAGTTATGTAGAGTTAATTTATAACTTTCCCACCCATGTCACAACACAGCTCATGGGTACCCACTACTAACAACATATATGTGTGTATATATATACACATATATATAATAATTTAAATGTTGTGCTAGTGAAGAATAAATGTTATACAATGAGCGGTAGATAGAGGATCATAGAGCTTTCCCACCCAAATAAAAAAAAAATGCTTCTCAAGAAAACAAAAGACAAGATGCTGCATTTGACTCTGATCATTAATCCCGGCCCTATATATGATCTCACTACAACACATTTAAAACTAGGTCTTTAATAAACTATATCATCTATATATATAGATGATATATATATATGTAATATATAATATTTATGGAATATATCACCTGAATCAAATCATGACAACTATAACGACGATTACCAGAAATTTACAAGGATGATTCATTCTCCCTATAACATTTTTGGGACTCCACTGTCAAACTAAAGTTTATCTCCATCATCTTTCTCAATTGATATTGTTTGTATGAACTTTGAGGGTTTGTACTCATATATATATATAATATATATAGCCTCAAACAATGAACCCTAATAAATTCTGCCATAGATGACACTCTTTAACTTTATTAATTGTATTTATCCATATTAACGAACCATAATTAATACTTCAATAAATATATTAATCAATTCCTTAATTTAGTTTTTGCAATACTATGTCATGATGAATCTAAATCTCACAGATTTATTGCTCAAACTCTATGGTTTATGGTTGGAAAGAGATAGATACATAAGTGGGTTAGACAACATTTATTGAACATTTAATGCTGCCGCATAAATTAATTTGGCAGCATTAAATGCTCAATAAATGTTGTAAAACTCATTTTATGTATTTATCTCTCTTCCACTATAGATCCTAGAGTTCAGACTAGAACTTTTGATGATCAAAAATCCCTATTTGACAACAATATGTATGTATGTACCCTATTTTTTTTACAAGAAATTGTAATAAAATCCAAGTACTTTTTTAAAGAAGTGTTATAAAAACATGCTTAATTTTGATCATTTATAGGTTAAATAAATGTTATGCATTTTACAACATTTATTATAGACCAAGAGTTTTCTAGGCAATATTAAATGGTCATAAATATAATATAACTCATTTTATGTATCTATTTTTATTCTACCCCAAATCTTAGACTTTTAACATAACTCTAGTGGATTTTTTGAGCCTAACCATGCCTTTTGTGAAGAATTTAAAGTATCAACTTTCAGGGTTCCCCCAAACCAGTCCCTTCACTCAAAACGCATGATATTTTTTCAAAAAATCTCAGAGAGATGTTAGAAGTTCAGGATTTATAGTAGAATAAAAATAGACAAATAAAGCGGATTCTATAATAATTATTGAGTATGTAATGCTGTCTAGAAAACTCAAATAGACAATAATAAATATTGTAGGACATGTAACATCGATTGATTCACAAATGATATAACTAAACATCCTAGCTAGAAGACAAATTCTTTACCCAAAAAAAGTACTTGAATTTAATATACAATTTCTTATGAAAAATGGGATACTCAAAATACTTTTGGCAGTCAAATAATAATTAGTAAGAAAATGGAGATTGGTTTATACTTTATATTGACTAAAACATTAATTAGTATTCCTTTATATGGATAAATACATATATATCAAGTTAAAGAGCATATATCAAATATGGCTGAATTTATCAAGTGTGCTTTCAAGTACAAATCCCCAAAAAAGTTTATACAAGCAGCATGAATTGCGTAAGAGAAATTGGAGCTGAACTTTAATCTGATAAAGTATTATATATACATATATTAATGTGTATATATATTACATAAAGTGTCAAACATACTGAATTTTCTTAAGCATATATAGTTCGGAGTCAAATGCAGTATCTTAAATCTTCCCCCCCCCCCAACCCGCAAAAAAAAAAAAAAAATCCTTGTTTATTCAGATAATTAGTTTAACTTTGTGTTTTTATCAGGGCAATTTTTTTTTCCCCTGAGTATCCTTTATCTTGCACTCTATAGAATGTTTTTCTTCACGGGCACAATACTTAAATAAAGTCTAACTATTTGGCCATCATTTTTTTAAAAATTGTTTTGGACAAAAAAATTGCACAAGATGCTAAATCTATGTACGCATAGTGTAGGATGTTTAAAAATTCCTAGATAACATGTAATTTAACTTTTTAACTTATAAAAGAAAAACATGTAATTTAACTTTTTATAAAATCATTACCCAATTATTATCTAAACATAAAAATAAACACAACTTTTACAAACCTCAAAAAAAAAATACTCTTAAGAAATACTATTCGAACAAATTTCCAACTCTACCCATCAACTTTCATAAACTAAGTTTTTCATAATCAAACATGACATTAGTCTCACCGGTTAATGATACACCTAGGGGAGTAATGATACACCTACAACTCTTTTGCAACTATTTTACTACTCATTTTCAATCAATCAACTCAATCGCACCACTCTATTAAAAATAAATTTCAATATTGCAAAACGACTCTCCATTTCATATAAACTTGTAAAACAGTTATGAAATGGTATTAAGTAGATCATTTCCTTACTTGTTTGTATCATGTGTTTGTTGGAGTCTTCATGATCATTTCCATTTGAATAGAAATAGTCATGAGTCAGTCTCCATTACTATTGGAAAAGAAGCAAATATCAAGCAATATAATAATCAAATCAAAAATTTTATAATTGTATAGTACCTATCACACTATTCCTAAACATATTAAACACACGCCCTTGCACGCATGCGCGCGCACACGCACACACATATATAGACACACATACACAAACGTACAAGCAATTCCTAACCAAATTAATTTCAAGCGGACACAGTATTGTAAGATTCGCTCTAAGTCTCTCCTTAACATATAAAGTTCATGAGAATCCTCCACACACTTCTTTGCTTTCCCAGCTTCTTTGATGAGAGTCACAAATTAGGATGAGCATATGTATTTACGAAAAAGTTCATGTGGATTCCAATCACAGGTAAAAGAACAAACATAAAGATTTACAGAAAGCATATTTTGATGGCCACCAAATAGTTAAAGACTTTATTTAAATACAACGTCAATGAAGAAAAAACCCTATAGAGAGATAGATATTAGAGCCTACCAACGAAAATATACAAGTTTCTCAAAAATGCACAAGATTGAACTAATCGGTAAATAAATAAGAGGAAAAGAAAGATTGAAGATGTTGCATTCGACTTGGATCATTGATCTCCTATATTATGACAGTAACTGATCAACTCTTACAAGACTTGGATCACTGATCTCCTATATTATTATATTTGGAACTATGCTTAATTAAGAGAAGAAAACATGTTTATTTACCACTTTGTGTACATGTGTGTATATCTTTGTGGAATACATCACTTTAATCGAATTGGTGGATTACCAGAAGACTATAAGGCAGCTGGGATTTATTCTCCTATCATATTATTAGTAGTCCACTCCCTAGCTAAAGTTTATCTCTATCCTCTTACTCCAGTCATGTTGTTTGTATGAATTTTAAGGATTTGTACACCCATATATATTGCCTCCAGCTATGACCCCTATTAAACTCTGCCATAAATGATCATACTCTTCAGCTCTATTAATTGTATTTATCCATATTAGTTAAATTAATGGCTCAATAAATATATACATCAATTCTACAATTCAAGGGATGTTTGGAAACATTTTCCATCTCATCCCATCCCATCCCATCTCATCTCATTTCTTTTCCAAATATCATTCAAACACAAATAGTTTCAAACTAATCGTTACAACTTTTTCAAACTAATCATTACAACTTTCCCAAACTATCAAACTTTCAAACAAAAAACAATTCAACTTTTTCAAATCCCAAAATAAAAATTATATTAAAAAATTATATTCTAACAATATTTTAACTTTATAATATTTTTTATTCAACTTTTTCTCTCTCATTTCCCAAAACCCAATGAATACTTAACTCAAACTATTTCACTACTATTCACAAACCATCTTACGGCTATTCACAAAATTCTCATCTCATTGCATTCCCCAAATATCCCCTCATTCACTTGTAATGCTACTTGACTACCAATTTTTTTAATACCCCTTTTTTGAACAAGAAATTGAAATTAAATACAAGTACTCTGTTTTTTTTTTTAAGTTTCCTGATAGGATGCTTATTTTGTATCAATTAGATATTAATATTGTAGGACATATAACCTTCGTCATCAAAATAAAACATCCTAGTAGAAAACATCTTTAAAAATAAAATACTTGGATTTAAATTCCAATTCTTCTTCAAAATGGGACACTCTTAAGTACTTTTGGCTAGCAAATGGTATTGTTAGAAAATTAAGGAGATTGATTTATATTGACTAAAGCATTCATTAGTGTTCCTTTACAATGATAAATACAAATATATCAAGCTCAAGAGTATCATGTACGGAGGAATTTACAACGGGTGATTTTTAAGAGGCTATATGGGCTATGCAAATCTTTAAAAGTTCATATAAGCAACAAAAGAGTGAGATAGATAATTAATTGGAGAGGAACTTTAGTAAGATAAAGTGGTATTACCATATATTGGATTTTTTTTAAGCATAGTTTCAAATTTTCAATATAGGATATAGTGCTACAAGAGTTCCAGTTACTCTCATCATTGGATATAGGAGATCGATGATCCGAGTGAAATTCAAAATGTAAATCTATCTTTTTTCCCTTTATTTATTCAAAACGGAGTCAGAATTAAAGTTCCAAATTTTGAAGAATAGTGTTAATTTGGTAAATCTAACCTAGAAACCATTACTAAAATAACAATTTCAACTAAAAAAGAAAGGAAGCAAATGAATAATATAAAATAATAATTAGTGTAAATAAATAGTAATTTACACCAAGGATAAGATGAAGATAAAAGACCTTGAGCATAGCGTGAATCGAAGCAATCCGTAATGATAATGAACAATAAGCGGACGAAGGAGTGTGAGCAAGGCAATCCGTCGTGGAGAATGAGGTGAGTGAGAGCACAAACCAGTGCAGTTGTGGCAATCAGCCTCTTTGATTTCATGGCGACTGTTATAAAATCAAAGAGAACGAGAAAGATTTGGCAGCCGGCCGGAACATGAGGAATGAGAGATAAAGATGTTGGGATATTAAGATAAGTATTAGGGTTTACAGAAAACGATGCCATTTATAGTTCATTTTTAAGTTTTTTTTTTTTTTAAAGGCATTTAAGATTAAAGTTCTTCCCGGTCACCGAAAAATTCATCCTAAAAGTATCCCGAACTGTAAATTTTATTTGTTTTATTTTTTTATTTTTTATGTATTCTTTTAATCATCATAAATATTTTAAAAAAAATTAAAAACATAATATTATTTACAAAAATTTCTTTAATCATTAAATAAATAAATAAAAAATTAGGACACATTCAAAACATATATTCGGTAGTATTTCTGTTAGATAATTGTTCGACTTTGAACTCCCGATATGCAAGTTTTTATTATATACTAGATATGAGTCTACGTGCAAGACACGCATTCTCACGTTGAAATTAGTGCTGTTAAGTTTTTAACATATATGACAATATATAAATTTCAATAAGCATATCAATTATAATAAAAAACGAACGAAGAAAAATTATAATAAATAAAAACCATGGGCCGCCATATTCTCATTATCTCACCGGCAACCTTCCAGCTATCTAATCTACCATTCATTAGCTTCGATTTGTTACCGTTTAAGCTCATCCATCTCTATCTCCGATTTGTGCTTTTGGATCTTCAACCACCGCCCACGCCACTACTCACGATCAATCACCACTACCATCAATTTCATTGACACCTCTAAACTCTTCCCAAGCTATCACATGTCTTTGTTGTCTCTGTTCAAAATTTGATATTTTGATACCCATGGCCTTAGCCTAAATTGCATTGTTACATTTCTGTATCACCGCCTCTTACACATCTTTGATCCTTCGAAAATTATATTTTAGCATTGTAAGTAATTTTTCAAAAAATTTCTTTAAATTTAATTATTTTGTTGCACTAACAACTTTTCTGCAGTTGGTTGGTTGTGCTGGACTTGGAGTCCGAGGAGTATGGTGTGACGTCCCCAACTCCCACGTACAGACACGTGGAAATCAATGCATCGGGATGATAACAACACTGGTCACACATTCCATCGCCAAGTGCCAAGTGCATGTAAATGCAACATGTATACAAATAAACCACGCAGCAAATAATAAAGTCTTACAACTAAGTACCAGAATCTTGTTTCAATACAAACCAGTTTAAAACACCGTAATGAAATATTACAAGTTAAACACTGTTTCAAATACCAATTACATAACATAAAAAAAAACAAATAAAGATAATATCCAAAGGTAAAACAACTCCAAGTCAAAACTCTGGCGGAGCCGCCTCCTCGGGCTCAGCCTCCTCCTCCTCCTCCTCCTCAACCTCTGCATCAAAATCTACGGTATCAAAAATGATGCCGCAAGTAAGTAATAATCCAAACACCACAAGATAAAAATATATTACACTCAATAATATGCATGAAAAGATGCCAAATGCACATGTCCCAAAAATCCACATTTTTACCACGCATGCCAAAATCTCATTTTAGCCCAAAACATATCCTTTAAAATAAGTCATTGTCATTATCCTAGATAATGACCCAAACCAAGAAACCACAATTTTTTCAGAAAATGGATCACAATATTCTCTTACAAAACCTCGCCATTTTCCTAGAAAATGACCCATATCTAATATCCAAAACCAATTCCAATTAAAGCATGCACCATGATCTCCCATAGGGATCATCCGCACACTCTGGCTCCTATGCCACACCGTAGGTAACGACTACGCATGTGACATCTAAACGAGTGATACTCAGTCTCACGCCCAGCGCGTACCAGGACCAAGGATCCTCTAATCCCTGCCAGCCGAGGGACCACAAAGTCCACACGACAGCGTTACTGTATCGTGCGATCCAGTCGTCACCCAGCAACAACCCAGAGGATGTCACTCAGTATTATCCACTCCCGAATGACCAGAGGAGCTCCACCGAGATAATCCGGCTTGAGGTCGTGATATACACACACCCGAAAATCCATTTACACATGAAAATCCAATTTTCAGTATCCAACACATGTATATGCATGCACCATACAATGCAAATGATATGACACAAAATATTCAAAAATTCTCAACATCAACAACAAACAAACAACTCCGTCCTCAAATCCATCTGACCCTCAACTCCTTGGACTCAGTCTGGAATAACCAACCAGTCACAAATTTATTATAAAAGCAATAATATATTTAAATTTAAAATGAAGTTTGGAAAATACTTACAACACTATATGATAATTTTCGAATGATCAATGAGCTGTAAACGGCAAAGAAAAAGCAACGTAACAATGTAAAAACACTGTGGCCGTGGGTTGTAAAATACCCACTTTTGAATGGGGACGAACCAAGGCTTGAGATTGATAGGGAATGACTTAGAGGTGTTTATGAAACTAGTGGAAGTGAGGATTGGCCGTGGGTGGCGGTGAAAACAGAAATGGAATGCCAAAATACCCAAAACAAAAGGTGAGGTCGTGGGAGCTGTTCCGGTCATGGATCGGAGCTGGAAATAGATGGTTTAGGATGGCAAGAAGTCGGTGATGAAGTGGTGAAGAGATGGTGGCCGGAGGTGGAACAACGGTGGCGAAAAGACTCAAAAATCATGCAGCTTGTAAGAGCTCGTAGTGGTTAACGGTGGCTCGAATGGAGGTGAAATTTGATAGGGATGATCACCGGTTGAAGGGGAAGAAATCTGGGTGGGTGGTGAGATGCACAGTGCCGGCGAACGGTGGTTCTGGGCGAAGGAAGAAAACGGCGATAATGGGGAAGGAAAACAGCTTCACGAGAGAGAGAGAGAGAGAGAGAGAGAGAGAGAGAGAGAAAACCGGGGAAAGGATGAGGAAAAAGAAAGAAAAAAGAGAAACAAGAAAAAAGAAAAAGAGAAAAAGAAAAGATGGAGAAAAGAAATGAGGTCCAATCCTCACTTCTGGAGTCCAGAAACTGGTCCAATGAAAACAACTTTAAAAGCTATAAAACAAAGAAAATAATTTAAACACAACATAAAGCTAAATTATAATAAATAACTAATAAAAACTAACAACTCAATTTTAAATCCAAAAATAAGCTAAAATAATTTAAACTCAAAACAATAAATAATATTAAGAAAGCTTTACAAAATAAATTTCACAACTAAATAAATCCAATTAAAACCAGATAATTTAAAATAAAAAAACTAATATTTTAATTAAATTAAAATACTCCTTCAGTGAAAATATACGTAAAAAGGGGATATCACATATGAGACTCGGGTTGGATTTGAGGATGGTTTGTTTATTGAGATGAATTGTGCTTGTGTGTATTATGTTGTGTTTGGTATTATGATTTTTATTACATGTATATTTATGCGTTGTACATAAAAACTAGGTTTTCATTTGAGAAAGGAATTTGAGTTGATTTGTGATAAATGATTGGTAAGGATTGAAATAGAGGAAAAATAGACTGTAAGGATGATGATAAGCAGAGACGGTGGTAGAGTCTCGCCTGTAATTCTCACCTACAATGCATGTGGTAGGGATGATGGTAGTCCTGCCTGCAATTTCTGCATACAGTGTATTTTGTAGGGATGGTGGTAAGCATGAATGGTGGTAGTCCCACTTGTTATTCCTATCTATGGTGCATGCGGTAGGGATGGTGGTAAGCAGGGATGATAGTAGTCATGCATGCGATTCCCGCATACAGTGGGAGCTATAGGGATGGTGATAAGCAGGGATAATGGTAGTCATTCCTGTGATTCCCGTCTACGGTGCACGCGGTAAGGATAGTGGTAGAGTCACGCTTGTGATTCCCGCCTACAGTCACAAGAAGAAGGAATTTTAAAACAAATATTATCTTGGCAAACATAAGCAGTATTGAGCTCATATTTGATCTTCATCTCAGATCCATTTGCCAAAAAATAATCTTTCAATAAATTTTTCATAATATTTACCAGGAATTATTCTTGCTTGGATACAATTCATATCTGATCTGGAATCAATCATGGCAATAATAGAAAATTCAAATTCATGGGTATATTTAGTATATTATAGCATATAATACTATAGTAATAATATATTGTAGTATATTATAATATATATTATAATTATATTATAGATTATAATAATATACTATAGTATATTATAATATATATTGATATAGTATTAGTCTAACTATTAATATGCACTATATAATATTAATATAACTATTACTAAAATTAACTATAGTGATATAAGATTTTAAAATTTAATATTATATTAATTAGTAATTTATCATATATTACAAAACTATTTTATATATAATTATATATAATATAAAAAATTAAAATATATATTTGAATCGGTCCGGTCTGGTTTTAGGAAAAGAAAAATCGGAACCAAACTGATTTTAATCGGTTTTAAGAAAAATATAATCAATACCGGACCAAACCAAACTTGGTACCGGATCAAACCCACCGATTCGGTCTGGTCTGGTCTAGTTTGGTCCGGTTTACCAGTTTACCGATTTATTTTTACACCCCTATATATGTTTGTTCACATATTTTTGTTGCTCACTCAATCCCTAAATAGATTATAGACACAAGAACAACCAAACATATAGCTTAAGATCAAGTTAGGTTCATAGATTATAGAATAATACCAACTGGTAGACATAGGGGTGTAAGACTATCAGTCCAGACCGAAAAAACCGACCGAACTTATAGTCTTATTGGTCGATCTCAGGGGTGGACCTGATTGAGACCGAGATTGACCGAATGTAGTAGTTGTATAATTAATTATTTAATTTTCATTCAATGAATTATCATTGACCATATATACAATGAAATTATTTAATATTCATTAACCATATATAAAATGTTGAAAAAATCACTTAATTTTAATTTAATTAATTTTTTGTCAAAAAAAGAAAAAAGAGGAAAAAAAATGTTCATGGACCAAATGAACCAATAGCTAACGGTCCGGTTTGGCAAAAAAAAAAATGGGCCAAAATTTTCAGTCCATAACCTCCCTCGAATCGAACCAAACCGATTACACTCCTAAGCAGACAATACATTATATTGGGTAATAAAACTCGGGAGGAAGTGCTTGGAGTTGGCACCTACTAGCTTAAGATGCATCTGGGTCACTTGTTATTTCTTCATGATGTGCTATATGGTGTTCAATGTAATCTATTTTCAGTTATTTTTATATTAAAACTTGATTTTACTTATCACTTTGATAGCCCTCAGCTAGACTTTTATTTGGATAAGACTTTGTATGGACATGGTTTTCATTCAAATGGTTTTTTTTTTTTTTTTTTTTAATGTTGGATTTAGATAATTCCTCATTTTCTTTTATGGCATCAAATGATGATGATATTATTTATACTTCATTGAAATGACATGCTAAATTAGGCCACATATAAAAAGATAGAATGGCTCGACTAGCTAGAGAATGCCTATTAGGGTCTCTCACTAATCTAAGTCTACCTATATGTGAGCCTTGTTTAGCCGGTAAGGCCTGTAGGAATCCTTTTGAAAATGCTTCTAGGGTATCTTAACCGTTAGAGCTAGTTTATTCTGATATTTGTGGACCTATGAATGTAAAGGCACACCATGGCCCCTCTTATTTTCTCACGTTTCAATTATGTCTATATGATCTCTCATTGCTTTGAAGCGTTAGACTACTTCAAGCACTTTATAACTGAGGTTGAGAATCAGAAAAAAAAATGAGTTTAAAAATTCTACGAACTGATCAAGGTCAAAAGTACTTATCTAAAGAGTTTCAAAAACTATGTGAGCAAAAAATGATACATATGGAATTAACAATTCCTTGCACACCACAACAATATAGTGTTGCAGTAAGGAGGAATCGTACCTTATTGGAAATTGTTTGATCAATGATAGCACAAGTTGACCTGTCAATATCATTTTGAGGGATGCTCTTCTAGCTGTAGCCTATATTTTGACTTTAGAGCAAATAAACATATCTTCATCAGATATTTAGAGAGCTCAAAGGGTTATGTAATTGTCACAACCCCACCATATCATAAGAGAGACCGTGATCCCGTACATGTTCTTTTTCCTATTATGACTGTATATTATTATTATTAATAATGCCCATATTATTATTAGTATTAGTATTTTTTTCAATAAGGTACAATAATATGTGACGGGCTCAAATGCATCACGCATGAACTTTAGATTTCTAAACTAAAAGGAACACCTGATAGACATACATTTACATTCATTTATAAAGTACTCTCAGAGTCCACCATCTATTCGTCTAATCTAACTATTTTAAACAAAAAGGCACTCAGCCTCTACAGTCCTTACAAAAGAAAACTAACTTAAAGCAGGAGGGGTTTCCATCATCCCACCATAAAATATACATTATACCCAAAGGTATCTTGTCTAAAAGTTAACCCAAATAAACATTCCCATGTGGGATCCATTATCAAAACATAGGAGAACATATGTCGTCACAGAAAAGAACCAAACTACCCAGGGAATACTAAACATCAGCCCCTTCCTCCTCAGCATTACCTAGCTCCTCAGCAATTTCGTCTATACCTGGACGTTTAAAATATAAATACAAAGTGAGTTTAATACTCAGTAAGCAGTACACCATGATGTTAACTTAATAAGCATCTAGTATTTCTTTTAAAAACATGCATCCATAAACTATTACTAATTCTGGTAATACTTTCATGCATAAATAGCTTAAAAGTTTAATCATGCTTTCATGCATACACTTTCTTCATGACTTCATGCATACACTTATTTCTTATTACCATGCATATACTTTCTTCATACTTTCATGCATAATCTTTACTTCTTATTTTCATACATACTTATATATCATACTTTCATGCATACACTTAATTTCATTTTTCACTTTCTTTTGGTTGGCACACTGTTACTCCCCGTGTGTTAGGGTTAGCGGTTCTTTTGGACCTGGATCCTACTCGTGGCCATAGGTTAGGAATCCCTTTCCATCAGGGAGCAGCACTGAGTGCACTACCAGTACTTCTTACCCGGCATTGCAATCTACTCATTTCTTTGGTACCCTTTCCATTCATATGGCCATTACATATTTTCATACATTAACCTTCGTTCATTTCTTTTCTTTTTTTGAAATCAAACATTTTTAGCATCTTTCTTAGTTCGATGCATATGCGTTTAGTTTTGGAAAATAGCATTTCATGTCATGCTTACATATAAGTAGAGAACATTGGTTATTTCAATGAGCATGTATGAAAATTCCATGACTTAAAATATACGTGCATGCATTACCATATACACATACAAACAATTATAATCGATAGGATACTTAACATGGGCTACCAAGAAAGGCTTTTGCATAATATAAGTTCATTTATTCTTTAATTAGAGGAACGTTTGGAAAGAGATAGAGAGATATTCTTTCACAAGAGAACTTGGCGTGGGAGCATAGTCATAGCTACTTACCTCGATCCGCTTCAATCCTCTTAACTTCAGTAAATCCTAATCCAATAAATAAGAAGTGTGTTAATACTCATCCAACATCCTTTAGGCCTCCTTTTAATGAGAAACTAAAATATTATAAATCTACCGTCGTTTTCTACCCTTAACGTTACTTCAAATAATAAGAAAATAATTAACCTAGTTAACACATATTATTTAGTTAAGCACAACATAGGAAATAACTAAAATAACCCATTAAATAATTCAAATCCTTAACCTCAAAGTTTATTATTAGATCATTTAACACCCCCTTTAAAACAAGTTTATAAGATTACATATAACCAAAATAATCTTAATACTTCTAGCCTCCTAAAGAAGAAAACACAACACCACTTTCAAAATAAACTCTTTACACAATACTCATACCAAATTTATTCCAAGAAGCATTTAGGACTTTAAATAAGTTCATTTATTAAAACCCCTCTTTTATTTCAAATATACATAAAAGTACAACACCCATAAAATCTCCTTATATATATATTTGGTTACTCAAAACAGTCCATAAATATATATATATATAAATATATATATTAATTCGGTTACTCAAAATAATGCATGTATATATATATATATACAAAACACAACTTCAAAACAGCCCCATATATGCATTCAATCACTTAAAACAGAGTATATATATGTATATACAAAACACAACATCAAAACAACCCCATATATAAGTATATACATGAAACACAACCTCAACACAGCCTTATATATCAATATACATGAAACACAACCTCAAAACAGCCTTACATATGTATATACACGAAACACAACCTCAAGACAGCCTTATAGACACTCGGCTAAGCCAAACAGAACACATACACATATATATACCAAATCATAACACAAAGAGATGAAAAAAAAAAAAAACTGGACACAAATACCACACATGGTTCGGTTGGCCCTAACAATACCGCAAAACCAAATACATATATACAAGATAATTCATGTATTTCAAAACCCATATATTACCCATACTAAGAAATGAGTTAAGAACCTCTTACCCCCAACTTCTTCACTTCTTGGAAGATGAAAGCAACTTGAAATTCCAACGATAAGCAAACTCAAAGTGGTATGGAAAAGAGATATATGGTACGGTTTGGGGAAATAAATTTCTTTATGCCATTTCAAAATCACACGGTTTAAATGATGGGAATAAATCTTGGTTTTCTCTTGAATTAAAAGATGAAGGAAGAAGAAGAGGAAATGAGAGTAGGCGTCAGCTTGAGGAAGTGAGAAGAAACTTACAATTCTCTTGACTTCTAACTGACAGAAATCCTAAGGAAATAAAAGGTTTGGTCAAATATTATCTTCATTAGGTGAGGATTGGACGGTTTAGATTAAACCTAAGGAGATAGTTATTGCACCTACCTCAATCCAATGATGTAAATTCAATGGACCAAATTCATAAATAATTTAAAGTTAAGGACTTAAGAGAAAATATATTAAGGGTATTTAAATCATCATCTCAACTCATTTTAATAATTCACATAAAATAAAAACACACCCATCTTAAAATAAAATAAAATAAATTAATAAAATAATAAAAATATTTGCATGAAAATATTTAACTTAAGAAATAAAATTAAAATGACGTAAAAACCCACGTAATAAGACTCGGGTATTATAGTAATATTTGGTGAACATCCTAGTAGAAAGATACAGAAATAGAGTCACGTGATATCACATTTCACTACAAGAATTGTTGTCTTTAGCGGCGTTAAGAATAGTCGCCATTGGTCGCACAAAATGTCTGCAATTAGCAACCCCAGCATTTTAAGTGCTGCGTGATGGATGAGAAAGAAGCTAGTGTGGCCCCTACGTTGAGGCATCATTTTCCTATTCTTGCTGCTAAATATTCTCTATTCGCTGCGTTTCCATTATGTAGCTTGTGCCCATCTCGTTCGTTGCAAAAGGCCAAAAACAACTGCGACGTTTTAAGAGATGCTGGTGATATGCCTTATAACATTGACGGTACGCCGCAATAGTTGTTTATGACGTCGCAGTTGGTTAAAGACAACAATATTATGTCCGCTGAAGTAAGTTGCACAATAGCTACAAATAGCCCATGTTGGGTTTTAATTGCCTTTTTCCATCACTTTGTGTTTGCTGCAATAAGTCCTGGACAATGCCACAATAACTTAACCAAATGATGAGTACTACAAGAAGTTTCGTCAATGTTGTAAAACGCCGTGTAGGGTCTTTTTTTTTCTCAAAATTTGTATTATTGCATAATGTTCCTTTGGACAAATTCTTTGACAGTTGGTTTGTCATCAACCCGATGGCCTAAATATATATATATATATATATATATATTAAACAACTAGTATAAAATAGTACTAGTAGTGATCTATAGTGGGCGGGTGGTACTTAATTAATACCCATTTCCTGTATATAAGAATACACAATTTAGCAACAATATTAATTACTAATGCAGTTAAAATAAATTGGTGATGATTCTAACAATTTAGTTCTTATAATTTTTTTATAAGTACTTATAATAACTTCTCGTGTATGAAATTATAAGTACATAATAATTGGACCCCTGGTAATTGGACATATAAATTAATATATTACCTACTTTACATAAAAAACAAGCCCATAAGGAACATGTCACATAGTAGGTCTGAGACTAAAACAAGTAGAACTTATATATATTCAACTTCATTATAGCACTTCACATAGTTTAAGGTCGATAATCTCAAAATACCAACACATGGATTCAAGGGCAGCAACTACGACCCTATTACATTGATACATCCCTCTTGAATATATAGAAATGGTGCTGCCCTTGGAGTGGTGCATTAATCCATGCTACTGTCAATATACCAACATTACTCCAATTAATCTATATTAGTTAACAACTGGAAAGTCTCACTTTCTATTTACAAGAATATGACTATGGCAGATTGGGTATGAAAACTTCAACTTCATACCATCTTAAGTCCTTAACTTGTAATGATTGATGGTGTTGAGAGTGAGCTGGGAGACCCCCACTACTTGTTGGCATCTTTATAATCAACACGAAGTCTGCGTTTTCCATTTCCACCATACTATATCCCCATTAGATCCAAACATAAACTTGAGAAATCTGCACCAGCAAACCATAAGACAATTATGCACTTCATCTTCCACCACACATGTTGTCACTTAGTTTCCATCAACCCCACTAGTGTGCCATTTTACTCATCAGTTGGTACCTTTAATGTGTGCATTAGTGAAACTAATTAAACTTATATACTTCTAAATACACACAATGGTTGACTAATACTAGTAAACTAAATTACAACATTTGTTAGGGAACAATTATCACGAGGATGTAGATTGGTAATAATTGTTAATCATATTTTCTTTTAAAGAACAATTAGCTTGAGAGAGAGGGCTAAGAAGTAATATGGAATCAGGATGTGGATTGTTGACATAGCCTTTTTGACTCACTTAACATATTGTAAGATAGTGTTAAATTCCTAAGCAAACCTTACACCCGCCTTGGAAAATTAGGAGAATAATTACAATTCTACTACTAGTAATCTAGCATGCATCGGATGCTATCCCCATGTATTGTATTCTACACATGCATCAGATTAAAGTCCCTACACTTAACCATTATTTTTTTGTTAATATACTTAAAAAATTGATGTGACAAAAAAAGTTTAGTCCAGACAATTCATTTATTTCTATGAACCATGATTTTCAGTTGACAATAAACTATAGTAGAAATCCTAAGTCTAAGGGAACCTCCCATGTAGGGGTAAAACTAAGCCATATATTTTTTCATGTTTTGACCACAAACGTAATCTAGCATATACTTTATGCATGTTCCAGCTCAAAATTTAATTCCTTGTATTTTAGCTGCCCCACAATAATGCCAGTCAAAATTTCAATTATAGTTCCTAACAGCCCCATAAGATTATAGTATAACTTCTATTGACACATTGTAAACTTCTAATGTGGCCACCAATCATTAAACATTGAAATTAACCAATGGTCGCAAGACATATATTACTTGCTCGGTCCAGCTTTTGCTGTCCATGATTATATTTTAACACTATGTGCAGCAGCCATTTGGGTTATTTTACCAGCCAAGTTCTGATTTTACATTGCAGAGTATGTGGATCACCAGCTCCTCACCTACGACCTCCTAACTGTCTTCATTTAGAACCTGTAATTACAATCTCTAGTAAATAAATATGCATTTCTGTCCAGAACTAGATTAGTCAAAATTATAAAATTTTTAAAACAATTTACCTTAGTTGTGCATAAATTAACACCACCATTTTGTCCATCTATAGATCCCTTAATAATATAAGTTTCAACAAATTTATATTTGTACTGGGACATGGGTTATATATTCCTGTAGTTGTTTGGTATACAAAAATACATAATGGACAACTAAGATGCACTTAAACCCCACACTGGTTCCCCCTCCACCCTTGTCATTTAGTTAACTCCCCAAAAAACTTATATTCAATGTGTAGACTCTCACACCATTAACCCAAACAGATTATCAACCTTATTGCCAAAAAACTTGAGGCATTTCCCTGCCACCTAACTACCAAAAATTCTCAAAAAGGGACATCCACAAGCTGCATGCAACTCATGGAGTCGACCACGAAGTGGGGGAGATTGAATCTGAGGAGGCCGGCTCCTCAGATTTTGATGCTGGTTGCCCATGCAATTCAGACCACGGTTGTCTCTACTTTTCAGAGCATGGCTGCCTTGATTTAGTCCACGGCTGCCTTTATTGCCTTTTTGAGCACGGCTACTTTTTCGACATTAAGGACATCAATAATTTTTCAGATTGACGCTGCTTCTCCATCATCTTCTTCTCAGATTCACGTTGCCTCTCCATCATCTTCCTCATATTTTCCTGTACAGCCTCTAGTTCATCCTTGTGAGTTTGAGCATCTTTCTTATGTCGTTCTACCAATTCCGTATACTCCTTATCTCGTATATGATCATTTTCTCTTGTAGAGTCTAGAATTACCATTTCTCCTAACCCTCATGCATATCCTCCTCTTTGACTAAGTACTGACCTAAATATTTCTCTCGCTGCTTCATTCGTCCGTTGGTCAAGCTCTAATGCATCCATTCTACTAGTCATCTTATTTTGTAACAACATTAAAACATGCATGGGTATGTACATTCTATTCCCATATTCACAGTAACATCATTATTTCAGTAATTATTCCGAAACATTACGACCATCTCTGAAAATAGTATGTTACTCACATAATTATGTTCCGTTGCTAGTGTCACAAACTTCTCTTTCTTCTTTGACCAGCGAGTGTGTTGATAGAAGTCCACTATGTTGGTCCCGTCTACTCGCTAGATAGTGTGTGGCATTGAAATTGTAGATAAATGAGTAACATATAACAAAAATAGTAGTTACTATTTCTTTAACTACACAATCTAGCCACACATGATATAGGTAAAATTACATGTGTTGCATCAAAAAGCAGAATGAATAAACATGTGACAAAGATAGGCAACTTCCAACCTTGCTACTATAAACTGAACTGTGGTAAATAATCTGAGACATTTGCACAAAGATATTTAAATAAAGGTCGATATATGACCGCTCAAGTTTTGTATTACTGCAGGGCATATATTTGGGGGTATCTTTTTATGTAAAAACAACTGATCATGATGTAAAAAAAAAACTAATCGTGTGCATAACCGACGAAAACACAAAATGTCTGGGACAACCATCAACATGAAGATCAGTTTACTAATAGAGAAAAGGAATATCAAGTGTGAGCAAATGCACAGGATGCTATAGAAGTACATATATGATTATACATTCCATACCTATGCAACTCAGATGATTGAAATGCAATTTGGTGAACATGATAATCAGTGTATTGATATAAAGAAAAACTATATACTGAATTCGAATAACTATTGACAGGAAAAAGAAATATTGGTCCAAAAATATGAACAACATCAACGCATTCAATAGCAATAAATGTGACTTATTAATTCAATCAACGGAAGAAATATAGCCGCTATTGCTTTTTCCTTCTGACTTATATAAATCATTTACCTTTTCCTCGAGTATCCTAACAAATGACTTACACCCCTATGTATGATTAACGTCGAGTTTCTTGCGACTCTCTCTATTTCTAGCTGACATTTTCTGCCATGATAATGCCAATGTTAGTTATATTCAGAGGGTGAATTAGCATAAAAATATCAGTTATGTCTAAACTTAACATATACATGTATAAATTCTCAAATTAGTTTTGATGGATACCTTGAAGGAATCACTTTTCCATCTCTCACAAAGTTTACTCCATACTATTGGGTTGATCATACTAATCTCGGAAACCAATGCTTCCTCATGAGTAGCAAACTTTATATACTTCTTGTGCAAATCATGGTGATAAGTGTTAAAACGCTTACATAGGGCTTTCCAAACGGCCATTTGATGATTGTTGTTCTCCAAATCCAATTCAAAGTCACCCTACACACTTGAGTTTGTTAGTAGCATACTTGCATTTCTATATTCATCAAGCAAAGAATTTAGAATGCATGTACAAGCTGTCTTACCCGGATGCGCTCCATCAACTCATCCTTCTCGGGCTTGGGTACATCCATCCACCTTGCGTGACTCATGTCTGTATGGTGTTTTAATATCCATGTTATCCTTGTTGGGAACATATCGGCATTAGAACAACATGGTGCCATCTCCTCATCATTGATCTTCAAATGTATTGGCCCGTGCTTATGAAGCTTCTCGAACTCAGTGCATTTGGCTGGGCCATGTTCGCGTTTCTTCTATGCCGGGGTGGGTATTGATATTGTTACATCCTCTGTGGCAGCATCCCCTAAACAACTAGCCAGATGCTTCCAACTAAAGCTTAACTTGTAAACTTATCTTAAGTGGCAGCTAATTAATGTAAACATTAATGAAATAGCTAGGAAATACTCATCATTTTTCTTTTCATTATCGGTAGTTGTAATCCCTGGTCTCGGGATCAAATAAGGACGGGAAGTCTCCTCCTCTATAGTTGGAGATTCTGTAAGAAGATTAAAGGTTGGCCCCACAACTGGCTCTAGGGTGCATTCTCTCAGGATTGCATCACGTGGTTGGCATAAAAATCCAGGGGGTCCGCTTCATATAGGATGCACTCCCCTTCCTCTCCGCCATCCTCGGACACTCTGCCCCATTTGTTGACCTGAGTAAAATATATATTTGCAATTATAGGCAGCGATGTATGGACATGCATGGATTGTTAGCATAAAATTCAACCAGCCCTACTCATACAACAATTGGTAAATCTAGTGGTACGGAGGAAAAATCAATGTGTTAATGAAATTGTATCTTCTTCACCCATGTTGGTCCCCATTTTCCTCACTTTCCTCACAAATTTGTGGCCTTAAGTAAGCACGAGATTGATTTTATGTGAAAGTGTTAGTTTACAATCTAAATATGCTTTCAATTGTGACTCCCTATCCTACACTGAAGCAACATTAGTTTAATATTGTAGAATTGATGTCATATCTATTCAAATAAACTATAAGCAATTTTAAACCATAAGGCTAGGTACACACATAGCACATAAATTTAAAGTATTACCTCACACATGACACAAATGTGGACATTATTCACCATCTTCATTTTGTATGATTAGTAATCATGTTATTGTTGGTGTAGAACTTTGAACTCAAATCAAATACTTCCAAATCTTAATGACCAGCACAATCAATTCAAGGAAGAGTATGTCATTTTCATGCATTCCAATATAAAACATAGCCAATCAAAAACTAAACACCAATGGCAAGTTAAAATGCATGTAATGCACCATTGTGATGAGAAATACAGACCCTTTTATCTTTCAAATCACTAATTGCAAATGGACTTCTTTCATAGAATTTGATGTGTAAACGCATTGGGAAAAAAGCATTTGGAGTGTCAAAGTAATTTTTTTACAATTATGTTCTGTAATGGATGGAATAACCATCAAAAGCAAGATTTGGAACTAGAAATATAACCAACATTAATTTTTCCCGACTAACTACCTTACTGTGGGATTAACTTAAAAGTAATTTCCACACGCATATCACCTATATAACCATGCATGCAGATTTTGAGGTAATGATGCTGTAAAGAATTCACATGCATTTTCTAACCTAATAGAGCTTATCCCCACGAAATAAGCTCCGAACAGAAAAAAATAAAAAAATAAATGGGGCAAACCCATCAATATATGAGTACTATTTGGACTAAGAAGGAAGAATAACAAAATTAAAACTTTGCGAGAAATCAAGAAACCACGTGTGCTACATACCTTTAACCAAACTTTATTTACAATGCAAGAAAGGGATATTATATGAAGTGCACGAGCCAAATCACCCACCAACTAACCCAGGCACTAGTGCAAAATCACCCAGCAACAATTGCTAGCAGGCTACTCTTATGGTGAATCCTTCTGATTGCTAACAGGAAGGAAGATTTTGAAGGTATCAGTGACCTCCAATCAGCCTAGAATAACTTCAATGCTTTGCTGGAGTGGTCGGTGATGTAGTGGGAGATTTCCTTCATTGCTAATATATCGAAGATAAGAGGTGAGATTGTAAAACTGGAGATACTGCATGTAGATAACAAAGCTGAGAGTTTTTTAACTTTTAAACTTTTTGATTTTTTTTATGGTAAGGGTGCAAATCACTGAGCTGTGTATATAAATTACAATTATACCCTTAAAAGCAGTAAACTTCTACAAGTCTCCCGCCTCTCATATGCGCCATTCTTTTATTTTCCATCTTTTGTAGTACATTTTTCCCTCAACACATTTTTAAATGTTTAAATAACCTGTTGTGAATTTTACTGAAATTTAAAATTTCAGTAATTATATAGAAAATTAAAATTGACAATTTTCTATCAAATTGTGGAATCTGAATAAATATTTAAATATTATTAAAACTTATGACTCCATGTGCTAGTTCAACTTTTGGAACTAGGTGTAATAGAAATTGTAATATGAAGTAAATTAATCTGAAAAAGTTCATTCCGATCACTTTATAAAAGACAACAAATGGCAAAATCCAAAAATACATTGGTGTGTTTGAAAATTCAGCTCTAGACCAATTTGTCCATGATGGCAAAAAATAATTTAAAATGGTTGGCACACCATTGATGGGACAACAATATTATAACAAATGTGCAACTCCTGAAATGCGGCAAGTTTATGTTTATCAAACTAACCCTTTTTTAACAGTTCCATTTGTGAGGTAAATTCCAGTAGCTGCACTAAAGTTAATAGAGGTAAATTAAATTATCCTTTATTTCTAATAAACTACAAAATCAGTAGTAAGTGAAGTGTATTTTTTAACTTATTATTCTGCCATTTTTCAGAAAAACACACTACTTTGTAAACCTGCTTGACGAACTTCCAATAGGAAAAAGGATGCCTTGAGTAACCATCAATATTTTTTGCACCAGCATTCCAGGTAATTACAAACATACTTTATAGTTGTTTATATATACTATTTTGCAACCTACTTCTAATCTCAACCATCATGTCCTATACACACTATTAATTTCATTCATGGAATTGCACCATGATTGGAGGCCATTTCCATTTTCTAACATTCATTCTTGCTATTTTATTATACTGACAATCAACAACTTTATGATGCTATATACCAATAAGTTGCAATTTTATATCCGCAAATATTATGTCTTCTTAATAGAAAGGTTGCACGGTCATTAGCCATTTATGTATTCTAACTAAGATAGGCACTTTTTTAAGATTTTGGGAGGGGGGGAGGGGCAACATCACTAAATATTTATCATTTTGTTAGATTCAAGCTAGGTGTTATAATTTCTGGACGGAGGGCTCCCACCAGCATCACCGAATTGTCCCCAACACATGAGGAACAACCATTTGGATGCATAGTTGTAGCCTGCATAAATATATGAGCATTAAAATGTTGGTAGATTAATTCATAAAGCTACACAAACAACAAGAACAATTACCACATTATTCACGTAGCCAAATTACTGCAAGATTGACTACGATTGACAGGTCCAACATTTTTCCAACATCATTGCACATGAAAAAATAAATCTAGCATGCATCAGTTAAGAGGACTCACAGCTAAACACATTAGGAACATACATTATCTTAATTGTTAGTGACCTGTGATATACATATGCATTTGATTGAAGACAAGATGCTCCTTGTAACTTTCATTAGAGTCAGATTATTACATAAATTCTCTAGGCATTATCACTAAATAAGTCTACTCTGAGACAAGATCATTATCTATCGTAAAACCATGCTCCTCAGTACCTTCCTCATCACCATAACTATCACTTGATCCAGAGCCAAGTTATGCATCGTTGATAAAATCCTCAAGTCTTGAGTTATCTATACAACTTGCTTCTCGTGCATCAACACGCTTGGGTTTAATATCATTCCTACTTAGCAATGGTGGGACAAGCACATCATGACCCTGGACAGGTGCGTAATGAAGCGACGATTCATTCTTTTGATAGGCATCAGTATCACTTGACGCATTCTCATCTTTTTCTTCTACCACCATTGTTATTGGTGGAATATCGTATACATTTCTATTGGTGAATTTTTGCATTACATGCCAATTACCTTTGACCCATACATCTTTTATGTAAAAGCATTGGGAAGCCTGGCATGCTAGGACGAAGGGTTTGTCATTATTCCAAGTCCGGTCCATGTTGAGACTGATTATATGATCATCCACTCGTACCCCTTGTCTTTGATCACCAACATCAAACTACTCACATCTGAATAGGTACACGCATCACTAGCCCATGTAATGTATCTCCAAGATGTCATGAACCACACCATAGAAGTCTATATTATTAGACTGATTGTCACTAGTTACAAAGATCCTTGAATTTTGTGTACGTCTTCTGACTTCACGCCGCTCTGTGTGGAACCGTTCTCCATTTATAATACAACCAGCGTAAGATGCAACCCAACTTTCGAGCCCACAAGCTAGTGCATACAAATCAGCAGACACATCAAGTGGATTGATATTACGTTGGCCTATAATCTATTACAATATTGGAAAATTGTAAGAGAAAGATAACCAGTTCCATAGTGATCACTATTCAAGGAAATTGTAAATGTGACAAAAATACCCATAGGCACAGAAGAAAGCTTACACGCGTCTTGAACCATAGTTCGAAGTCCTTCTTATGTGTGTGATCAAATGCAATTGGGTTCGTCCGCTGACACATTTCATGATGTTCTCTTCACACAAATCACGATGTGGCCAAATTGGTAAAATTAGGTAGTGGATAATATGCATAGGCATTGTAGGTAGTGGTAAAGCTCAACAAAAAGTAAATAAAGGACATAGATAATAGGTGTGCATATTGTAGGTAGTACGCTATCTTTGTGTAGTTGTTAAGCACGTACCACCAGGTTGAGGCAAGGAGTTCATGATCTAAAGGGATATTAGAGGCAACTCCCAAAGGACAGACTTTCTGGTTGAAAATGGCAAATCCATCCATTATCTCCTCTTCTGAACTGTCAACATTCCAATCCGCTCGATTGAATTTTGTCTCAACATCTTCTAAGTATATTGAGCAAAATGTCAAGCATTCGAGGTGAATGTAGACCTCTACAATTGAACCTTCTGGGCGAACTTTATTCTTAACATACTGTTTGAACTTGTCCAGGTATCTCACAAATGGGTACATCTACCTATATTGCACTGGACCACCCCATATTACCTCATGGGGTAGATGGACAGCAAGGTGGACCATAACATCGAAAAATGCTGGAGGAAAAATCATCTCCAGTTTGCACAGGATGAGGACTATCATTTTCCAGTTGGGATAGGCAATTTCTATCTAGTGTTTATGAACACAAATCCTTAAAGAAGCTGCTAAACTCAGTCATGCCAGTGAAATATCGTTTCTTAAGTAATTGCCCACTGCTATAGGAAGTAGTCGTTGCAGAAATAAATGATTATCATGGCTTTTCAACCCAAAGATTTTGCAATTGCACATAGAAACACATCGCAAGATGTTTGCAGCAAACCCATCGGGGAATTTTACATATACCAATCACTCACAAAATTTAGTCCTTTCATCAACATGCAATGTATAAGAAGCATGTGGTACTGTAACCCTTTCTCCTTCAAGCCTCAAATGTAATTATTTTCTTACACCCAAGATCTCAAGGTCATGTAGTGCATTAATATTATCCTTTATTTTCCAGGAATGTTCATTAAAGTTCCAAAGATGTTATCAGTAATGTTCTTCTCAATATGTATAACATTAAGATTGTGCTGCAGCATCAATGTTGACCAGTAGGGTAACTTGAAGAAAATGCTGCTCTTCGTCTAGTTCAACTCATCAGCACTTCGCTTTCTCTTCCGATGAGATTTACCAAATTGGAGATCATGAGCATATATAGTTGACTTAACATATCTGAACCTGATAAAACTTGTAGTGGCAGTCGGTGATGTTCTTTATCGTTGAATAAATTCTTTCGGCGTCTCCAAATGTGGTCTAGCAGTAACAACTGATGGTGTCCCATATAACTATGCTTTCGACCATACTTCAACCAGGTTGAGTCTGTATCTGCGTTGCATGGTGGACATGCTAGTTTTCCTTTAGTTGACCACCCGAAAAGATTCCCCAAAGCTGGAAAGTCATTTATTGTCTATAATAATGCTGAATGCAACATGAATATTTTTGATGTGGACGCATCATGCGTAGCTACCCCATATTCCCAAAGTTTAAGCAACTCATCGATCAACGGTTGCAAGTAAACATCAATATCATCCCTTGGTGATTTCGGCTCTAGAATGATAAGAGATGTCATGAAGAATTGGTCTTTCATGCATAGCCACGGAGGCATGTTATACGGTACGAGAATAATTGGTCATATGCTATAAGTTTAGCCATATTGTTGAAGGGGTTAAAGCCATCACTAGCCAGACCGAGTCTAACATTCCAAGCATCCTCTGCAAACTATGCATGGTCTTTATTGAAATTATTCCAAGAGTCTGAGTCAGCTGGGTGCCTTATAACCGTCTCATTTGAAGCTCGTTGCTCTTTATGCCATCGCATATCAATTGCTATCTTTGCAGACATATATAGCTGCTGCAGTCTAGGTTTCAATGGGAAATGCCGTAAAACCTTAGAAGGGATAACTCGTGTCCCATGTGTATTTGACATCCACCTTGAAACATTACATATAGGGCATGCATTCTTATCAGCATTTTCTTTCCAAAATAATATGCAATCGTTAGAGCATGCATGGATTTTGGGATACTTGAACCCTAGCCCCCGCTCTAATGACCTTGACTCCTCTTATGACTGTGGCAACTCAGCATCAGTAAAGGCAAACTACAACAAGTTAAAGAGCATGTTGAATGACTTTATTGACCAATGACCAATGGTCTTAATATGTAGCAGCTTTACAACGAACGACAACTTTGAAAATTTTGTACAACTGGGATAAAGTAGACGAAGAGCATTATCGAGTAGTTGTGTAAAGGAAGACATTGGGATGTGTTCAGCCATGGGTGGTCGAGTTGGCCTCGAAGTGCTGTCGTGGGGCAGGTTGAAGAATGTACCCGCCCGCACATCATTTGACAACTGGTCGATGTCATCGATGTATTTGTCCCCACCATTATAATCTAACTTATCATCAGATCCAGTATTGAAATGTTGTGTCTCCTCCTCCCCATGAAATATCCACTGTGTATAACTTGGATTAATCCCAGTTATGAACAAATGACTCTGCACTTCAGGGAAAGATAGCCACATATTATTACAGTAGATGTGGCATGGACACAGTATGCGGTTTTGGTCCCTTGCATGGTTTTGTGCAAGTGTTAGGAATTGGTTAACTCCTTCAGCATATGCATGTGACATTAGTCTATCGCTCAAGTGTATCCAACTTTTGTCTATCTATAATTTAATATAAACAGCCTTAATGTTAGGGAGTCAATAAAATGTCCCTAACTAGTTAGCTACATAGAGTGCACAAGGAACATTGTGTATGGAAAGCCTTTTAATGGCAAAAGGTTTTCAAATCCATTGACTTATATAAAAGTGATGCAACGAATGAGCTGAAGAAATGGTTGATGAAGTTCATACCATGCACAATAGCCATAGTGGAAGGTAGTGGAATTTCGGTCTTGGTTGAGGCATATTATCAAACAGAAAATTGCTTAGACACGTTATTCAGAACTTATAAGCTACTAGAAAATTATTCAAGTTATGTAGGTACTAAGCGAACTCCGATTGGTGGGCATGTAGTCGGTATATAATATACTTATGATTTGCCATGGCCTAAATCATGGCATAATTATTAACGCCAACACTCCAGAGAATGTATAGGTGGCTAAGGTCTATGGTATTGGAAAAATTGGAGTACAGTACTAGATCATTTTAGGTGGAACCACACAAATAAAGTCTCAAGTTTTAATATTACATACCAGCTAGCTAAAAATCTGGTATGTATATAATATATAATCTATCAGGGTTTGAGTGCAATATGCATGTTGATCATATACTGACAAATTTTTTGTCAGTTGAGTAAGTATGCATAACCCCCCAACTTATTTGTTCTACTTTTCTATCATAATTAAAAGGATTAATTATCAAAGATGAAGATACCATCACCTATTAGAGAATGACTTTTAAGATCTCGATCCAATTAGATTTGAAAACTAGGATAAAAGACAGTAAAAGAATAATGTAATAATCCCTTGGGCGGAAGATGCATAACAAGGTAGACAACCATATAGCATATAATTTACCTTCACATCACCAAGGCAAAAATATAATAAGATTTAGAAGAAAAGTTCACAATGGGTGCGATGCAGAAATTGAAGGCACCATGTTGCCCCTTCAAATACAATAAATAATCCAGACCTGATGTTGAATAGCAACTTCTAGCTAACACAAGTAATAAAGTTGAGATCATCTATTAAACGTCAAAAATAGGTTATTTATGTGTATCATACATTTATAGTAAAGAATATCCCCAAATGGAAAGTCAAATAATGCATATGTATCATGCTTCAAATAAAAAGGGAAGAAATGACATGCTTCACGGAAAATCAAGAAAAAAAAACCATTATTATTTTAGGGGAATAAGGCAGAAGCTATAGAATGACATGCTTCATACAAAATCAAGAAAAAAAGAACAATCATAAAAGAGGAATAAGGCAAAAACTATAGAAAGCAGTTTGAATCAAAGAAACTAATAAAAAAACTGTCTCTCCAACTTCCCACAAATTTGTCTATTATACATATCCATACGTCCTTTGAACATGTGAAATGCATGTGTTTTTCTGATAGGGTTGATGGTACTATATTAACAAAACAAAGGGTTTTTAACGTTAAATAGAGTCAACAGTGGATTAACACATTAATCCTATTAAAAAAAATAATGTACCTCATATGTTCAAAGGACACATAACATTTAATAGGTTGGTTTGGAGGAATTTACACCTGCATTATGCCCAATTAGTTGGAATTAAGGCTCTGAATAAGTAGAATTTACATGTGGTGTTTGTCATTGTATCAGTGCAACTTAGGTTGTATTAAAATATTTTGCTTGTTGCTATGCTGTAATGGTTTTGGTGTCAAACATAGATGAACACATTTTTTTTGGTTTATTGATTAATGAGCATGATGCTATCATGCTAGTATATTATTTACATTGCGTGCTAAGTGTTGTAGGAATTTTCTGTTCAATACTTGCTCAGTGCATTTGTCTGTTTTGTACAATAATCACTGTATCATGTTACCAGTAATCACCATCTGTGCCATGAAGATTGGTGTATTTCTCTTTTAGGAACTTAGAATAACTAAGGGAAACATTAACTCAATGAGGGAACATGCAGAACTTCTGAGTTCAGTCAAGGATGATATTAGCCATTATAAGGTAAGACTGGATTAAATATTCTCCTTATCTCCTAATTATGGTAACTGTAATTTTTCTTCTTTCCATATTTGTTTTTGCTCTTATTGTTGTCTTGCTTTACAAAATTAAGGTTGTGTTACTCTCCTTCATGCAGTTCTTTGGGAGTATTCCCAAGTGAGAAGGTTTTACAAACCACCACACTTTGAGAGGTGGAGAAATATTGTATTTATAGAGGAGTACACGTACATCTATACATGGAAACAAAATACAAAAGGAAATATATCATACAGTGAGTAAAATATAAAAGGAAGTAAATAACGCATTGCTTCTATCATGGAGATGATTGCTGGAGATCAGGAGAGGATTTTGGAATATCCTCAACACCCCCCCGCAAGCTAAGCGTGGGATTAGAATAGACGCGAAGCTTGGAACAAAAAAAAATAAAAAGTGGCCGAGAGACACTTTTTGTGAAAACGTCAGCAATCTGTAAGGAAGAGGGAATATGCTGAGTGCTAATAGTGCCAGCAACCACAAGTTCACGAAGGAAATGATAATCCAAAGCAATGTGCTTCGAGCGCTTGTGAGCGACGGGATTGGAGCTGAGGAAGAGAGCACTTTTGTTATCACAAAGTAGAAGTGGTGGAGTAGGGATAGTGATACGCAGATCACGAAGGAGATGCTGCAACCAAAGAACCTTAGCAGCAGTGGTGGCAAGGGCACGGTACTCAGATTCACAGCTGGACCGAGAGACAGTGGGCAGTTTCTTCGCACTCCAAGAAACAAGGTTGGCACCAAGATAGATGGAATAACCTGATGTGGAGCGGCGAGTATCTGGGCAACCAGCCCAATCAGCATCAGAATAGGCAGTAATAGTGGCAGAGGCAGAGGCTGAAAATGTGAGACCAAAGTGGAGAGTGCCCTTGACATATCGAAGAATGCGTTTGACAGCCTGAAAATGATCCTCGGTGGGAGCATGCAAAAACTGACTGACAGAGTTGACAGAGTGAGCGCGATCAGGCCTGGTGATAGTCAGATATTGCAAAGCACCGACAAGAGAGCGATAAAGAGTAACATCAGAGAAGGGAGGACCATTAGAGGAGAGGCGCTGTCCAACAACCATGGGAGTGGTGACAGGTTTGCAATCCAAGAGCTGAGCCCGAACAAGAATGTCACGGGCATACTTGGTTTGACTGAGAAAGAGGCTGTCAGAAGCAGAAGTGACCTCAAGACCCAAAAAATAGCTGAGAGGGCCCAAGTCCTTGGTGGCAAACTCGGCATGAAGTTGGCGAATAAAGGCACCAAGAAGAGAGGAATCACTGCCAGTGACAATAATATCATCAACATATAAGAGAAGATAAATGAGATGCTACTGACGATGAAGAACAAACAGTGAAGTGTCAGCACGGCTGCAAGAAAATCCAAGCTTCAGTAAAAAAGAGCTGAAGCGCTGAAACCAGGCACGAGGAGCCTGTTTTAAACTGTAGAGAGCTTTCTTGAGCTTGCAGACATGACCAGGGAAGCGAGGATCAACATAGCCAGGGGGCTGCTCCATATAGACAGTTTCCTGCAAAATACCGTTAAGAAAGGCATTTTTTACATCAAGTTGGCAGAGAGGCCAACCACGAGTGACAGCAAGAGAGAGAACAACACGAACGGTGGACGCCTTGACCACTGGACTAAAAGTATCAGTGTAGTCAAGGCCAGGAAGCTGAGAATAACCCTTTGCTACAAGGCGAGCCTTGAGACGATCAATGGAGCCATCAGAGAGATATTTGGTCCGAAAAACCCATTTGGAGCCTACAATATTCGTGTCGGGAGGACGTGGCACCAGGTCCCAAGTGTGATTGGCATGGAGAGCTTTGATCTCATCATCCATGGCGGCAAGCCAAGCAGGATTCTTTGCAGCAGATTTGAAGCCACGAGGTTCTGAGGAGGAGAGCAAGGCATGAAGAAGGCCAGAAATATGCTGACTAAGATAGGCAGGATGGCGTGGTCAAAAGACACCTCCTTTGGCACGGGTGACCATCGGATGGGAGGAAAGAGGGGCCACTGGTGCAGGATCGGCAGGAGCTTCAGGCACTAAGCTCGGAGGTGCACCAGGTAGAACAACAAGATCCTGTGAAGCTGGAGACTCACGGCCAGAAGGGAGGTCATCCTGAGAAACCTGCAGAGGCTCAACAAAAGAATCAGCACAAAAACGACAGTGAGTGGGCCCGGGTTGAGCGACAGGGTCAGACAGAGTGTTGTATGGCAGTAGGGCAGTCGATGTAGAAGAGGTTGGAGCTGGGCTAGGCTCACTGAAGGAGGAATAATCCAAGGCATTTATGGGCCGGACAGGAGAGTTGGGAATAAGGGGAAAATGAGTTTCATCAAAACGGGCATGGTGAGTAACATAAATTTTCGTGGTGGTCGGATCTAAGCAACGGAAACCTTTGTAAGAAGGACTATACCCTAAGAAAATGCAAGAAATACTACGGGGGGAAATTTTGTGAGAAGCATAGTCACGTAAACAAGGAAAAACTCGACAACCAAATGGATGAAAATTTATGTAATGAGGAGCCTTACCATACAAAAGTTCAAATGGAGAAATACTTCCAAGAAGCGGTGCAGGCAACCGGTTAATGATGTAGGTCGCAGTACTGAAAGCGTCAACCCAATAAGAGGTGGGAACATGTGAATGGAATAAAAGAGCAAGACCCATCTCAGTCACGTGACGGTGCTTACGTTCAGCACGGCCATTTTGAGAAGGTGTATAAGGGCAGGACATTTGGTGATGGATCCCGGTAGAGCGAAGATGAGACTGAAAACGTAGACTACGAAATTCAGCACCACCGTCACTCTGAAAAATTTTAATTTTGCAAGAGAGTTGATTTTCCACAAATTTCTGAAACTGAAGAAAAATTTCATAGAAATCAGACTTCAATTTCATAGGATAAAGCCAAGTAAACCGAGAATGATCATCAATAAAAATAACATAATATGAAAAGCCCATTATTGATTTAACCGGAGCAGGGCCCCAAATATCACAGTGAACAAGGCCCAAAATAGCATTAGATCGAGTATCATTTGTGGAAAAAGGGAGCTTGTGACTCTTGGCAAGTTGACAAGTAGAACAAAGAGATGGATTAGGCAATATAGAGGTAAGTGAAAGCTGTCCTTTTTTATTCAATAAAGAAATAACAGAGGGGTTAACATGGCCAAGGCGGGCATGCCATAAATCATACAACACCTTAAGAGCAGATTTATTGAGGACAGAAATAAAAGCAGCATTGCCACGCTCCAATACATAGAGACCGCCATCACGTTTTCCGGTTGCCACCACCTTTCTTGTGTTGCGATTCTGAACAACAAATGAAAAATTAGTAAAGGTAACTTGGAAAGGGAAATCAGAGGTTAACTTACTAATGGATAAAAGATTTTTTGTAAGGTGGGGAACAACTAAAACATCTAGCAAAGGCAAGTCAGGAAAAGAGTAAGAGGTACCAATGCGGGTGATGGGTAAAGAGGCCCCATTGCCCACAACAACACTGTCCTTACCAACATATTGCTTAGAGGAGTCCAGGGATGCCGAATCTGGTGTCATGTGAGTGGAGTCTCCAGTGTCAAGGTACCAATCAGAGGAGGGACCATCGGACAAAGAACAAGAACTTTGAAAAGCCTCAGCAAGTTGTGCCGAAGGGTCTGAACGTTCATATCGATTCCTGCACTTATCAGCTGTATGGCCTTCAGTTTTACAGATTTGGCATCTGGGAGTGTAGGGACGTCGGTTGTGACCTGAACCATTAGAGTTGCTACTATTATGGCCAGAAGAAGAGTGCCCATGAGAGCCACCACGTGAGCGACGATTGCGGGTGTGGTTTCCACGTCCAGATGAGGATCAGGTGACTATAAAAGCTGCAGAAGAGAGGGAGTTAGACTCTAAAGATTTTTGAAATAAGTCATAACTTTCGGCCAAAGGGACCAAATCATGAAAGGGAGGCAGTGATGAGAGTGCCAGCTGCGTGGAGGAAAATCCAGCAAACTCTGTGCCAAGACCACGAAGAAACCAGTGTGATTTATCAACTTCATCCACAGGGCGTCTAATAGCCAGCAACTGATCACAGAGTGATTTGAAATCACGGGAAAATTCAGCAAGAGATCGAGAGCCTTTCTTCATCAGTTGCAACTCATCTTTGAGTCGTATCTCACGTGTTTTAGAGCTGTGACTGAAGGCACGTTCAAGAGCGAGCCAAACATCACGGGAAGTGGGGAGACCAACTGCGGCAGCCATGGCTTCTTCAGAGAGGGAAGAAAGAATAAGGCTTAGGATGCGCTGATCTTTGGCCTTCCATTCCAGAAATTTGGGGTTCACGGTTGAAGAATCTTCAAGGGTGGCAGCAGGTTTCGGCAGTGAGCCATCGACAAAGCCAAGATAATTTTGGCAGTCCAGGAGAGGGATAAGTTGACTCTTCCAAAGCAAGTAATTGGTGGCTGAGAGCTTAATGGTTACCATGTGAACCATAGTGTTGAAAGAGAGAGGCTCGGCAGCCATGGAGGAAGAGAAAAGGAAAAGAAGCAGACCAGGAAAAAAAAAATTCGGATGTTAAACCAATGAACCGTCTGATACCATGAGAAGGTTTTACAAACCACCACACTTTGAGAGGTGGAGAAATATTGTATTTATAGAGGAGTACACGTACATCTATACATGGAAACAAAATACAAAAGGAAATATATCATACAGTGAGTAAAATATAAAAGGAAGTAAATAACGCATTGCTTCTATCATGGAGATGATTGCTGGAGATCAGGAGAGGATTCTGGAATATCCTCAACACCAAGGATGCCATTACTACGGGAGAGAGCAGCCATCCATGGAAGTATAGCTCATGTAAGCTTAAATTCTATTATGTTGTGATATTACTGGTTGTATACTTTTGGAAGAAACTTTCCCATTTTCATTTTTGACAATTTATCATTCTACTTTATGTGATATGAGGAATGAAATTTTTTAGGTTTTTGACCCGTGATAAATGAATAGATAGGGTAAGATATGATGTCAGTAGTGAAAATTTAGATCTGTGACCACTTGGATAGTTGAAATATATGTAGTGAGGACCAAATGACCATGCAGTAGAGATTTGATTTTGAAAACATGAAAATTGTAATAGGAAAAGCAAACATTATTAGTGTTTGCCATCGTAATGGAGATGGCTCTAGATTTGACTGATTTAGCTCAACAAGTAGTTTCTAATAATCAAATTAATTTGAGATGAATGCTCTGTTTGAGGGTTTCCAACAATCTTATCTCAGGGGTATTAAAGTTTATGAAGAAGACTTACTACGTTGCAGTAAGAATTCATTGGAGTTGATTGGTTAGAACTGTATATATTCTATCATTCAGGTGAGATAAATCCTATGTCATAATTACGATCTAGATGCAATGACTTTGGGCCTGACAAAGAATGAATGAACTCTCTTATGGAAGCTTTCTCCCCACAAGTTGTGATTTTACTTCTTGACCATGAACTGTTGGTGTGAGTCTATTACTCACGGACCAACATTGTCTTCTCACTTGAGGAAAAGGAAAGAAAACAAGAATTGATCATTATGCAGTTTGAAATGGAAGCTTCCCAGTCAAGTATATATCTAGGTGTGCCCCCTTATGACTTCTAATCTACTTTCTTGAGATCTAGATCTCAAGTTCGCAACTCCTGGTCTACAAGATTACTCAATAGAGCTAGACTGCAAGGCTCTTTCATGGCTGGGAGTTTCAGTTCTACTTAGTTTAGCATGGAGATTTATATTGTGTACTTTTGCTTCAAATACAATAAAAATTTGGAATGAAGTTAAGTAGAAAGCTAGAAAGGAATATAATATCAATCAATAATCCAGACCTAATGTTGAATAGCAACTTCTAGCTAACACAAGCAATAAAGTTGAGATCATCTATTAAATGTCAAAAAGAGGTTGTTTATATGTATCATACGTTTATAATAAACAATATCCCCAAATGAAAATTCAAATAATGCATGTGTATCATGCTTCAAATAAAACGAAAGAAATGACATGCTTCATAGAAAATCAGGAAAAAAAATAGTATTCTTTTAGGGAATAAGGCAGAAGCTATAGAATGACATGCTTCATACAAAATTAGGAAAAAAAGAACAATCATAAAAGGGGAATAAGGCAAAAACTACATAAAGCAGTTTGAATCAAAGAAACTCATAAAAAAGCTCTCTCTAGAGAATATTTTATTGTAGGTACCCCGACAGAATTTGAGAATGAACTCGATTTATTGACACCCAAAGAAGAGAATAGAAATCTTGTGCATTGAAAGATATTAGTGCCTTCTAATTCATTTTAATCGAATAAGCACACAACAGAAACACTGATTCCATAATTCATTTGAACAAATAAGAATGGATATCAATATTTAAAATCCCATCAGCCCCAATTATCATTCAAAGCAAAATGGGAAAAATAGTACCTAACCTTAAATGCTCTTACAGTGAAGTTTTCTCCCCTACAAGGGGGTGACAGAGCAAGATTTTGTAGGTAAATAGATCAATAAATTGTTCAATTACCTCTTCCACAAGCCTGAACTTGCAGCCAAGAAATAGCAACAATTAAATTCGTAGTATTGCAAACAATTAGTTGAATAGGCTCACTCGTTCTATTCTACTGTATTACATATTAAATAAGAAAATAAATATTCATACTAAAATAATTTATACATATTAGAAGAACTCAATCTATATACAACCAGATATATATATGTAACTACAACTAGATGCAAAAATGACAGAGAGAATCTCAGTCGACATTTGGGATCCTAGTCCAGTACTGGAAAAGGATAATTATGGCATTCCAATCACACTAGTACTAGTACGGGGACATTTGAGTATCTTCTTCCAGTCCCTGAAAGTACCAATTGGGACATTTAAAGTCTCAGTCACCAGTACTAGAGTCTAGGATTGGCGCCCAATCCAATTACACTAGTATTTTTCAACTCACTGATCTTCTGTCAGATTGAGAACATAAAAATTCATGCATGTTTATTCTCGGTGAAAACCCCACAGATTCATTATATAGTGGACATCTTTCATCCCAGAACCAAGAAGGATGCGAAGAGAGAGAGAGAGACTTACCAATCTCGACGAAAAGTTGAAATCGCCGCTCGAATGAAGCTCTGTTGGTCAAATGGGGGCAAATGTCGAAAATGAGGTAGGGATTCCAAAAGAGTGAAAGGGGAAATATCGATCAGGCTTCTATTCTATGTAGAATGTCTATTGCGGCGATTAAATATTTAACCGCCGTAGTAGTTACTTAATATCAGCGGCTTGTAACCGTCGCTTGAGTAATTTTCTTTTGGAGCGAAATAAGTGACACAATAGATCAATTAATCATTGGGAAAAGAAAATGGTACTCTTCTCATAGTGTTTTATGTTACTATTTATTATATGGCTGCAATGAATTAAAAAGCACCACATTAACACCTCATTACCGGTGATTTCTATTACAACGTTTTAGTTTTCGCTGCAAAAAGGCCTATTCCTTGTAGTGTTTATCGATAATGATTTTTCCAATATTGGTGAAGCAAAAAATGATTGTGAACTTTTTGAGTTGCAAGAACTTGAGGGAGTTACACCATCTTTTGGCGAGGGTCGATAATTATCACATTTTAGAATCACAAAAGATGGTGGGAGTGATTTGCCTCCCAATGGAAGTGTACCAATAGAAAGTAATTCACAAGAGTATCAGTTATTTATAAGCGAATGTAAAACTATTCCTCATCGTCATTTTGAGATTGAAGGGGAATCTTTCATCTATGCTTCGTGTAATTTTGATGAACCTTCTTCTTATGAGGAAGCACTAAGTTTACCTGATTTAAATAAATAGCTGGCTGCAATGAGAGATGAGATGAATTCTATGGCAAAGAGCCAAGTTTAGGAGTTAGATGATATTTCACCTAAGTGCAAATCTATTGGAAATCAAATGGGTTTTAAAAATTAAGCACCAGGCAAATGGATCAATTGACAAGTATAATGTTCGACTCGTGATGAAGGATTATACCCAAAGAGAGGGTATAGATTATGAAGAAACATTCTCCCATGTGGTGAGATTTGCTTCCATTCATCTCATTCTAGCTATAGTTGCATATCTAGATTTGGAGGTTTTCTAAATGGATGTGAAATTGTATTTCTTAATGGAGACCTAGAAGAGGAAAACTATATAAATCAACCTATTGGTTTTGAACTTGAGGGACAAAAATGTAAAGTATGCCAGCTAAAATGTTCTATTTATGGCCTTAAACAATCGTCTAGACAATGGTGCTTCAGATTTCTTCAAGCATTACTTCAATTGGCTTTGAGATGCTAGAAGAAGACCATTGTGTGTATGCCAAACGTACAAGGAAAATTTTTCTAAGTTTGTCTTGGTACGTTGATGACATTTCATTAACTGTAAATTATATGGAGATAATTGTCGCAACAAAAGAGTAGTTGTCCTCTACTTTTGAGATGAAGGATATAGGTGAAGCAAATTATATGCTGGGAGTTAAAATTTTAATAGATCAATCTAGGAAGTTTCTTGGTTTGTCTCAAGAGACTTGTATTAAAAAAAATTCTAGAACGATTTGGTATACACAATTCCAAACTCATAGACACTCTAATTGAGAATGGTTATACGTTGAGTCTAGAACATTACCCTAATAATGATGAGGAAAAAAAGAGATGTTCAGAGTTCCTTATGCATGTGCAGTTGGAAGTCTGATATATGCTATGTTGTGTACACAACCTAATAATTTATTTGCAGTTGGATTGGTTAGTCATTATCAGAGTAATCCAGGACTTGTTCATTAACAAATAGTTAAAAGCATTTTTCGATACCTTCATGGGACAGTAGACCTCGTTTTTTGCTATCAAGGTGGAGATACGAGATTGAAGTGTTATGGCGATGTTGATTGGGCTACTGATAAAGATGAACAAGAATCCATAACGGGTTACGCTTTTATGCTTAGTGGGAGAACTATTTCTTGGTGTAGCAAGAAACAATCATGCGTTACTCTCTTCATGATGGAGTCATAGTATGTTGCTTATTCAGCAATTGTACAAGAAGCTATTTGGTTGAGGAGATTTTTTCAGCACATAAAGATTACGGCTCTTGCATATGATGCCGTTAATATATATAGTGATAGCATGACAGTTTTGGCATATGCCAAGGTTCCCAAATACTATAGCAGAACTAAACACATAGATATTTGTTTTCACTACATTCAAAATGTTGTTGTGTGAGGTGAGGTGATCCTACAACATATCTTTACTATCAAGATGGTAGCTGATCATCTTATTAAGGCTATTAGTAGAAATGTTTTCCAAACTCATTTTAGGAATTTATGACTTCATTAGATTTGATATATTTTGTATTGAGGATAGTTTAAACTTTATTGTAGATTTGACACTATTAGTATCTATTACATTGAGATTAATATGTTTATCTTATATTATTAATTATTCGATACTAAGTGAAAAGCACACATTAAAAAGATGTCACAAAGTAAAGACTAGTCTACTCACATAGATGATCACCTTGGCACTTGAATAGCGAGGAAAATGAGACAAATTGATTACTTTGGCACTTGGAAAGCGAGCTCCAATTGCCAAAGTAATCAATTTAAAGAATATCTTCTTAACTTGGCTAAGACAAGACTTTCAAAAGTTGTATATGAAATATTTGCATAATTTCATAAAGCCTGATTGAAACAGAATGTGAGATCTTAGGCAAGCGCTAGATGAGTGATTGTGCTAAGAAACTCAAGTTATAGTGCCTATGTGGTAACTAGACTAAGATTCCTACGATGTTTGAATGAGACAAGCCCAATTAAGTGAGAGTTTTGCTACAACATTGTATGTGCTATATGCAACCATATGAGGGAGTGATAATTGGATGGGTTCCTGCTTCATCACTTTGTGAGCCCTAACAGATCAATAAATGAACTATTTCTATGCCCTTGAATTTGGAACTATGTCATGAAATGAAAACTTAATATTGCTACTTTAGCATGTTTTCTTAGGGTCACAAATGATTTGATCTCGCAAAGCATGTTTAGGAAAGTAGTAAAGTTTAATTGAATTGACATGAGTGTCTAGGAAAGATTGTTAGGATTCTAAGGCCCTGCTTGGTTACATAGATGAGATGAGATGAGATGAGATGTTTTGAATAGTAATGAATAAAATATTATTATAATATAATTTTTTGATATTAATTTTGTATTGAGATTTGAAAAAATTAAATTATTTATTATATTTTATATGGAGATTTGAAAAAGTTGTAATGATGAGTTGAGATGAGATGAGATGAGATTTTTTATTTTGGTTAACCAAACAAGGCCAAACTTGTTATTTTATGTCTCATGCTTGGGTCATTATGTCGTTTTTTACTCGATATAATCATGATCATGTTATATAATGTGAGGCCAAGAATTGGTTTGAGTTATAAACTTTTGAGGGATTAAGGACCCTTGACCTAATGAGATCATATAGTCTGGGGCATTGGTAGTGAATACCCCATGACTCATGTTGTGTCCACATGAGTGGGGAAGTTATAATTAACTCCCCACCACTACCACTTAATTTCAGGGAAATTAATTAGCCTCCCATGTCAAAACTCATTAAATAAAAGTTTTACGTACATTGAATTAAGGAGTACTGGAAAATGTGTACATACAAAAGAAAAGCTCTCGTCTCTTTTTACAATCTCTTTGAAAAACCATTGAAATCTCTTAATTTTGAAATGTGGAATTTTTTAAGAGATTCTAGTAGCATCCTAAGCGACATAGAGGTACAATCACAACAAAAATGATGTGGGCTATAAGACAAGCAAAGACTCGGCTTTTGAGAACTCCGCTCCTTGAAGTAATTTTAATTAACCTTATTTAACGCACACATATTATATATATTTATATATATGTATATATATATATATATATTGTGGACCTCCTGTTTTCGATTTTCGATTTGTTTGATGTTTGATGTGTTCGATTGTTTTTGTTTTCATCTTAGCAAAAGGGGGTTAGATCAGCACAGATTTAAGGTTGAAAGCTCTTAAGGTAACCGATGATAGTATTACTATGTTTATCCAATAAGTTATCTGTCATGAGGGTCCAGCGATGGAGTCCAGCGATGTTTTATTAAAGCTTTGAGCTTTCTTAGGAAGTTTGTTTTCCGTGAAAAGCTTTGGTTTTCTTTGAACTTAGCTCATTAATTAATCTCGTGTATAGCATAGACCACACGTGCAGTCGTGCCCTCAGCAGAATGGAAAGCAAATTCTTCCTTAGGGATAAAGCAAAGGGACGATTATACTTCGATAAGAACAGAAGACATCATGGTCACCAGGAGGTGGGCTTCCAAGCCCTCTCCATGTTCTTCTTCTTCTTCTTCTTCTACATATTATAAATTGCGAGATAAAACCACAGAGTGTATCTGCAGAGCCTGCTTACTGTGTTTTTGCTGCCCTCTAGCCGTTTTGTGGGGTTGCATCAAACTCCCATGCAAGATAGCATGGCATGCTGTGAAGCATATTCCAAAGCGCTGGGCTTGTTGTGGCGCAAAGACGATGGATTTTGGAGGATATTCTTCATTTTCTGACATTGATTCTGATACCCAATCAAGAAATACGCAGACATCATGCTCTTGCACTTTGGATGATCGATCCAAGGACGAGAGACTCATGACACAGACAGCTAAAGGGACGTTGGAATAGAGATTCTGGGAGGGAATTATGTGACCACATTATATATGTTTCTCATTGTATATATATATATTGATGCTTGTTTTTTGTAATATCGAAAAATGGACGATACCTGCTTGCTCATAATCATCATATGGGATTTATTATTATTTTATTTTTTAATTTTTTCTTGTAATTTAAATATGTGCTTCTTAAAGTTCTCTTCTACTGCTTGAAAGATTGAAATTGAAAGGTAAAACAATACTGGTAAATGTTCTGAACAGTAGGGCTTGAGGTTGCAAGAAAAAACTAAAGAGAGGAAAGGAAAAAATGGTTGTCAAGAATGGGATTCGAACCCATGCCCTTTCGGACCAGTACCTGAAACTGGCGCCTTAGACCAACTCGGCCATCTTGACTTGTGCATTAATTGCCTCGTAATCACATATTTAACTAAGTTCTGGCCCAGAACTATGCAAATTTTAAAGAACAAAAAAATAAATGATATTTTTTGTGTTAAAAGTACAATACTCCCAAGGATCTAAATCTAGAGCTCATCGTGGGTTGGATTTGGGTTGACTTGAAAAATGCCTAGCTGGTATATATAAAGCAAGTTTGGGCCACCATTAACTCGAGGATAAAAGCCAACCTTTGCAGCATTTCATTTAAGGAAAGATCTAGTTATAAGTATAACTACGTATTAATATATATACCAATCTAATGTAATTGGTTAAAAATTAAATTTTATTAAAAATAGTACTAATTTAAATTTTGAATATGAATAAATTAGTATTGATACGTGGATTAATAAACGACTTTACCTATACATAACAAAACTCTTAATTTAAATATATATATATTGGGGTCCAATTCTATGATGTTTGAACAAAGTGAATACTAAGGTCCAATTCTAAGATGTTTCAAATGAGAGTGTTTAAGAATTTTGTAAATAGCAGTAATACAGTTTGACTTAAGATCTTTTATTAAATTTTGAGAAATGAGAAAAAGAACTCAATAAAAATATTATACAGTTAAAAAATTATTTAAATATTATTTTTATTTTGAAGTTTGAAAAATTAAGTTGTATTAACCACAAAAACTACAATTAGTTAATTGAAGTGGTAGTTGAATATTGGCACCCACCATTATATAATATAGAATTTGGTGGGTGTGAAGCGCCAGTCCCAACTGAACTCATGAAGTCTGGAATATTGCATCAGAGACAGTCCCAACAGAATGGTATTGGATGGATTTTAATGCTATTTTTATTATTTTTTATTATTTTTTTATTTTTTATAATTCTCTGGCACAGTTGCAAAATGTGCTTAGCTAGTTCTGAAAACCATTTTGTGGGGGGATGAAATATTGATGAAACTTGCATGTTTATATTTAAATAATCCCCACTAATAATTGACAATTGTCTTAAAAAGGATTCCTGAATGGATAGAAAATACTTATATTTAATACATGATCTCCATTAGTGCAAAGGTGTTGCATTAGGAAAAGACACCCTTCTGTGAACTTGATGGAGCATCAACTAGCTTACATACAATCTACAATTGCTGTTGCTAAATTTGCATAGTGCAATCACCTCTTTTTTTCATTTAGACATTAAAGCATTCTTTTTCACAACCTCGGCCTTTAGCAACTGAAAAATAGGTAATTGCACGTGTTCTAGATCACAGATTATGCAGAAGCCGAGCTGTTGTGCTCTTGGCTACAAGAAGTATAGAGAAGAACGTACAAGAGTAACAACAGCGAGTGCATGGTTGAAGGCTTGAAACAGCGCCATGCATGTCCAAGAGCAACAAGCTTTGCGCAATCAGAACAACTATTACAAAGATTATATATATATATATATATATATATATATAATAGCAGTTAAATAGATCAGTAATTGGCATCGTACGGCTTTTTCTCTCTTTCTTTCGGGGAGGTTGTGTAAGAATAGTGGTAGAAATATTTAAGAAACTTATCCACCGCAGGCTGCACCGCATTCGGTAGCACACCCAGCTCCATAATACTGGGTATCAGATGCGGAAGCTTTTTCCTTGGAAACACCATCAGCACAAGAGAAGATTATGACTGAGATTAGGGAAAGGGTAATTACCAAAGCTGCCCAGAAAACTAGGAAAGCACCCACGGTATTATTACTATTATCAGCAAGTACACGGCCTCCATCCAAGTTGATAACCTCTATTAGTTCCCTCATCATCTACTTCTTCACCTCCTTCTCTGGTCTGGGGTTAATGGGTTTGCTTTTAAGGAAGTGAGCATCCTTCACCATTTAGCTAGGCTTCTTATATAAGCTACAAGGTCAAGCCATTACCCATCCTCCATTAACAAAATAAGTGGAATCCGGCCTCTCTCTCTCTCTTCTCTCCAAATTCCTTTGAGAAAAAGAAAAATCTAAAACTTCAATACAAAATCTTGTAGCTTTTTTTTTTTTTTTTTGTCTTTTAGTAGGTCGAGTTTATTTCATTCCAAAAATGTAATATATTGGATCACTAGTGTTGTAAGCATATATAGGGTTTATGACGTACTTCTAGTTGTATCATGTCACAGTAAAGAATTAGATCAGGGTTTTTATGGTATATATGGATGAATACGTACAGATAACTCGAGATGAGTAATGGATAGGCAGGATAGCTCAATATCAGTAATGCTAGTTATGAGTCTAAGGGTAGGTTTGGGGAGTGAGATGATATTTGAATTTTATGAATAATAGTAAGATAGTTTGTGAATAGTAGTGAGATAGTTTGAGTTAAGTATTTTTTCATTTTTGAAAAATGATATAGAAAAAGTTGAATAAAAGATATTACACTATTAAAAAATTAATTTTTTTTTCATGTGGATCCTATGTTTAATTTACTTTTTTTAAAGCGATTACACGGCAGTTGCACAATACATGGTTGCAACTATATTTTCTCTATTATTTTTGTTTAGAAATTTGAAAAAGTTTGAATTATTTTTTTATTTTTATTCGAAAGTTTGAAAAAGTTGTAATGATTAGTTTGAAAATTTTGTATTTGAATTATATTTGGAAATAATATAAGATGAGATAAAATGATATTAGATAAAAATTTTATATCCCATCACATGCTCCAAATTTGCCCTAAAATATATAAGTCTCGTGTAAGTCTTTGTACAAAAAATAAGTCTCATAGCTTTGTACTTTTTCTATACTTTTTCATGGTAGGGTTTATTTTTTTACAAAATGATTGTTCGATACTTGTATATTTAGAGTTTGTACAAATCATTACTTGCTTAGATATTGTGCGTGTCTATATAAAATAGACACATATCATATATATATATATAGACTGGCAAGCAACCTATTCAAATTACTGCCGATGGTGGAAGTAGCTAGCTAGTATGGAAGATTGCTTTGAAGATCGTTGCAACTGATCGTCAGATTAGTTTAATTAATTTGTCAATTGTATCTTTTATAAACATTTGATTAAGAGAGCCAACCCAAAATGTGGGAAATTAAACCGAGCTAATTTTGTTACCTCATTCATTTTCTCAGAAATGATCAAGTACTTGTGCGCCACATGAATGAAATCAAGCTTATCATAATTGAACTGATTAGGGAGAAGGGAATTATATTGTTCATTAACATGTAGATATATGTACATTCTTTTAAAGCTTTCTAATGTGTCATGAAGAAATTAAAGATTAGGGTGGGTGTTTTTAGTTTTCACTTCTTCTAGCTAGTGGTTGATCAAGCTTATCTTTATGTGTACAAAATTAATATACTATTGGATGATCGGTACTTATACAAGTTTTTATTCCAAATCTCTTTAATCCCCATCTTTCGATTCCTCCTCCCTATATCTTCCTTAATTTAACTTATGCTCAAGAGTACTAATGTCATTGATTCTCTTAAATTTCTTGCACCAGAATTGGCAGGCAAAACCACGAATTTTGACATGAAGAACAGTGGGTCAATATTGCCACTAAACAAACTATAATGGCCTCTGGGAATAACCCTTTTTATATCCCACTCTTTCTTGTCATAAAATGGATATCTGTGTGGGTGGAAACCTCCATTATTACATAGCAATTGTCTTTTAGATCGATTGATCAGCAGCCGATGGAATCATGAATATGGTGGTGGTGGTCTTTGTTATAGATGATCAGTCTATATACTGATCGACTCAGCACTTAGCAATTATATCAAAATGACCCTCGTGTTTTACAACAACAATAATTCAAGACTTTCCATGATCGATCTAGATCTCCATCCCTGGGGGAGGCTGCAACTGGTCCGATAGAATCTCTAGAATAGTAGTACTGTTTCATATCTCAGGGATTAAATATATATATATATATATAATTATTGGCAAAGTGGACTTCCCTTGAAGCCTGTATCTTTCTGAAAAAGAGAACACTAATAGCAATAAAGTAACATTATTAGGTCCGGTTGCAAATTTGTGGAAACCAATAAGGAATTCATGGTCATGTTAGACTTCATGTATGCACTTTTCTTACATTTGTCGATCGCATTCAGGACCACTGCAATATCTTTTTATGCATCATCCGTGATGATTATAAGACCTTAAATGTAAAATTCAATTCATGATTTTTAATTTTGCAAGTTGACTTTTTTTTTTTTATGAAAGCATACTGCATTCATTAATAACGGATATTACAATTGGACCTAAAGCATACATTACAAATCGACTACAACATTAACAACTACCCAGTACACAACCGTGACTAACATGGTCTAGTTCATGTTGTAAACCTCTATAGACTCACAGCTTGAGAGACAGCACAATTCTGTCTAAGACAGAGTTAAACAAACCCCATACTCCGTCTAAAGCGAAGTAGATGAGACACTCTATGGACAAAAGTCCAAGAGACAATGTGTTTTTTTGATTTTTTATTTTCTAAAACAAAAGATAGTACAGAACTTAAATAAAGTGATAACATAGTGGGAAAACCAAAATGACAGATCTAGGGCAGAACAAAAGTCTTTCCACGCCTCTGTAGTGGCGCGTATGGGCCACTCGTTGATGGTTTGGAGGTGAGGTGAGGCAGATCTAAGAGATCGGAAGGTGGGGAACTTGCTGGTACAATGCGTGTAGCCGTCAGAGTTGTCGAGGGGCGATGGCGTGTGAAGCCCATGTGTGGGAATAAGCCGCGCGTGAGGGCGATGCATCGACATTTTTGGCCCGATTTTTCATCGTCCCAATAGATTGATGGTTGAGGAGTGGTGTAGTAGGGCGCGTGTCAACTAATGGTGGTTGAAGCACAATAGATCTGAGAAAACCGAACCAGTGGAGGGGAGAGGAAAAAACACTATCATGAAAGCATATGCACACCTAGGTAGCGGAAAGGAAAAGGAAAATGAGAATGAAATTGAGAGGAGAGTGGAGCCATGGCTCTCACCCTCATCTCTGACGAAGGCTATCAAGAAGGTGAGGATGGGTTTTTTTTTGGGGAGATGTCAGACCTTCTCTCTCTGCAAGTTGACTTATTTGACTTTGAAAAGTTTTCATGCGCATCCAGTCATGCGCCTTATTTATTTTTCTCTTTATGAAAATCGTTCCTCCACCATGTGGAATGTACCCAGGCCTCATTGTCATCGGCGGCGGGGTTATCCCACACTTTTGTAGACATATTGAAGCTGTTGAATCCTTCGCTTCATTTGGGATCCCAATGGTATCTCCGACTTAGATCAATGGTGCACCTGCCTTTATATTTTTGGAGAAAGAACTAGCGTTGGCAGAGAAGTCTGTTAAGAACACTTTAGTGTTGAAGTTTCCCAGAGGTCAACCATCCTTAGATAATATTCAATTGCATGTGGTAAAACTATGGGGTCTTGCTAACATACCAACAAGTAGAATATTTGATAACCGAAATATCATGGTACTTGTGCTGAAGACTTAAGCAGATTTTGAGAAGGCGTGGACTAGGGAATCAAGAGAGATGGATGGCTTCAATTTCAGAGTTTCCAAATTGTTTCCAGATTTCAATGGGCTTGAGGAGCCTCCTTTAGCTCTAGTTTGGGTAAATTTTCCATCACATCCTTTGCATTTTTTTTTCAACTTCCTTATTTACGCATGTTCTTAAGTGCTATGAGAAGATTTTTGAAAGTAGATAATCCCACAATCAATCGAACTCAACCTTCTTGTGCAAGGGTGTGTATTGAAATGGATGTCTCAAAATCGTTGGTTGATGGTTTCTGGGTAGGTACTTTAGAAGTCAGTGGGTTTTGGCAGTCGGTTTTGTATGAGAAGGTGCTTGCCTATTGAACCAAGTGTAGGCAGAAAGGACAGCCACCAAGTATTTGTAGAAATGCCTCTAAGACTAATCAAACTGCTGTAAGAAACAAACAGAAGGAGAATAATATGAGTCTGTAGTATGTAGTTAAAGACCCCCATAATAGTCAAAATGTGGATAAAAAATCTGCAACCCTTGAGAAGTCAAGTCAGAGTAAAAATGGGTTGACTGAAATTGAATTTTAAGATACGATGGTTCAGCCCTATTTTATGGTGAAAATAGACAACGAAATGGTGAGAAGTAATGGAAAAAATGAGACTGGGAATGGAATTAAAGGTTAGGATCATGCCATAGCAATAGCTACCAAGAAGTCCTTGGCTAGTGAACCTAGAAAAAATGTGCATGGTATTAATGTGGAAAGGGTGGAAATTGAAGACATTACTATTGATGAAGAAAACAATGCACGAAAAGATCTTGAGGATAGAGGTGCCAAAGGTACAAATCAGAGTTCCATTCAATCCAAAAATAACTCTCACAACAGCCACCTAGAAATTGCACAGAGGTCCAATCATTCCAAGTATAGTTCAGAGGTGTCTCAGAGAGTCCATCTCCAACTTCCGAATGAACTAAGTCAAGGGACTAGCTTTCTTAAAGATCTTAATGATGAGGGAAATTATTACAAGCCATAGTAAGCACACAATAGGGGTATAAATCTGATTGTGAAAGGAAGGCTCAAGCTATAAAGAAGAAAGGCAAAAAGAAGAAATACTTGTCCCTAGTTGACAGGACCATTTGTACTAGTTCTACATGATTGCCACAACCTTAGTTTGGAATATACATGAGATTGGTAATATGTCCACTGTAGGGAAACTGAAAAAAAATTGTCCGAAAATTTCAACAACAAATTATTACCATTTTTTGCCGTTCATCACCTTTAATGTAATGTTAATGCAATTGCCAAAAATTTGAATATGTAGAATTTTTTATCCAATGAAGAGCAATTATGTAAGATTTGGGTAATATGGCAGGATGATATTGAATTTTCTCCTATCTCAAGTCATCAACATGCCATTACAAGGATGATTACTTATGGTTATTTGTCGTTCATGGCCTCTTTTATTTATGCTGGATGTGGTTATTTAGATCGAAGGCAACTCTGGACTGAGTTACAAAGTATCTCTGTGTGGAGTCCAAAATGGATGCTTTGTGGTGATTTTAATATCATAAGGAGTAATACTGAAAAGATTGTGGGGAGAGCTAAACCTCAAATAGTTATTGACGATTTTAATAACTTTATTTAAACTTGTAGTTTGTTGGAACCTATTGTTGAAGGTTAAATATAGTTGGTGTAATGGGCGTGAGGGGAAAGCAAGGATATGGACCAAGTTGGATAGAACACTAGTCTGCCACAGATTTTTAGCAGATTTTCCTTAGATTTATACCTCATTTTTTGTCAGAACTTGTTCTGATCATAATCCTCTAATTATTCGACCCAAGGAGATTGCCCCTAGATATGGCCCTCATGTGTTCAGATTTATGAGGATGTGGTGCAATCACATGATTTTTGATTAGCTTATCCATGACAATTGGAATCAACCTATATATGGGGAAGGTCTTCTAAAATTTGCCGCTAAAGTCAAAAGGCTAAAACTGATTCTTAGAACTTGGAATAAAGAGATTTTTGGTTGTGTGGACAATCATATTTAGAACACTGAAGATGATATCATGAAGATCAAAGCTCACATGATGGTTAACCACAGTCATGATCTAGAGATGTAACTTGAGTCTAAACAAAAGGAGCTTGTGCATTTTTTTCTTTAGAAAGAAATTCCCCTTAAATAGAAATCTCTCTTTATTTTGGAAAATGGAACCTCTCTTAACTCACCTCAGTTGATTCATGAAGAAGTTGTTCATTACTTTTAGGCTGCTTTAGGCACAAAATGGGTGCAAAAATAATATTAAGGGTGTCAATATGTGACACGACTCGTTAACCGAACACGAACACGACACGATAAAAGTTGGTTTGGGTTTGGCTTTAACGGGTTCGGGTCAAAATGGGTTGACCCGTTAAGACACGATTGCTTAACGGGTCACTAACAGGTCAAACCGTTATGACCCGTTAAGAAATTTAAAATTACATTTTTACCCTTAACCTAAAACCTAAAAAACACTAAAGTGACTACGCCCGCCGCACTTGTCTCTCATGGTCTCACCCTCACAAATTCACATATAACTTCATCTTATCTCAAACCCAATGATGTTGACAACAAAAATACAATAACAAAAGTCGAAAGATGTTCGTGGGCCTTGACGTAGTGCCAAATGCGAAAAAGCTCATGGAGCTCGCTATTGAAAAGAGCCAGTTTTATTTTTATTTTTTATTATTTTTTTCGTTCTTAGCCCAACAAAAGTTTCTTTGTGGAAATGGTTTCTACTGGAAGAAGTTTCTTTTTGCAGGTTTCTTTTTGCAAAGTTTATTTTTGCAGCTTGACAACGCGCACAGATCTTCCTTTCTGCTATGGTTATTGCTTTCCAATTCTTTATTTACAAACAGAGGAACCTGGGCAGAGGGATTTAGAGTAGATCAGAGAGACTGACTCCATTGAACTAGAAGTGTCGAAAGAGTTCAAAGGAGACAAAGAGACTAACTCTAGTAGATTGAGAGCACCTAGAGAGATCCAGTGTTGATCTAATCTGCATCCTCTTGACAGTGGGCTCGAGAGTGCCAAGAGATATCCAGTAGATTGAAAACATATTGGGCACCGCAGATCTAGTCGTGCTCGTCAGAACTGTCTATTGCACATGGCCCCGTCGGCCCTAACGGCGGGGCCTCCCCGCTTACAATGTGTTTGTGTTTATATTTTTTGAATTGTAATTTTAGATTATGCCAATATTTGGTATTGTTGAGATTTTGGTTTTAGTGTTTTTTCTGCTTTGTGGATTTTAATTTGGTTTTGTATTTTTATAGTTTAGATTGTAATTTGTATTATTAGTTTTGTTATAGGTTAAAAATGAGAAATATTGATATTATTCTTTAAGAGTTAGGTTTATATTTTTTAGTCATGTTGTAATTTTAATTAATAACTGGTTGAAATGGGTCAAGTTCGTGTCTAAACGGGTCATACCTAAGGATCATACCTAAGGAGGAAAAGCCTACGAGCTTTACTAAGTTCAGGCCTATTAGTCTGAGTTATGTGATTTACAAAGTTTTTTCCAAGATTATTGTTAACAGACTAAACTCTTTTCTTGCTAAAATGGTTTCAAATGAGCAAGTAGCTTTTATCAGAGGGCGCAATATACAAGAAAATATTACACTTGCTCAGGAAATGTTACATAGCATTAATGCCAAGGTTCGGGTCGGCAATGTGATGATTAAAGTGAATATGGCTAAAGCATATGATCGGCTTGAATGGAGTTTTATTTTTGAATTCTTACAAGTGCTGGGATTCTTCGCAAAATGGCGACAATTGATCTCTGATTGCATTACTACACCTTATTTCTCCATTTTAATGAATGGCACCAATAAAGGTTATTTTCCATCTTCACAGGGGTTAAGAGAAGGGGATCCTTTGTCCCCTTATTTGTTCATCATTGCTGAAGAAGTTCTAAGTCGTTTGATTAAAAAGAGTGCTACATATGGCAAGATGATTGATTATAAAACTCATAATGACTGTCATCGAATTTCTCATCTTCTTTGTGCTGATGATCTCATGATATTTCTGAATGGATCCAAAAAATATTTGAAGGCATGTATGGTTACTTTGCAGCTATATGAGAATATTTCTGGTCAAAACGTAAATCATACCAAATCTGCTATGTATTTTGCCAAACAAGCTTCCTCTTCCCACAAGACGATTGGTCTTCATACTTGGGCGCCCAAATTTGTATAGGTAGAACACAAGCTTCTTATGTTGAGTCTTTAATTCAAAAAGTGCAAAAGAAATTGGCATCATGGAAAAGGATGCGACCAGCGCAGGGTTATGCCAAACTTAATGTTGATGGAAGTAGTCTCAAGAATCTTGGAAGAAGCGAAGGCGGAGGTATCCTTAGGGATGCAAATGGTCACATTATTTTTGTTTTTGTCAGATTTTTTGGCATAAGTTCCAATAATAATGTTGAGATTAGGGCCCTATCGGATGGTCTTAATTTATGTGTACAAATGAATATTATACATATCGAAGTTGAAACTGATTCTAAGCTGATGGTCAAGTGATGGCAGCAGGATGACCAAGTTCCTTGGAGGAGTCACACGTATTGGCATAAGGCTAAGTTGAAGGCTAGTTCGCTAGTGATGAGGATCTCTCATTCTTTCAGGGAAACGATCCACGTAGCTGACATATAGCAGCTTCGTACAAGTTTGCTTTCTTTTATTTTGTATTTTCTTTACCTTAACCGGGTTGTTTGATTTTTATGCAAGTATGTTTTTCGGTTTTTCTTACTTTGTTGTTAATATAGGTAGTTCAAAACTTTGTGTAATGTTTAGAATGCTATTAATATTGTTTTTATACCTATGTTTGGATTTTATGATTATATGTAACCTCCAGGTGTTTTAGTTGTAACCACGGTATTCATCCACCATAAATGAGTGTTTATCAATAAAATTGGGATGCCGTCCTCTTTAAAAGTAAAATAAATAAATAAATAAAAAATAATGTTATTAATATGAGGGTTAAATATTTAACCAAATTAGTATCAAATAGTTCTATGACTTTTGGATCAATGGTTGGATCTTTAATAATTGGTATCAAAGTAGGGACCACGTCACAAGTTCAAATCACGTATGGGGCAACCTATAAGCCGGATTAAAATGTCTTAGTACTATATATGAGCATAGTGTTAAGTCTTGACTGCTAATAGATGAGTGAATCCGTCAATATCGATAGATCTTATTGTGGACGTGGATTCGGAAGCATGGTGAAATGTAGGTTTAACCAAATTAGTATCCAATAGTCTTGGAGCTTTTAGATCAATGGTTAATAAGTATTTAACAACTAACCTTTGTGCTATGATTCTATATTTATTAATAGGTCTAGGGTTCAGTTCACCTAAGATTGCCAAGAGCATAATTGAAAAATAACAGCCAAAAAAAAATTTGAAATTCTGCTAGAGACACAAATGGATCCCACAAAGGGATCCCATACACTGACATGACAATATGCCAGGTCATTTTTTTTTTCTTGCTTCCCGTTTCTCTCTCTCTGCTCCCTTTCCCTTCTTTCTCCCACCTTTCTTTTCCCTTTCCAGACCATGCACAAAGACTTTCATTCTCATCTACAAAGGAACAGACCCTGCCCGAAGGCCAATCCCAAGTTTCTAGTGGATTGATATAATTACTCTGCCAAAAGAAAGAAACAATTAGATTACAGATATCTTTAATGAGGAAATTTTGTTGAATCTTCAATTACAAATATCAAAGTGTAAGATTAGATTAACAGAAAAAAGAAAATCCATGTGCGTAAAATGCATATATACCAAAGATAGCAAGCCATGTGCGTAAAAAAAAAAAGAGAGACAGAGAGAGAGAATAAATGGTAAGAGTCAAAGAGAATTGTGAGAGGTACGTTTGTTGAAGGTCCTGCATATGTGAGAGTAAAAGAGATATTTATACCATGGAGGTGAGCTTACCAGTGGCCAACGAGTGGCTGGAAACAGGATGCAGGTGGGAAAGAAAGGTGAGATGGGATGCAGGGGGCTAGGAAACTGAAAGGACGCGCGTCCAATAGGACTGAATGGGACCGATGGATGACACTGTAGAAAGTTTCTGGAAAAAAATAATCTGACATGGCATAATGCCGTCACTGTGTAGAATTTCTTTATAGAATCCGTGTTTACCTGTAGTGGCACTCATTCTTTATTAGTTGTTGGAGTACTGTTGGTGCGCGCTTTTGAGCTGATCCACGCATGCAGCACACAATCTTAGTGGAACAGTTGAAGTCTGACCAAGTCGGTGATTCCCAAGAACGTACAAAGAAAGGATTATTATGCTATTGAATTATTATTGGAGCACCACATCATCAGGTGCATGTATGGTCTTTTGCTGCATATGCTCATGGTGATCAACATTTGGGCATGTTATCATGTGCTGCTAATTTTATGTGTACTCGTTGATGCTCGATCGCTTCTCATGTCTCCTGGCCTGCACATAATCTGAACAAGCTCAAGATTTTACACCGAACTTGAGAAGATTTTTCACTGCCCGAATAGTAATTTTATGGGTGCTACTTGATTGCCCTATCTTGTGAAGTGTTGAAATTGCATGCCATGCATGATTCCACTTCATTCAAGACTAATTTCAAGTCCGAGACCCATTGTAACTCTCTGAAGCTTTCACATATAAAGTGAACGATCTCCATAGATTTGTTAATGATTCTCTCTGATCACGATCTTTTCATTTGGGGGAGGAACAGTACTAGACTTTTCTCTGAATTATGCGATTAATTCTGGTTCTTAATTTCTAAAATGAGATTTAAAGCTGCCTGCCTGCTCCAAGTTCAACCTGGATGTAATGAGACATATCATGCCTAATCACACATGGTGTTAAAGGTCTTGAGGGTATATATCTTCATCCTTTCTTATTGAATTATATAAATACAAGTAATGGGATATTCCTTTCTTTTGGTTTCATCTTCCATGTCCATAATTAACTACTGTCTTACATGTAATTACACAAAGCTTTCCATCTCCATAAGAATATATATGAGGAGAGAGTGGTCATGATGACTTCTGCTGCGCAGCTGTTAAAATCAATTTCCCTTTTCCTTTAAATGGCCTCTTGGAATCTTGTTCAGGAACTTTGAGTCGAACGCATTGTATGTTCCTTTCATGATTCCCATAGCTTCTTCAATAAAATTATCTACTCGGGGCCGAAATTTATCGTACAGGAATGGCAGTGTTTCCAAGCAAAGAAAGCCTGCAAATGAATATGACGATATGCAGCCAAGAATTATCAGAAGATCACCAACTTCGTCGATCCATGCTCAAAGTAATATATTAAGTTGACAATAGGGGAATTAAAGGAGACAAAAGTTCTTACCAAAATAAATGAGATTCAGAAAGCTGAAATATGACCCAACAGCTGATAATACATAAAGAGAAAAAATTGCCTGAAAGACCAGTAAAGGGAGACGACTTTAAATATATTTTAGTGTAGTACTGGGTAGAAGTGAATTAATGGAGGAGATGTACTGCTGTGTTTAATCTTTGTACCAAAAGGAAACGTTTTAGATCTCTTTCATATGCAATCTTCAGGAGGTTTGGCAAAGACTGGTTCAACATTGTGAGCAAGGTGGAAGCCACTTCTATGAATTCAGAGTACGTCCGCTGCATAGGATCACGGATATTGGGAGGAATCGTCCTGAAGAAATTTAATGAGTTGAATATATACTTGAGAAAGATGCATGGGATAGAGAAAGGTAAGATATATATGCATTCATCATACAACTCTCTCTCTCTCTCTCTCTCTTTTGCAAGATGAGTTGAATATGACAGATGATAAAAATGTATGAAATCAACAAGAAATTAAGAAGTCCGTACGTACCAGTTGAAATTATCTTGAATGGAGGTCCATATGAAGAAAACGAGCATGGTGGTGATGATGATTTGACAGAGGAAAGTAACCAGATTGTACTCAGCAATTTCGAAAAGAAACCATATGACTGTCATCCCAATCAAAAGTGCAGCTGATACATTTCTAGAAGATTCGTTGTTCCACAACAACACATCTGCCACTGCAAATTGGATGTTCTAATTTAATTATGATGGACGTTGATCGATGGCCCATTATTGCACCTCATGATTTCCAAACACAAATGAGTTGGGAGCTGATATTTCAACTTTGATAGACTGGAAATTAAGCTTTCCATCTTCATATTCTTGTACTGTACATTCTTAAATATGGTCGAATATTATGTTCTTAACTCATAAACACAAACTAAAATGGAACACCAATGAAAATCTGATATTATTATGTTTCATAATCTCATCGATCCATTGTCTTCGAGCTTGACTGCTTCCATGCATGTGATGACGATAATTGCTATGCATTAATCAAGATTTTTCAAACAGATCAACATATAGATTGTGTTTTTTATGCTAATTTTCTCCACAAGACATGCATTAATAAGATCAGTGATAGAAAAAAACTGCAAATTTTCAAAGGTTTTTTCATAGAACTAGAATGGATATATATAGAGACAGCACCTTTTCCTCCTCCGAGTGCTTCATGTACAGACCTTCCACCTAGAAAAAGATTTGATTGTGGTACATGATGATGTGCCATGGTTTTTCACATAAAGTTAAGTGTGTACGTAAGCGCTGCTGCTATAATATTTTCTCCATTTTATAAGCTAGTACGATATATGGAACCTAGGGTGGGGTTGATCTAAGCTTGATTCTAAAGTAAAGCTGCCATGCATAAAGCAAGGAATGGCTTGGGACTTGGCTCTCAGGGAATTACTTTGCATGCCCGCCACATCTTGTACTTGCGAAGTAGATGAATTCACCGATTAGTTAATTAAGAGCACTAGAATTGGTTTTTCCATATGTATTTAAAATTACATGATCTTTTAAAGATTAATTTTGCATATCAATAAAAACTCCCACATTAGATTATGCATCTTTGAACCAAATAATAATAAAATATTTTTATTTTTTTCTTAAAATTATTATTTTTGATATATTTTACAATTAGCACCTTGTGTTCAAAAATACCAATTTCATATATCAAAATATTACTAATTTCATATATCAAAATGATCAATTTTATCAATAAATATTAATATGTACTAAAATACACTTTGTATCACAATCTAATATAAATTTCATATATCAAAATCATCTTAATACAAATTCCACAAAGCTGATTTTAATGGGTAGAAGAGAGAAAAAAACATTAAAAATAATGTTTGGAGAGTGAAAAGTGATTCTTTAAACTTGAAGAATCACTATTCAAAGCAATGCAAAAATTTATAGATGCATAAGGCAATGTAGATGAACTTAAAGACATATTATTCAAATTTGAAGATGAAGATAAAGATGAATAAACCAATACTAATGCTCTAACCAAGCGTTTCATAACCTGTACAAGTAATCTATTACAAATTGTAATTAGAGAAATGCTTTAACCACAAATTAAAATATTTCATAAAATTAACTTATAAATTAACGTGGATTGACGTGATACAGTCGACATTAAATTATAAAAATATATTTGTTGTAAACTAGAAATAACGTATCATATGAAACCATGTTAGTTTGTAAGTTTACTTTTATAAGATCTCTTTATGTCTTTACATTTCTCTTGTAATTACAATTACTCGACAATACTATATGGAGAGGCTCTTCAATCTCAATAGATGGGCCCAATTATACCAAGTATGGCCCATATGGGAGGCCCAATGAGTTAAAAAGGCCGCGGCCGTAGAATGTGCTCGCCACCATGAGATTGCACTACCTAATAGGACTAATATGGTAACCATCACCAATAAAAAAAATATCTACTCCTAAGGAAACAACAAAATATTTGCAATATTTGCCCTCGATATGTTAATCATTTCCTCCTTAAAATAAATTTTGAAAATTTAATGATCGAGTCCCCAAGATTTGGAGAAAGGATTGAACTATCTTTATCAATAATATAAAGCACCAACATTAGCAGTCCAAGGTAACTTTCCAATCCCTCGTTGCAAGACAATACACATATATTTCTAACTTAGACATCGGAGGTGCACCACACATGGCCACCATTGAAGGTGCACCAGGCACTCGAGGCCACCATCTTCTCTTGTCACAGGTTAGCAGTTGAGATCAATTGGCGGTGAAACACATTCAAAATAGTTGCACTGTTTGTGGGATTTGTGCAAAACTCCAAGAGATATCTCAACATGGTTTTCACATGATTGCTCCAACACGCTCCCACACAACCCGTGACTAGGAAACCACTTCCACAAATATGGAAGCATCGTTTTTAGAGATGGAAGAACAGTTGAGGAAGATGACTGTAGCAATGGAGGCTCTCCAATGAGAAAACAAGAGCCTGATATGGAAAGACCAAGACTATAGTGAGGTTGCTACACCAAACCACAATGAACAACAGAGGGAAAGGCACACAGTGCAGGTGGAATGAATACTGAGGAGGCAGAAAAGAAAAAGATGCATGATGAGTTGGGTAGTCTTATTGATAAATATGAGGAGATAATCAAGAAGATAGGAGGGTCAACCTTGGTCGTTTAACTGCTCAACTTCACAGTTTTTGTGGCGCCCCCGACTCCCACGTGTGAAAAGTGGGAATCGTGATAACGGGATGATGATAGCACGGGTCACACACCCCAAACGCCAAGTGATTAGTGTGAGAACATGCAATTAAGTGTACTTTAATAATCACAGCGGAGAAATAATATAGTCAACTAAGTATCAGAATCTTAAAAACAAAACCATGACAGTAAAAGATCATCAAAGAGGTTATACAGTTATACAGCAAAAAGGTAAAAAGCCAAATTACATAACCAAAAAAAGGGAAACAACTCCATGATTAATGAGCAACCACAAGTCACTTCTCTGGTGGAGCCGAAACCTCAGGCTCAACGACATCCACTGTATCAAAATCTACGATTCCAAAAAATGAAACTATAGGGTATGAATACTACCGTGAAATTATGAATCTCAGTAAGTAACTAACCAAACAATCCAAGAAATAAAAATATATCAATACAACCAATGTGTATGTATCCACATGATGAATCATGTATGAAACCAAACCCATCATTTTCCCCCAAAATGACACTTTTTCTAACACGCGCTAAAAACCCATTTATCAGTCACTGTAGACGAGAATCACAGGCGAGACTTACCATTATCTTTGCTTATCACCATCCCCACTGCTTGCACTGTAGGTGAGAATCACAAGCAAGACTTACCACCATCCCTACTTACTACCATCCTTATAGCTTGCATTGTAGGCAGGAATCACAAGTGAGACTTACCACCATCCCTATAGCTTGCACCATAGGTGGAACTCTATCACCATTCTTGCTTATCACTATCTCTACAGTTCCTTTTCATTTCTTTCATTCTTTTCAATCTATTCATTACGCATGCACCCAAAATCTTTTCTTAACGCGAAAACCTAGTTTTCAAACATGACACATGAAAATGCATGCAATAATATATTTGATTTCATGGCATATCACGCCCAGATAAAATACATCAATCACAGTCCAACTCCACAAATAAACCCATCCCCCAATCCGGCCCAAGACCCATGTCCGAAAATAACCACATTCCATAAAACCAACACTTCTCGGACCCAAGGACTGTCACAACCAATCAGACTGCAGAAGCAAGTTAGTGTAAAAATATGTTTAAATCTCAATAAATTCTTTAGAAATTTACTTACAACAATGGAAAGGTAATTTTGGAATATCAAAGGTGCACAAGACTACGGGTGATGCCAAAAGAGGCGGAGTAGCGGCGGACAGTGATTTTACAAGGATTGGTCATGGGTTCAAAATAGGGAAAATCAAAGGAGAGCTAAGGGAAAGCTTGGGTTGGGCATGGAGGAACTTATGGTGGTCGGTGGAGTGGATGGTAGTGGCTGGAGGCCGTGGGTGGTGGATCAAGCCAAAGAAGTAGAAAGAGACCGTGAGAGAGTGAGGGAGAGTAGTGGAGGAAGGTGGAGGCACGACTAGGAGTGAGGAGGCTAGAGGGGTGTCACCGATGAGGGAGAAGCTTAGTGATGGTGGTGTGGTGACCAACGACAGGGTTGGCGGCCAAGGAAGGAAGAGGAAACCATGAATGTGGGTGCGTGGGAGAAGGTGGCGACGAGGTGGGGGCTCGCCAATGTGAGGTGGCGGGTGGCTGGCTAGAGGAGAAGCACATGGTTGAGAGAACAGGGAGAGGCTACCCGTAGGGTGCAAGGGAGGGAAAAGAGAGAGGGAAAGAAAAAGAGAGGGAAGAGGGAAGAAAAAGAAAAGAAAATGGGAAAAAGGAAAATGAAAGGAAATTAAATCTAAGTCTTTCATCTTGGGGTCTTCAAATTGATCTAACAGTAGGGATTTAAAACACTAGTTTAACTTAAAAACATAGCAACTAAGTAAAATAAAATAGTAAAACCCAACAATAAAATAATTTCGCAATAAAGAGCCAATAAATATTAGACAATAAATAATAATGAGAAAAGGTTCATTAAAATAATTTACACAACTTAGGGGACAAAATACAATAACAATAATAATAACCAATTTAAAATAAATGAACCCATAAAATAATTAGTAAAATAACTAATTAAAATAGAAAGAAATGAAGGATGTCACATATTTGCCCTATAGCACAGAGGTAGTGGTCATGCCGCTCCCTCCTAAATTTAAGGTCCAACAAATAGAGTTGTACGATGAGTCATGAGATTCAATATATCGAGCTTTCCCATTGACATTGAAAGGCAAGGCGAGAGGCTGGTTTAGAGAGTTATGACCAGGATCAATTGATAGTTTCGAAGAATTCGTGACGCCAGACAAAATTTGGATTAACTCTGCCAATTAGTTCCAGCGGATGATCAATATAGAAAAGACAAGATATTTGCTCAAAAACACAGAGAAAATGAATTTGATGTTCAATTAAAAATTATTAAAACTCAAGAATGTTGAAATCAACCCACAAGTTGGGCTGTAATAGCTAGCTATAATTCAAAACTATCAAATTTTTACCAAGATTAGCAAAATCCCAATAAACACACCAAAATTAAATACGCAAATAAAGAAGTAATATACCAAAAATTGGCCAAAATCGGATTCAAAATCACATTCTAAATGAGAAATCAAATATTACCATAAAAAGGAAAAATATCTAAAAATGGAGATTCGATGGAGGAAAACAACTGATTTTGTCCTAAAAACAATGCACATGGAGCATAGCTTAGTGACCACAACGTGCGTGCCGAAAGAAGCTTTCGAAATTGAGGTCGTATGAGTGATTCCGATATCACTTTCTAAAGTTATGGCCAAAATACAAACACGTGCTCAAAACTATCCCAAATCAAGGAATGTTTCCTGCTGTACTTATGCTGATATGTCATCTCAAGGTAGTTCAGCGCCATCAACGTGAAATCTAATAGCTCAACATCATCTAACTCAGATCCTCTTGCATCAATTGGTGAAGCAATTTCTAACGCAATCCATGGCCACCAGGAGGCGAAGACGACCCGCAACATACCTCCTGGCCACCAAGTAGAAAGAAGAAGAGAGCCTGAAGGCATACCTCACTCAGTTCAACAAAGAGCGATTAATCGCTGATAATCAAGATGAGAAAATTATGCTGGCAGCCCTTCTGGAGGTTTATGGCCTCAAAACCTATTCATGGCGGAGTTAGCACGGAGAACTCAGTCAACATTGAGAGCATTATGGACAAGGCCGATGACTCTGTCAATGCTGAAGACACATTCCTAGCCCTAATTGCACCATGGAAAGCAAAGATGAAAAAAGAAGGTAAGGATCCTCAGAGATTGAGTGAATGAAGAACCTCGGAGAAAATTGGGTGAAGCCAACATCACAAAAGGTGAGAAAGGTAAGCGCCCCCTCAAGAACGCCATCTGAGATTCATTCACAATAGTTTGAATGTGCAATTAGAAGGAAGGTCACTGGAACAAGGCAAAGGCAACTAGGTGAGGAGAGGAAGTCGTTTTTGTACCTAACATAAATTAGACAATCACTAGACGGAGGACTATTGCACAATTAAAAGAAGAGTCGAAGAGTTGCAAGGAAGCAGCGAGTTGGAATTACAATTGCAAGACGTTCGAGGCCTGTGAAACAAGCTCTTGGACGGAGAACAGAGCAAGATCAACATGCTCGACGAAGCAAGAGCTCGAAAAGGCAGTGATCAACAAGGGAAGATGACTGAGATACTCATTGACAAATCCCAAACCATGGCGACGTGCCTCTAGGCATAATCCACACAATAGTAGGAGGGCTCACTGGAGGAGGAACCTTGGAATCTATTAGAAAAGCACATGCTCACATAATGAAATATGATGAAGTATACATGACAGACAAAGTGCCCAAGCAACCAAGGCGTAAGAGCTTGAAGAACATGATCTCCTTTGGAAAAGAGGATTGCCAATGGGTCTTATATTCACATGATGATGCATTGATGGTAATATTGTTAGTTGCCAATTACACTACCAGGAAGATTTTGATCGACAATGGGAGCTCAGCAAATATTTTTGGGATGCGCTCACCAGGATGGTCATCGATCCTAGCAGACTGCGACCATTGCCCACACCATTGAAATGATTCTCTAGAGATGCAATATAAACCCTAAGCGCGATAACCTTACTAGTCATAGTCAAGAAGGGGGACACACTGCCACCATGATGACCAACTTCCGTTTGCAACACAACTTTTCACTCCACTATTAAAATTCTTTATTGCAATCTTTTATTTTGTGTGTTATTGTTTTATTATCAATCCTTCGAGATCTCCTCCTTTAGTATCAAAAGATTTCTTATAATTTAATGCAAAATTAAAGAATTATAGATATCACTTTTCCTTCTTTATGATTATGTGCCCCCATATTTGGGGGCTACGATTGTTGGCCCATGGAATGGTCTGATTATTTTAAGTCCAATATTTCTTTTACCATGGAATGGTCTGATTGGTGGCCCATGGAATGATAGATATATAAGATTAACGTTATTTTAAAATCATTACACCACATATTATTTAAGTAAAATTATATAATTTAAAAGATAAATTCTTAAATTTAAATCTTACAAATTAAATTTTATTATTTAAATTATGTGAATAGTATGATCTACCTACAAGATTGATAATAGAATAATTTTAGGTATAAAGTCTGCAGGTCATACCCATGTTTAAAAAAAAAATTTGTATGGATATTAAACTTTTTCACCTTTTTTTTAAGAGCAATGTTACGTATAGTCTCCATTTAGAGATTGCAATGCAGACATAGGTAATTTTATCTTTAAATTTTTTTAAAATTATTAAAATATTATTTTTAAAATGATTTTGTTTTCTTTAATAAAGGACTATAAATGCAATTCTCATATGGAGACCTGCAAATAGAATTTCTCTTTTTTTAAAACCACAAAAACACACTGATCGTGCAGAGAAGACAGGACTACAAATCATCTCTTTTTAACCGTACTAACTACTAGTACAGGTGCAGACCATGTTTACGAAACTGACCATGCAGACAAACAAGGCAGGCAAGGATTCTATTCCAATCATGCAGACATGCACCAGGCAAGCTTTCTTCTTTCTTTGAAAGGAAGTACTAATACTATAGCTGGTGTCCAAGACACAGCACCACCCAAGGAAAATTCTCTTACTGCAGTTACTCATTTCCCTCTGTAGAATAGCTACAATTTCTCCTTCCCACCAATTATGGGACTTTGTCTTTTTTTTGCTGTAATTGTATTAAACTCGGTAACCCATTTGTATAAACAGCACTGCAATATAAGTTTTCCTTCTTATTTTCAAACCAATGACACGATATTAAGTTCTGGTACGTGAAAACGAGGGATCAATGCATCATGACATGGTGATACACTGATATCTTTGGATTTCAGAATCCCTTTCCAAATTTTTGAGGTTTTGCTGGAAGTGGGGGTGTTAAAACCTCCTGAATTTCTCAAATATTTTTCTCATTTCTTTGGCCTCAAGTTGATTTGTGATATTATAGAAGCTTCATCAACTTTTGCAAACTGCAATGGAGGCTCTCTTTATCTCATACATCCTTGAAGAATTCATCTAAATATTTGGAGCAGAACATGAAGTTGGTGCATCCCATTATCAGCATGGCAAGAAATGAAAGTGGTCCCGGTAGGGAGTGGAAAGCGAAGTACGAGAAACACATAAACAAACAACAATAAGAAACATCAGGACAGACCGACTGTAAGTACGTTAAATTATTGTCTTCTGCATTAAAAAATTCATCCAACCACTTTGTTCCTGCGCTTATTTAATTACAAAGCCAACAACAATGGCTGTCCTTCACATCTCTTTCTACCTCCCAATCACAAACTTCGAAGCCCAGAAAAAGCTCTCCAGTCCCATCTCCCGATTCTCCACCTAAATCCGACAGAGAAGATGCTCTCAACTTGGCACTCTCTGTTTTTACCTGCCCTCCCTCCTATCCTCTGTTATCCCCTGCATCCCAACAAAAACCCACAAAAAACTCGTCCCACCTCCCAGGTTTTATCTAATCCCACCAAGAAAATGGCGGCGACAACAACAAGCTTCGGATTCAAGAATTTGATGGATACATTCACAGTTGATGTGCACAGAGCTGAGAATAGGTTACTGAATGTTCCTTTGATTGCGCCCTTAACGATTGCATCGTCGAGGCTGGAGAGAGTTGAGAACGTGGCAATTAGAATAGAGCTGAGAAATGGGTGTGCCGGCTGGGGTGAGGCTCCGATTTTGCCTTTGGTGACTGCAGAGGATCAGAGCATGGCCATGTCAAAGGCGGCCGAGGCTTGTGAATTTCTAAAGCTGAGTCCGGCGATGACCATGGGCTCTGTTTTGGCGGAGATTGGTGGGATTCTTTCTGGATATGAGTATGCGTCTGTGAGTATGATTGAAGTATTGAAGTTTCTAGTCTTTCTTAAAAAAAAAAAAAGGTTTTAGCTTTTCTGCAGGTTTTGATTTTCTTGTGGTTGGGTTGGTAATTGCATTTGTTGATGAAACTTTGTGTACTTATTAGAGCATGTTTTTTGTGGTTTTAGGGATCTGTAGAGATGAATTTATTGATGCTTTATTGATTTTATTTGGATAATAATATTTTGTGTGTGTGTTTTTTTGTGTGTGTGTGTGTGTTTGTGTTTTTTTTTTTTTGACAAAGTAAAAATTAACTAAAAGTTAAAACTATGGATTTTGGCATGTTTGGATTATAAAATTTTCAGAAATATATGAGAATTTTTTAAATTTGTTTGAGATTAGATTGAGAAAAAATTAAATAAAAATATTTTTTAAAAGAAGTGTTATATTAGAAATTGTGAAAGTTGATAAGTTAAAATGTTGTTTGAATAGAAATGAGAATTTGAAAATTTGAAAGAAAACATGCCCTTAAGGCTGTAATCGGAGTGGAGAACTCCCAAGTATTCCAAAATAAACAGTATAGTGTGTAAAATAGAAAATAAGCGTGAAAGAGAACTTTCATATTTTCTCCACTCAAGGCCCTGAAAGAAGCCGCCTTAAAGGCAAATTGCCTATTGAAGAAGACTGTATAACAGACAATCTGTTGGTTCTAAATACAATAACTTTACTCGGTCAAGTTGGCTTGATCAAGAAACAAGAACTTTGAAACCTAGCTTTCACTTGGTTTAATTTTTTGTTTTTAGCAACCAAATGGAAGGAAACCTGCAAGGGTCTAATGCAAGAACCTTGCTTGGTCTAGTCGACTTATTTTATTTTCAGGAATCCAAAAGAAATGAAAGCAAGAACTTTGAAATCTAGGTTCCTTTCTTTTTTAAATTTTATTCTTGGCAACCAAATGGTTCCTTGATGCATACTTTTTTTTTTTAGAAGATGATGGAATCCCAATTTTAATGATTTTCCTAATTGAGGAAAACCGTGATAACAAGCATGACACATAGGATTTATAAGTAAAGCATAAAAAACATCCTAGACATCAACAACAAAAAAAAAACTACAACAATAATCTAAACTTGCCTAGAAAATACTAAACATGCCTAGCCAAAATCAGAAAAATAAACTAAACAGGCCTAATTAACAAACAACAAATAAACCACACTAATTATGGTCTAATGCTCGGAAGATCAATTTATCAATCAGGAGGATACCCTTGGCATGCCGGGGGAGTAGCCCACCCTCCTCATATCTGCACATCAAATCTACTTCACCTTGCCGAGACAAAATATCGACAACTTTATTTGTTTCCCCTTATTGATGTCGAATAATAAAGTGAACACCCTGAAGCGCTTTAATTGTCTCTTCCCAAAACTCCCAAAGGTACCAAACCGTACAATTTTTAGAGAGGATCCAGTCAACTACTAGTTTAGAATCACACTCAATTTCTAGATTAAAAAAACCCAACTCTTTACAAAAAACCATTCCCACATGTAGAGCACGAAGTTCAACCTCATTATTCGTTCCTTGACCAATGCAAGTTGATAAGGCACCTTTAACATTACCAAATTCATCCAGGATCACACCTCCTCCCACACAAGAACCCGTATTACCCCTACAACTCCCATCCAGATTCAGCTTCACGTATCCACCCTTGATGCATACCTTCTATATGCCAATCATCCATTCTGCTTGGCTAATCGAAACAGTTGAAGTGATATAATATGCAGTTTCGTGGATTTCATTATACACTTTGGGTTTATTACCATATCATATGGGAATTAAGCTGCGGATGATGGTAGTTGCAGGCAGTATACATTCATAAATTACTCTTAGTCATACTAAAAATTACCCAAGTACCCTTGGTTATGCACATTAATGTTGAACAAAAGCTATTAGCACGAATTAGTAACCAATATAAAATATTAAAAGCATTAAGACAATAATTTGGTTATGAATGGAAACCCTTTGAAGAACTACTCAAAGGTAAAACCCTACGGAGCAACCAAATCCAAAAAAGCCATATTTATTGATTGGGAGAATTACAAGTAAAACGTTTACAAAACGTTTGTAACTATACATTACCCAAGCCATGCGAACCCATTGTCTTCTACCACAGTAGGTAGCTAGAAACTCTGACGCTCTCCAATCTTTGTCTTTCCTACTAAAACCTCCAGTAGTTGAACTCGAACATGGAAACTCCCCCTTTGAGTATGCTTTCACTCAATCACACGGATTGAGTTTTTTGGAAAATTCTTCTCTCAAGAACTTTCTCTTACACGATCTCTTGAAGTTCTACCTAGATCTTTAAGCTCTCAATGCTTGTGAATATGTGCTATTCAAGTGTTCAACCAATCCCTCGGCCGGTCCTCTATAAATAGGAAATGTTGTGATTGATTTGGAGAATGACTCTACTGACAGGTTTATCCAGAATCTCAATCAGATACGTTGCTAACAATTTTCGAACTTCTCAGACTGAATCACTTCTTCTAGATTGCATCGATTTCAAATTAACTTCAGTTTCTTCAATAAAACTTGCATCTTTATCTCTTCAACTTACTTTTAGACTCGAAACATACATAGGACTCTTGTAGTCTCTTATAATTTAAACAATATTTGATAAGAGTTACAATTTGAACACTTATCCTTATCGGATAACTTATATTCAAATACTCATCCTTATTGGATGCAATCCTAGAGTTCTATTTAAAATTACATTCATCCATAATTTAAATTTAAATACAGACTCATCTAATCCTAGCCAAACATTAATTATATTTACAATCTCCTCCTTTGGCTAATTGATGACAAAAACATATGTTGGATAAATGTGATTTAAACCTGCAAAAATAACTAATCAAACCACCAGCAAAGGTCTCATATAAAAAGTTATACTTCATATTAAAAAATTCATCATAGGCAAAATGTTTGAAGTATCACAATGAGTCTTAACGTAACCACACACATATCAGTTCAATGTAAAACCAACCTGAAATAAAGCTAAAAAAACTTTTCAAGAATTTTAAAAAGTGGTGGTGTCCGCATTCTGTCCACACTGCCCTGTTACTCCCTCTGTTGACAGATTCATCCCATCTCCCTCTATGTGTTATCAGCATCAGTTAGAATCTAATTTTCCTTATTCTTCACATGGATTTACTACCTTCAGAATCTTATCCACATCCAAAACAACTTGCTGCAGCTTATCATTCACCTTCTCTGACTCTTTCTGCTGGTCTGCTAGCACTTGTTCCATTTTTCTCATTTTTTCTTCCCACTTATCCACAAAAGAATCAAATTTTGACTGCAAAATCTAAAGTTGTTCAAGCACTTCAGTGGATTGTCCTTGGGCAAGATGGAAAGATGTGGATGCCTCAGTGTGGCTTCTTTTCTTTCCACTAACCACAGTTTCTGACTTAGTGACCATTTGAGAGGAGATCTTCCCATACATCTTTTGTGCCCTTTGTGCTCCTTAAAGGAGCTTTAGCAATCCTGACCAATTTCGTGATGAGACCTCTAAAGGGTAGATTTTCCTTGTCTGTTATGTCAGCCCTGACCTTGGAGATAACATTAATAATATGGGAGTGAAGATATGTAGGTACACCTTTAACTAGAGTATACATAAACTGGACTTTTTCAATTGTCAGCTCGGTATGCCTAGTGATGGGTCAAAGATTTGTGAATACAACTTTGGAAAGGGACCTATATTTAGGGAGCATTGACTTCATAGAGAGTCTATGAGTCTTCGGGAGCCATGCTGGTGCGTTGGGCCCAACAAACAAATCTTTCATTTGGGCTTTTGATGAGGTCCCCATACCCTTATATGGAAAATCTGAGTTTTTCACACTAGGGGGTTCATAGAACTCTCTAATTATCTCGAGAGTTATGATCATATCAACACCCCTAACAGTGGATGTAATGATATTATTGTGCACACTTAGCAAAGAGTTGGCATAAAATTCCCTCACAATTTCAATATAGGGGTAGAGACACCCTTAGTAATTTTCTCCCATCCTTTGTCAGCAAATATGTGAGCAATGAATTCAAAAGCAAGGTTATTCACATCACTTAGAGTTACCTCTCGTTCTCCAAGAACATTCCTCTGGGAGAACACAGTCTTATAGGCTCTCTGCTTTCTCACTAACAAACTTTGGAGGTTTTGATCCTTTGGTAGGAGGCTTTGATGTACTCCTCACTCCTTTAGAAGGGACAAATCTTTTAACTACCGCCTTGGATTTTTTATGAGAGTTCTTTGGAGTTCTCACATGAGAGTCAGATTCTCCCTCACTAGAAGAATTTACTGGAGGTGCTTTGCAGTCGAGTTGTATTTCATCTTGATTTTGTGCAGAAGATAAATACAAATTTCTTGAGATGCACGGACTGAATATGAAGCGTTTCTCTCTAAAAGTGTATCGGAGAAGACAAACGAAGTGAATGGAAGAGGGAACCAAGGCTCAATGGTGATTAAGGGTGATTGACGTGCAGTTAATGATGCAGAGCAGCTTTTTCACTTCCCACCCAAAGCCTGGAATGTGCCATACACGCAGGCCCCCCTTTTCCAACACATAGAGCATGCCTTAGAGGTGACACCCCACTCCAATTCTAGTTACTCATGCCTCTTTTCTTTGTTTTCAAATTTTTGAAAAAGAAAACAATTTTAAAAAACCAGAAAAGCAAAAATATCATGTATTTTTCATCCATAAAGATTGGGCCTTTTTGAGTAATTTCCTTGTCCAAACTTTGTTACACTCAACACTTTTCTACTTATTTAAGAGAAGGATTTCTTATTGGTCAATTTTCACAACTGAGCATTTTTCTTAATTGATGACCTGCCAAGAATTCGTGTGTGTGAGTGAAGAAAAAAAATCTTTCCAAAATATTTTTATTATTTTTTCTTTTCTTCTCTATACTCCTCATTTCTTTTATGATTTTTTTTAGTTTTGCTCTAATAAGGGTGAACTTTCCTTGAAAGCCAAACTTTATGCTAGGGCCTAGATATCCGAAAAAGCAACTCCCTCCAAGCACAAAGTCATATTCACTCTATATGTCCATTTTGTATTGCTCATCTTTTTCCACAATGATTGAGGCAACGATTTTTTCTATAAGGACTTTTAGAGCTTAGATCTTTGCATGAGTGTTCGTCTTTTTCCGCAATGACTTTTGAATACTCGACTTTTTCTTTAAGGATCGACCTTAATGCATGGCAAGAGGAGACCTTTTTTGATTTGGTACTAGGTTCAACTAGTTTTACTCAATTCAAGATATAGACTCCCCCTTTCTTTGTGCATTGTATGAATATACGCATGTTGTCACCAAATTGTTAGGTGGTCAGATTTAAACTCCTCATAGTGCAGAGAATAGAATCCTTGTGTGGTCTTTCTTAAGAGTTGTGCATTAAAAGTAAAAACACAGACCAGACAAGACCTAACTTGATCCCAGCAAAATGAATTGATGGAGTTACAAAACTCAAAGACCTGGTATAATCATAAAGCCTATACCTTCCAAAATGATAGCAACATGAAGTTTTTGAAGAAACAAGCAAAAAAAAAAAAAAAAACACTTATTATTATTATTATTATAAAAACAAACAAAAATTAGGGCATATCACACACACCAAAGGCCTTCCTTAGAAATTCAAACCTTAGACCATCTAAAGGTTTAGTGAACAAATCGGCTAGTTGGTGTTCATCATCAACGTGTTCCAGAGACACTACCTTTGTTTCAACCAAGTCTCTTATGAAGTGATGTCTTATATTTATGTGCTTGGTTCTTGAGTGTTGCACAAGGTTCTTCGAAATACTCATTGCACTTGAAGTATCATAGTAGACATTCATAGTATCTTGAGAGAACCCATAGTCCTCAAGCATCTTTTTCATCCAAAGAAGTTGAGTGCAACAACTGCCAGCCGCAATGTATTCGGCTTCAGCAGTGGACAAGGAGATGAAGTTTTGCTTCTTGCTCATCCATGCTACCAGATTGCTACTAACATAAAAACAACCACCTATGGTGCTTTTTCTGTCATCAGCATTACCAGCCCATTCAGCATCAGAATAGCCAACCAGACTCAGATTTGAATCTTTTGAATACCATATGCCATAGTCAATAGTAGCACTCAGGTATTTCAAAATACTGCTGTGAGGTGTGATTATTTAAGATTAACCTGAAATCGTGCACAAACACCTACACTAAAAGTAATGTCAGGTCTGTTAGCAGTAATGTAAATAAGACTTCCTATCATGCTTTTATACAGAGTATATGATCAATGCTCTTACGTGTAGAATCTGAACATATTTTAACTGAGGTACTCATCAGAGTACAAGCATGTGTCTTCCCCTCCATGCCAAATCTCTTAACAAGATCTTTAGCATATTTAGATTGCAAATTAAAAATCCCTCATTCAGTTTGTTTAATTTGAATCCTAAGGAAGAAATTTAATTCCCCAATCATACTTATTTCAAACTCATTTTTCATTTCTTTGGAAAAGTCACGTGAGAGTTTGTTAAGAGTGGAACCGAACACAATATCGTCTACATAAATTTGAGCAATAAGTAGATGCTTACCAAATTTTCTTAAAAAAAGTGTTCGGTCAGCTTTATCTCTTACAAAGTCGTTTTCAAGAAAGTATTTCGTGAGTCTCTTATACCATGCTCAAGGTGCTTGTTTCAATCCATAAAGAGGTCTCTTCAACCTGAAAACATGGTCAGGAAACAAGTGATTAGTAAATCCCTTTGGTTGTTCTACATATACTTCTTCATTAAGTATGTCATTTAAAACGGCACTTTTAACATCCATTTGATAAAACTTAAAATTTAAATGGCTTGTAATTGCTAGCAATATGTGAACAGATTCCAAACGAGCTACTAGTGCAAAAGGTCTCATCAAAGTCAATTCATTCAACTTGGGTGTATCCTTGTGCTACCAGTCTGGTCTTGTTTCAAACAATTGGTTCCATATTCGTCTGACTTGTTTTTAAAGATCCACTTTGTTCCAATGATGTTGTGATCCTTAGGTCTTGGAACTATCTCCCATACTTGATTTTCAGTGAACTGGTTCAATTCCTCATGCATGGCATTGATCCAGCTTTCATCTTGTAAGGCTTCTTCCACTTTTTTAGGTTCAACTTGAGACAAATAGCAAACGTATGAGATTTGATTTAAAACACGTTTTCTTAATCTCCAAGGATGTTCTCCTTTGGATGATTATGGATGATCCTTATAGAGGGCTCTTTTTCATGGTATGAAACTGAGCTTAGTGTAGCAGGTTCCATTAGATCTGTGTCCTCTTGATCAGTTGAGTTTTCTTCAGCCTTCCCGATAAGGTTGTCAAGTTCCTTCTTGGTCATCTCCTTAGAGTTGTTATCCACAACTATGTTGACTGACTCCATCACTATCTTAGTCCGTAGATTGTAAACTCTATAAGCTTTGCTATTTGATAAATATCCAATAAATATTCCTTCATCAAATTTGTGGGCATTCTCTTTGTCTCTCAAAATGTAGCAAGTACTCCCAAACACCTTAAAGTATTTTACCTTGGGTTTCTTTCCATAACTCATAGGGTGTGAGTTTGATGCTTGGACGAAAGACTACATGGTTCAAGATGTGTCCAGTAGTGTTGACAACTTCTCACCATAAGTATAATGCCAACTTTTTGCTACTCAGCATGGTGCGAGCCATCTCTTGTATTGCCCTATTTTTTCTTTCTACAATTTTATTTTGTTGTGGAGTGGTTAGGGCTGAGAACTCTTGATGTATCTCCTATTCATCACAAAAAGAAAAGAAATTAGTATTTTCAAATTCTCTACCATGATCACTACGAATACGAGAGATAGAGGAATTCTTCTCTGTTTGTAGTTGTCTGACCAGTTTCTTCGCATGGTCGAATGTTTCTGTTTTATCTCTCAACAAAATGATCCGTGTATCTTGAGTAGTCATCCATGATGACCATTATATACTTCTTTCCACCGAGACTCTCATTCTGAGTAGAACCCATCAAATCCATGTGTAACAGCTCAAATGGTCTTGAGGTCAGAATATCAACTATTTTCTTGTGCTGTGCCTTGGGCTGCTTTCCTTTTTGACAAGCTCCGCAAACCATCTTCTTGTTTTTCAAAATTTTGGGCAGTCCATGTACAACTTCCTTCTTAGAGATCTTTTGCATATCCTTATAGTTGATATGGCCTAGATGGTAGTGCCACAACTCAGTTTCATCCAGCTCTACTTTGTGACAACGCATCATGTTCATAAAAGAGACTCCATAGCAGTTATCAACAGTTCTAGTGCCCTTCAAGATCCATTTTTCAACACTATTATAGACTTTGCATTCATCCTTTAAGAACTGCACAAAAAGATGATCATCACAAAACTAACTAATACTTAACAGATTGGCCTTGAGGCCATTAACAAAAAGAACATTATGAAGAGTAGGTAAACCAGGAACATCTACACTTTCCTTTCCTTCCGCTGTTGATGTATTTCCATCACCAAAAGTTACGGATCCTCCCCTAGTGGACTCAATCTTCTTAAACAACTCTTTGTGTCTTGGCATATGTCTAGAACAAGCACTGTCCAAATACCACATACTAGTGTCCATAGCTTTGAGTGTTGTGTGTGCTACTAGAGATACGGCATTTTCTTTCGCTATCCACTTGGTCTTAATATTCGTATTATTCATGTTTTTAGGAAAACAAAATTCAGATAGTTCACCAAGTTTCTTACCTAGGGTATCTATTTGATTGCTCAATTTGTCCACCTTAATTTCTAGGTTCGTATCCTTGCTCGAAAACTTATTTCTATTTCCTTTTTTTTTTCTCTTTTCTAAGTTTAAAGCAATTTGTCCTAGTGTGTCCAATTATTCCACAGAAATGACAAATAGAGATAAACATACATTGGACTTACCTGGAGAAGCCATGATTGACTTGCCCTTGTTCACATGTTTATTTGAGACATTTTTTACAATACTTACTTTTACAAAGGTGATACCTTAGATGTAGAGGCAGCAGATGCTTTATGATATGGATCTTTAGAAGTACTGTATCCCAACCCTAAGTGATCAAAATTATCTCTTTGAACTTTCAGTAGTTCATTGAGTTTTTGAGTGGGAGTCTTTTCTTTTACTTCCTGACAAGCTGCCAACTTCTTTTCCAGTAGCTCTTTTTGTGCGCGTAGTCTTTTCACTTCCAGTTCCATCAATTTTAGTGCCTCCACCAAATTGTTATTCTCATTCTCCATGGTGGTTAGGTTTTTATACAGTTTTTTATTTACCTTTTGAATTTTCACAAACTCTTCACATAAATCCTCATATGCTTCCTGCACACTTAATTCATAATCAGTAACTTCTGTGGCAGCATCAGAATTAGTATCACAAACAACCATGTTGTCGTCAACACATTGTTTGCTCGTGTAAGCACAATCAGTACCAGAGGTAGAGAAAGCCATAAAGGCAGTTTCATTATCAGATGATGTATATGAACTTTTAGAGTCAAAATCATCACTCAAAGTAGTATTCAAAACTTTTGTCTTTCTTTTAAAATTTGGACATTCAATTCTTATGTGACCAAAACTAGAGCATTCATAACATTGGACTTTATCTTTAGACTCAGTTTTGTCTTTATTCCACTTTTTAGATTCATTCTTTTTAGTTAAATTCTTATCTTTTTTTCATCTTACTAGTATTCTTTTTATTAAACATTAATTTTTTTAATTTTCTGGCCACAAGAGCTAAGTCATCATTACACAGATCTTCATCATCAGACTGATTTTCTTTCTTAGCAGTTTTGAGTGCGATGGACTTACCTTTCTTTTGTTGTGGAAGAGTAGTTTCATAGGTTTGCAAAGAGCCTACCAGTTATTCTACCTGAATTATGTCTAAATCCTTACTTTCTTCTATGGCTGTCACTTTTGGTCTAAACCTTTCAGGCAGGGATCTTAGAATTTTTCTCACAACTTGCGCCTCCTCCACCTTTTCATTGAGATTGTACCTAAAATTAACAATGTCATTTAGTTTAGCATAAAACTCATTAAAAGTCTCATCATCCAGCATTTTTATCGCCTCAAACTTTGAGGTCAACATTTGCAATTTGAAAATTTTCACCGTTTTGGGTCTCTTTATATGTAGTTTCCAAAATGTCCCAAGCATCCTTGGATTTCTCACACATGAAAATTTTCTTGAATTCATTAGGAAAACTGCCATGAAAATGGCATTTAGACCTTTGTTGTTCCAATTACAGCTGCTTGATTGTTCTTTGGTCCAATCTTCTATAGGTGTTGTAGGCCTTGTCCATACTGACTCCACGGTTAGCCAGTCTTTCTCATCATGCGACTTTAGAAACACTCTCATCCTTACCTTTCAGTAGGCATAGTTATTACCATCGAATTGTGGTGGTGATGATAGTGTCGCCATGATCTTCCAGGGGAATGGATCACACTCAGATTGAGTGAACCTGTCTCTGATACCAACTAAAATTACCCAATTACACCTGGTTATGCACGAATTAAAAACCAATATAAAATATTAAAGGCATTAGCACAATAATTTGGTTACAAAGGGAAACCCTTTGAAGAACTCCTCAAAGGTAAAATCCTACGTGGCAACCAAACTCAAGAAAGCTAATTTTATTGATTGAGAGTATTACAAGTAAAACTTTTACAAAACATTTGTAACTAGACACGCTTACCCAAGACATGCCACCCGCTTGTCTTCTATCACAGTAGGTACCCAGAACCTCTGAGGCTCTCTAATCTTTGTCTTTCCTACTGGAACTCGAACACGACAACTCCCCCTTTGAGTATGCCCTCACTCAATCCCACCAATTGAGCTTTTTGGAAAATCCTTCTCTCAACAATTTTCTCTTACTCGATCTCTTGAAGTTCTACCCAGATCTTCGCTCTCAATGCTTGTGAATATGTACTGTTCAAGTGGTCATCCAAACCCTCAACTGACTCATCTATAAATAGGCAATGCTGTGATTGATTTGGAGAAGGACTCTGTTGACAGGTTTATCCAGAATCTCAGTCAGATACGTTGTAACAATTTGTGAACATCTCAGACTGGATCAATTCTTTTGGATTGCATCGAGTCAAATTAGCTTCAGTTTCTTCAATAAAGCTTACGTCTTTATCTCTTCAACTGACTCTTAGACTCAAAACATACATAGGACTCTTGTAGACTCTTATCTTATAATTTAAACAAGATTTGATAAGAGTTACAATTTGAACATTTATTCTTATCGGATAACTTCTATTCAAATACTCATCTATCAAATGCAATCCTAGAGTCCTATTTAAAATTACATTCATCCATAATTCGAATTTAAATACAGACTCATCTAATCCTAGCCAAACATAAATTACATTTACAATACTATAAAATCATCATTTTTCCCAAAAGTTTAAATTGATAGGAAGAGGCAAATCCAAGTTGAGATTCAAGCTGATACAGTGGGAAATTACCGCTTGGCCCAAAAGCTTAAACTGATTGGAAAAGTCATATTCATCTTTACTTATGTTGAAGATAATAAGTAAATAGACAAAATTATCTGTGTTTTCAGTTGCATTTCTTGTAATGATTTCTATGTTTATGGTTTCCCTGTGAAGTTTGCTACTTCAAAGTATTTTATCTCATCAAGTCTCTTCTTCTTGCAATTGAAGGTTAGGGCAGGAGTCGAAATGGCAGTGATAGATGCTGTTGCAACCAGCATAGGCATACCCTTGTGGAGACTATTTGGGGGAGTTTCAAATACCATAACAACTGACATAACAGTTACGTTAACATCTCTTGGTGATTCTGGCAATGAAAAAGATCATCTACTCTTTTGCTTAATTGTCACTACAAGGGATATTGTTTTATTCTCTCTTGCATTGTTTTATACTCATTTTCTGGGAGAAACCATCCAGTTGGACTTTTGGGTCCATTACTGCTGCTGTAATTAATAGATTTATGTAATTATCAATGAAGTTTTAGCCATTTTATACTTGCAGATTCCAATTGTTTCTCCAGCTGAAGCTGCTGAATTGGCTGCCAAGTATTGCAAGCAAGGATTCAAGACTTTGAAGCTTAAGGTAGGAAAGGATCTGAAAGCAGATATAGAAGTTCTTCAGGCCATTCGTGGGGCACATCCTGAATGCTTGTTTATCTTGGATGCTAATGAGGGATACAAAGCAAAGGAAGCAATTGAAGTTCTTGACCAATTACATGGTATATATTTGTGTGAAACTTTGAAAAGACTTGCAGTTATTGTTCTGTATACTAGCATGTGTATGTGGGGTTGGGGCAAATACAGAGTATATTTTCTTCTTTTTCTTATATATGTAAATTGAACATTTATGCTCCATTGGTGAGTACTGAAAATTAGAACCATTACCTTTTCCTGCAGAAATGGGGGTCACTCCTGTTCTATTCGAACAACCTGTTCATAGAGATGATTGGGAAGGTCTCGGTCATGTTACTCAAATTGCTAAGGACAAATATGGGATATCTACTGCAGCTGATGAAAGCTGTCGGACTTTAGTTGATGTCAAGAAAATAGTCCAAGAAAAACTTGCGGATGTCATTAACATTAAGCTTGCTAAAGTGGGGGTTGTGGGAGCCCTTGAGATTATTGAGGTGGCAAGGGCATCTGGGATACATATGATGATTGGAGGTATGGTTGAGACTCGACTTGCCATGGGCTTTGCTGGCCATCTTGCTGCTGGATTGGGGTGTTTCAAGTATGTATCACATATATTTTTTCAAGAGTAATATTTAGATACAGTCCTAATGTAAAAGTCCTGCGCATCCCTTTGAAATAAATGGTTAAATTTGGGACCCACATGAAAAATATATATATATATATTTTTTATGTGGTTCCAGATTTACTCACTTTTTTCAAAGCGAGCATGTGAGGTTTTGCACACATTAGCATTGAAAATATCATTTCTCTTTTTTCAAAATAACGATAGTCACAAATGATAATTTACATGTACTTTAGTTTCCATTTGGATTGGTGTATTGAGGTCTCAGTAGTAATCAATGTGCTGTAACAGGTTCATTGACCTAGATACACCACTTTTCCTATCAGAAGATCCAGTTCATGAGGGTTATGAAGGTGATCTCAGCCTTGCTCAAACTTTATAATGTCTAATTTTCTGTTTTCTATTTTTTTCACAGGAAATTTAAAATTATATATGATTGTAAAATTTGGTTATTTTATTGACTTTCAACCAATTCTTTGGCTAGTCTCTGGTGCAGTATACACATTCACAAATGCAAGAGGCCACGGTGGTTTTCTTCATTGGGACAATATTGCTTGGTATGTCATCGTTAAACCATCTAAGAGTTTTTTTTTTTTTTTTTTCCTTTTAAAAGCATTACAGATACAAAAAAACTACACAAAAGTAAACTCACTAATTGACGTGACTTCATATGATTCGTTATATCTACTTTACGATAAAGGTAACTTTACGATCTGATATGTTTCATCAAGTCATATCACTTTGTAGGTTTACTTTTATGTAATCCTTTTGTGACTAAAGTATTTCTCTATCGGCTATTATTAGACTAGTTTGGCTGTGTCCCGTGCAATAGGCTTTGAGTTAATTTGAAGTACTTGAAGAGTGTCAAGTTTGTTGCTCATTCATATCAAAGTGTGTGAAGTGTGAACAACCATTGTTTTACCGTCTGCAATCACAACACTGAACCATGGATGAAATTTTCCTGAATCATCTGAGGGTGGAAGTTACAAGAGAACTACTGGTATTAGATGGTGGAAAAAGAAAAGAGAGGACCAATATTGATGAATGAACTGATTCCAAAATTTAAAAGAGAATTTTAAAACATTGGCTGAAAATTTGCTATCATCGATGTTCTAAGCTGTAAAGTATATACATACAACTGAGATATGATTGTTTTGTTTTTTCAGATATAATTCATTAATATAGGGTTATTATTTTCAGTTTGTCTATGCTAACAATACCGACCTGTAATGTGCAGATGCAGAAATTGGCTTCTTCCAACTTACGTCTGGAACTGATCAGCATAATTTGTAAGATGCAGATAATAATGGAGTAATGATAAATGTAAAATCTTTCTTGTTTTTTATTTTTATTTTTTATTTTTAATGTCAGAAAATCTCTCCAAGGCATGGCCTTTCGAACCCACCCCTTAAGAATAAATCCCGGTCCGTACACTACTCCCTTGAAAATAATGATAAATGCACAATCCCTTCATATAATTATTTTAAACTTTGTTTTAACCTGAGGGTATTTTGTAAAACAGAGTTATAGTACTATTACTATTTTGAGATTATATGAAGGATCATGCTACTCTGCCATCAGCATGTACTGTTGTGTGTATCCCTAGTCTAATTGTATTTTTTTAAATATTTTTTAAACATTTTTAAATATATTTTTTTAAAAAAATACACAAACTCACTAGTAGTACTAACTTTTTTAACCATTAAAAAAATTATAATACACGAGCTGTCAAATCCAGAGACAATTGCAAGAGCATTACTTATTCAACGTAAAAATTTTAAGTCGACAACTCATGCGCATCTTTAGCTAATATAATTTCGAATAAAAGGGATTTTGCTTCTATTAATTCACGATCATCTATTTTCATGTTAAATGATTATCAATTTAAAATAAATTAAAAGGTCATCAAATTTTAAAGGTTTAGAATACATATTTTGCACTCTTTCAATATCTATATAATATGATTTTAATAAAGAATAACGATATTTTTATTTTCATACAAACTTTTTTACAACTAAATAATGTGAAAATGCGACTTTCACATTAGTCTTTAGAATAATTTAAGAATAATGATGTAATTTTTGCTGTTTAATGAAGAAAGTGCTATGTTTCATATCAAAAAAAAAAAAAAAAAAGAATAATTTAAGAATACCATACAACTTTATAGAATATAAGCTAAATTCTTGGCTTGTGTTAGTATGGGCACCCATAAGAGATTTTACTGATCATCTTAAAGAAAAGTTGTGTCATATGTGGAGAATGAGGAACCCATCTTAAACTATGGTTGAATGATACATGTACAACACTTTTTATAACTATTTATACAACTATGTTTTAAATTAAGTGTATTTATGTAAAGAGAAATACTTGAATCACAAAAGGATTACATAAAAATATAGTCACAAAGTGACATACCATAATGTGATATGTTAAACTTTAAAATTATTTATGGATCTTGCATTTAGTGGGAAAACTTGTGCAGTGGGATGGGGCACGAGTACAAATTCTATTTGGTGAACTGGTCAACTGTTTGCACATCAATATCAAGGGGTGTATTGGGGATCCATAATTTGATATAATTCAATCGAGCCCTTTTGGAAACGATGGCCCTATGGAAGTTAGTAATAGTTTTAAAGTTTGGGGAGTTTAGGAGAGTTCAAAGTTGGGGAGCCTTGGCAGGGAGGATGGTGCTCAAATGAGATATGTGGACCATATTGGGTATGTTTGTGGAAATACATTAGAAAAGGATTGGAGACTTTCCTAAGCCATTCACGTATTGAAGTAGGTAATGGTTCTCGAGTCAAGTTTTGGCATGACAAATGGTACAGTCAACAAAGCCGCCTCAAAGAAACATTTCATCTTGGTTTCCTCACGTGGTACCCCTCAATGGAATATAGATTTCATTGAGTGGCACAAGATTGGGAGTTGGAAATTATTTCCGAGTTTTTTGCCTTACTATATTCCATTAGGTTGACTAAGGGCATCTTAGATAAGTTCAGTTAGAGCCCCTCCAAGAAAAGTAGATTCACGACTAAATCGCTTTACCAGATTCTCCCGATCAAGGCATGATTTCTTTTCCATGAAAGAATATATGGAAGATGAAAGCAGCTTTCTTCGATTGGAAAACTTCCCTAGACAAGATTCTTACTACAGACAATATAAGAAAATGTTGGTTAATGGACTGAATGGGTGGGGTTCATGGATTTTAATGGACTTAATGTCCATGATTTTCTACTTTCGATTGTAAACCCTAGTTAGGTACTTCTCATGTATACATCATGTGTAATTGGGCTATGCCTCATTTTCTACCAATAAAATTTGTTGATTACCTATAAAAAAAAAATAATGGGATTACTTTGTTATAATATTTTCATGTATGTAGCACTTCTCTTATAGAAATGATCTTTCTTTTATAAATTATTTTATAAAAATGCCCTTCATATAAAATAGAGGGTTTTGAAAATGGTTGTATGTCAATATATCACTGGACTCCACACAAGATTTACACTTGGCAAACATTAAATTTATACATTTCCCGATAATGATTCATTAAGATTCTACGAAATTCTATTAGGCAGCATGCTTGTCAGTTGTCACACAAGAGTTATTATATTGTCAAGTCAGTATGTAGAGTTATTCTATACAACGACTTGAAAATAAAATTTTTCATCATGTAATTGATTATTGGAAGATTCAAAAAATAAAATAAAATAAAATAAAAGAATTGAAAAGCTCAAGAACTTGCAACACTATAGATGCTGTAACAAAACTTCATAAAAAACTATCTCGAGAATCTATGAACAACCAATTAGGTCTAAGACTCTAAACAGGTTTTACTATCAGCCACAAATTTTTTATTTGGTGAAGTGCTCATTTGAGGCAAACTTATGGAAGGCAAATGGTAAACTTACAATTAATCTATTACGTCAGTTAATTTAAAATGAGTCACAGAATAATTGTAAAGGAATTGCGAGTGTATCACTACTACCCCTTAATGGAATATTATTGGGCAGAGGAGTTGTTCTCTTAGAAAACTTTCGACATTCCTAAATTGGTAAGACTTTTGTTTTCAAATTACCAAAATTGTGTACATTGGTGATCAGTATCTTGTCAAGAATACAATCAGAATTAACACTTTAGCCTCCCAACGAAACAACTATAACAGAGAGCTTAGAAAGGAAGAGAGCTTGTACAAAACTTATTCATATTGGATTTCATCTCCTCAAGACTTGTGGACGTCAGACTTAGTGCCGAACCATGTTAAATCTGTATATCTTTTGTATTTCTGTCTCCTTTGTTTTCTTTACTGTGCAACCATGGATATTATACAACACAAGCATAGCCACCGTCACACCAAAATGTGGGACATCCAATCAACTGTTGCATGCCCTCCAGTTATCGGAAAGATGCATCAACACCTACCATTTTAAAACAAATTAATTAATGCTTATAAGGGTGTGTTCCTGGACTAGAAATAAAGGTTAAGAAATGTGCTGTGAATCTATTTCTTTCAGTACAAAGCTTCTTAAAACTAATCAAGTGGCTTCTCTTTACTCTCTGGGACACCATTTTCTGCAAAAAGTTTCTGCATAGGCATGCCTAAATGATAATTCTGTACCTTAAATTTATCCAGCACACTAGAATTAGTTCTATCATTACACATGCTTGACCCTTCAAGATCAATACACTTTATTGGATCCAATTTGATTGAATATAGGACAAGCTAGCACAGCCCCATGTCATGACTGTTGCAGAAGAGACTGCAGAAATTCAAATCACAGTAAATTAAGCATCTAAATCTATCAGATTGGATGGTAGCATGCAGATTACTATTATTGTTACTACAATTCTTACTGTTCTTGTTGAACTATGAAGGAGCTTTTGGTGGCATTCTCAACAGAAGAGGCCAGTGGTGGGTGGTTATGACAGTGAAAGAGTGATTGCAGTATCTTTTACAGTGAGCTTTTCGGTGTGTTAGTGTGTTACCACTCACTGCAAGCAAGGACAAAATTTGACCTAACTTATTAATGATAGAACCAATATTTCCAGTCAAATAAGCATGAAGATTAAAAGTTTTTAAGTCCCATGATTTCAAGGGTCCACATAATGATGTGAAGCACTCTAATTTTGACTGAGTGGACCACACCTACACCAAGAAATTCCAATAATAATGATCCATTTCCACGCTCAAATGATGTTATTTCATCCTGATTCGAATTTTTTTTCTTTTTCAATATAAATAATTAGCACCAAACAACAATGTAAAAGTGAAAAAATGTATTAGAAAAGTGAATGGGATTCTTAGTTCTTGAGAATGCTATGATGAAAATGTATACTTTTAGTATATACATCTTGCAAAAGCTACTGCAAATGATATGTACAGCCATCACATGGTGAATGTGCCATGTGGATTAACACTCTATATATTTAACTGTCAACTTTAGGACTAGAATGTTGGAAGGGATGAAAATTAAGAAGAGAGAAAAGGAAAGAATGAACAAAGAAAAAATGCAAGAAGGGGAAATGAAATGAAAAGTATTGTATGTTAAATTATCAAAATTGTTATAAACCAAGTTCAAATTGTATTGTATGACCACATTTAGCCATTAATGGTGTTTTTAGGTACACTTACCCCCTAATAGTGATTTTAGGTACACTTACCCCCCAATGGTGATTTTAGGTACACCTAACCTCCTTTGTACTCTTTACCATTGGATTGATGACAAGTGTAACAATCATAACCATTCTTTGTACCAAGAGATCCCTATAAATAGAGGGAGTCCTCATTTGTATAAGACACAAAAGAAATAAGAGAAAACAAAGTTCTCTAAACATTTCTCTCATATTCAAGATCTCTCTATCTTTTGCTCTCTCTCTTTTCATTAGTTTCATAACACGTTATCAGCACGAAGGTTCTGACGATCTTGAAGCTAGTAGGCTTATACTTCAAGTAAGTGTTTCAATATATTATTTGTAGTTTCCAAATGAATATGAAATGTTATATTCATTATTATTACTTGATTAAATTTTATGTTTATTCACATATTTTTCATACAAGTTTTATTTATTTTTATATACTTGTTATGAATTATTGATGATAAGATCTATCTTGGAATAGAAATTGAGCATCCCTGAAGGATCGATTTAAATCAATAATTTTATTGAGTATCTCATAATAAAGGATCTATTGATTCTGTGAGATAATTTAAGTGAGCAATATGTGTACCAAAAGGCTCATTATGATTTATGCACCTGAAGTTGCATAATTGAAAGTGTGTTGAGAAAAACCACTAAAGAATATATGTTTAAAATGAACGCCTCGAATGTGCTCCTGAAGTAGCAATATCGAGTGTAAAAGTTCATAATATATTCTAAATTTATATCTGATTTTGTAGTGGCTAAGCAAAATAATGAGATTTTGATAAGAAATCATGAGCCACGTCCTACTAGTTTCACATCATTCCCTGAAGTGAATGAAATTGGATTTATATCATTCCCAGAAGAGAATGACGAATTGTTTTCAAAGAATCCAAAAGATTGGACGTGGTGATGAATATATTTATAGTACTTCAATGATTTCGAGCCAGAAGCTCCTATTAAAAATATTATCAGTTTTCTCTTTGAGATGATATTATGTTGATGAATCAAAAGTGATATGATTCAAAATATTTGTATCTTTTCATGATTATCTTGATCATCCAAAATCAATTATGATAAGTCGAATGATTTTCATATGGACGTCCATAAAAGAACCAGAAGATTCTTTTACTATAAAGCTTTACCACCAGAAGTGGAAAGAAAGTTTTACCACCAGAAGTGGAAAGAAAAATTTGCTAGAAGCAAATAAGATGAAATAATTCGACGTTATCATGATTATCATAGGTGAACTGGAAGTTCATATGATAATTAATGTATGGATGCAATAAGATAAAAGGTCTCATATTCTAGCTGCTAAAATCCCAGTGAGGATTGAAGTCCCTGCAGGGCAATTAAGAAATTTAGCAGTCTAATGAACATAAGACATGTATGAAAGCATGTGAGACCTATTGATACAAATGATAAAGCATCTCGGAAAGAGAAAAGCATAAAGAAAAGAATTTGGTGCTCCTGAAGAGGCCATACCCACAAAACAAGCAATAAAGTCCATCTAAAATTCTCTCATAATGAAAACTCCTGAAGAGTATAATACTCCTGAAGAGTACCTCCTGAAGAGGTTTTCATGAAATGTCTTCCCTTGAAGAGGGACAGGTACCTGAAAATAATGAGATCTCGATATTACATTTCATGAGTAAATGAGAAATTATGGAGAGAAATAAAACCGTTATCGACAACGTATTTTCATATAAGATGACATTTGATATTACTAGAAGTAATAAAGAAAGTGAGCTCAGAACCGTCGAAGAATACCGACGTAAAATATTGGCCAAAATAGAAATAAACAATTCCTGCAGAATTGTTATCATGTGATGCATATGGACTTGAAATCCAAACACCTATGAGGTGATGCTTGTTGAATATCAGTGGGTATTTGTATAAAGGAAATGAAAATGTGATATATAAATCACGAATATATTTCCTGCAGAAATAATATTGATATATTTCTGAAGTTAAAAAGATCATATTGAGATTTGTATTAACTTGATAGTTACCAAGAATTTGGGTATGCAAGAAGCATATAGTCCTGAAGTACATATTCTATCAAGTCTTAAAATCCTTATATGATCTAATGCAAGCTAAACGTATGTGGAACATACTATTTTCATATATTTTCAGTATTTATATTATATTTTATTGCAGTTTATATAGATAATTTAAATGTCATTGAGGCTCCAGAAGAGCTCATGAAAACTGCAGAAAGCAGGAATTGATTATGAGGCTCCAGAAGAGCTCATAAAAACTATAGAAATCAGGGATTGATTATGAGGCTCCAGAAGAGCTCATGAAAACTGCAGAAATCAGGGATTGATTATGAGGAAAAATAATCTCCTGTTATGGATGCAATCACATTCAGATTTTTGACTAATTTGGTAGTTACAAAAATATTGGATATGCAGTTAATGGATGTGGTCACTGCATATTGATATGGGTCATTAGACCAATGCATATATATGAAAATCCCTGAAGGATATAGAATGCCTGAAGCTTCTAATCTGAATACATCCAGAAATATATATGAAAATCCCTGAAGGATATAAAAATGCTTTAAGCTTGTTATCTGGTTACATCCAGAAAACAATCCGGATACATGTGGTATAAATGCATTAGTGAATATTTATTGAAAGAAAGATTTGAAAGTAATCCAATATACCCATGTGTTTTTATTAAGAGATTCCGGATTTGTTATTATTGCGGTTGATGATTTAAATCTTCTTGAAACTCCTGAAGAGTTCAGAAGAACTGCACATATTTGAAATATAAAACCCTTTCGGTTTCAAGGGGGAGATAAATGTGCATGAGAAATAAAATAAAGCATCCAGAATATCTACCAGAAGATAGATACACAAATATGAATATTTGTGAAATTTTATTATCTTGAAGCAAAAATTACAGAAATTTGAGACATTTCGCCTCATTCTTTAAACGCTCTTGTTCTTCAAGAATCTGCATGGCATCTCTGTCTAAAGGAGTAGGCAATCTAAAAGAAGATTTAAGCAGAGATTTTAATTTCCTATTCTCTTGCTTTATTGATTCTATCTTCACGTTAGACTCCTGAAGAAGTCGCTGAAGGATAAAAATTTTCTCATGGAGTTTGTCCAAATCATAAGGTTTGGATTGTAGTCGCTGAGAAAATGCATAAATAGTTGAAGAGTAATGGGCACCGAGATTTACAAGCTCATAGATAGCTTCAACATCTGACTTATTAGTCAGATTAGCACCTGTGGTAGAAGCAGGAACAGCTGATGAGCTAGGTGCATAATACCTTATATATTGGCCATGAGAAGATTGCTGAGCCATTGCAGAAAAAGAATGCAGAAAGAGATTGCAGAATAAAAATGCAGAAAGAAATTGCAGAGTAAGAATGCAGTATGATTACAGAAAAGTGAAGAAGATGAGATGCGAATGAAGATGATCTGAACATCTCTTTTATAGAGAAAAACTAAGCACCTCTATTGATTCACGGCATCCCTCGTGAAGCATCTCTCTACAAGAGACGAGGCGTAGCATCATAGCCCTGCGGCGCCTGATAGCAGATGTAGCATTATAGCCTTTCGGCGCCTGACAGGTACATAAGAACTGTAAAATCCCGCGATGCTTGTCTGGCCTAAAAAGATGGCCACCGTTTTTGAATATAGAGGTTTGCGGCTTAATTTTGATAACTCCTCTAGTAATTATGTTATTTACAAGAACTCCAGAAGAGTAGTGAATTCAATGATCTCGGATCAATATGGTGAATTTCACTATAAAGTCCTGATTACTCCAATGGTTGCTCGATAATTTGATGAGCAGAAAAATCCATTTCGTCCTGAAGACGATGGAGAAATTTTTGGTCCTGAAGTACCTTATCTCCAGTTCAATTGAAGCCCTGAATATGTAATTATTTGGATCAAGTCCACAATTAGATGGATATACAGATGCGAGTTATCTATCAGATCCACACAAGAAGATCATTGCAATTCATGAGAAGAAAGTTGAAATTGATGTCAAGAAGATACGGTCAAGAAATAATCTGGTAGATTTATTCACTAAAGCATTACCAACTGCAACATTGGAATGCGGAGAATTGAAGACATATTATCATGTACTTTTCAGGGGAGTAAAGTCTTAAAAACTTGTGCTGATTGTACTCTTTTTCCTTCGCTAAGGTTTTATCCCACTGGGTTTTCCTTTGCAAGGTTTTAATGAGGCAATCTTAAAGCACTTGGCGATATACAGAATATTGTACTCTTTTTCCTTCGTCATTGGTTTTTTTTCCCACTGGGTTTTTCCATGAGAAGGTTTTAACGAGGCATATTCTTTATATGTGGTCATCCAAAGGGGGAGTGTTATAAACCAAGTTCAAATTGTATTGTATGACCACATTTAGCCATCAATGGTGTTTTTAGGTACACTTACCCCCTAATGGTGATTTTAGGTACACTTACCCCCCAATGGTGATTTTAGGTACACCTAACCTCCTTTGTACTCTTTACCATTGGATTGATGACAAGTGTAACAATCATAACCATTCTTTGTACCAAGAGATCCCTATAAATAGAGGGAGTCCTCATTTGTATAAGACACAAAAGAAATAAGAGAAAACAAAATTCTCTAAACATTTCTCTCATATTCAAGATCTCTCTATCTTTTGCTCTCTCTCTTTTCATTAGTTTCATAACAAAAATATCTTTTTCTTTTATTTCCTTTTTTAAGTTAAAGAAATCTTAAAAAATAAATTTACCTATTAATTTGTATTGATGTCATACTGACTTGTCTTGATATCTATAATATATCAAATTATTTCAATTTGTATAAAACTCTAATATTTCACTCTCTTTGATCTCATTCCTTTGCCTCTCATCTATCTCCCCGAAGTCCTCCCTACCAAGCCGACACTTGTAACTCTAAACTACCTAGATCGACTAGCTTCATTAAACATCGTGCACATCATTAAAACTGTATGAATCCAATGAGATTGAGATTTGTCATTAATTATTAGAGGTCCTGGATTTTGCTTTTGTATTAAAATCCCTGGAGATCCAACTTTATGCAATCCCAAGAAAAAAGAGAGATAATTGTTGCAAATCTCAAGTACATTGAAAGCTCACCTAACGTACAGTCGCCTGCCTACATACAAAGGCAAAATGGCAAATGCTTACAAAACTAGCTACCATGCACTTCCTCTCTCGCTCGCATGTCCATACAAACAAGTTTCACTCCAAAATAACAAAGTCGTCTACCACTTTCTTACTTTTGACTAAGAATGAAATTTGAGTCTCGTGGGCCCAATTGATTTTTTCTTTTATCGAGCATGCACTACTTATGTATGAATATGATCAGTACTTACTCACATACCATTGCAAATTGACAAGAAAACCAGTACTAAAAGGTTAGTGTTATTTTGCCTCTTAGCCAAAACACATTTGTAAGTTATTAGAACTAGATCTGTAAGCATGTATATATTAAAGTAGCAAAGAAGAATTTCGCACGACATATATCAAGTTGAAGGATTCACTATACATAATTATGGCTATTTCCAAACCTTCTTGTGGCATACACGAGTACTCTGTTAATGTAGGCCTTTTGTTTTTGCTCATCCTAGCTAGCCGGAGAGAGGGAAGGGGGAAGGGGGGTTCATGAATCCTGTCAATTCTAGTTAAAAATGGGTCAAGGAGTGTTAGGAATACAGCCAAAGGGTTTCTAGAGAAAACCCATGATATATATGAAGTTATGCATAAATATATTTCTATTATTTACAAGCAGCTCGTAAACACCTCACTTATTAGGAGATTAATTACAATTATAAAAAATAAAATAGCATATATTATCATCTCATCTCATGTTAACATATCAAATAATTATTTGATGTCACATTTTTTATAATTAAAAGGATGATGATTTAAAGGTCTATAAATAGTATTTTTCGTACTTTTTTTGTGCTAGTTGACATGATAGGCTAGCTCTATCATCACGGGTATGTTTAGTGTTTCAATAACAAGAATTGCGCGCTTTAGGTCCATATTCCAATCATCCAGACATATGAATTTTGATCAGCCTGAACCACGAACGACTGGAGTGAAATGTTCAAAATGTGAGAACTTTTCTAAAGCAAACTATGATCTGCATGCACGTACATTTTCTTTTTCTTTTTGTCTTTTCCGACAAAAGAAGTTTTATTGAGAAGGCAAAACCCAACCGGGTACATCATGTGCAGTGTACATATGCGGCATAAGTACTTGTTATTCCACCAGTAGAAGCAGTCCATGATCTCTTACATGTTCCATTACTACATGAGAAGGTCGAGGTACAAAAACAGATCAATGGCATTACTCATAACATGAGAAGCTGATGATGGTTACGGATTTAAATCAATCATGATTACATAAAACTCATAGTGTAGGTCAAACAATGATGAGAGCATGCATACATGTGGCTCCACAATAACATCAACCACTACTAATAAATGCTTGATCAATTACTGACATCAATGTCACCGAAAGACACCACTGTCGCATGCATGCATTAACAGGTGGGACACTACACTTTCATGCACACACACTTAGAGCATCCCATCCGGTTCTATAAACCAGTATATTCTTTATAATTTGAGGTTTATTTTGAAATTTTGATCAAAATACTTTCCACATCCGAATTCCTATTTTAGAAAAAAAGTTTAGGGAATAAACAGTAAGTTCCCATATTTGAAAACTCACTATTCATTCCCTAAATCATTTTTATCAATATTTTATTCTAATATATAAAATAAATAATTTTTCAATTATCTACACTTTCTCTCATACTCATATTTATTATAGTTTTAAATAATAATTTTAAAAATAATTTAATTAATTACGAAAATATAAAAAAATTAATTTTAAAAATATTATCATATTCACAAAAAAATTATTTAAATTTTTGTTTAAAATATTCACTAGAATAATAGTTCAAAAAATAAGAAAAAAATATTGAGTAGTTAAATTTGTAAATAGAAGTGAAAGAAAAAGTAATAAAAAAAGAATAGAAAAATATTATTTAATAGAATAGAGATAGGGATGGGGAATGAAATGTAGGAGGTTTTTAAAAGATGAATAAAATTTAGGGAAAATTTTGAAGAAATGTGATTTTGAGTTAAATTATAGGAATGGAAAATCAAAACCGGATGGGGATGCTCTTACATGATACATATATATACTATTGTGTGCGTGTATGTGTTTGTTGCTAAGAGGGGAGAGGTCTAGTCCTCTTAAAACCTGATACTGCCAAATTTTCTGAAGTGGTTATTCCGCACGAATAAGAAAAGAACAGAAAAAGGAAGAAAACATCAGCCACAGAGCTAGCCGTGTGGTATGGGTCTTTGAAGATAACTGAAAAAGTATTAGTAGCTAGAAGAGACGTATTTATGCAACTATGGCAGTCTGCCGTTTTGTACGATGTGCATAATTTGCTATATATATGCTAAGATTCCAAGATGCATGAAATTATAGAGTATCCCATATGAACAAGCAAAATGATATGGCATTATACTTTGAGCTCCACCGAAAGATGATAGATAATGCTACTCGACAAAGCATATATACTGACTTTTGTTTCTTTTTATTACGAAAGCTTCTGACAAAGAAATCTTCCTAATTGACTAATGTGTTATTTGGCTGATTCACTTTATTGTGCTATTTTGAATACCCCTCCCCTTCTCTCTCTCTCTCTCTCTCTCTCTCTCTCTCTCTTCCAATTAGTAGTTCTTATAATAATTCAATTACTAGGCGAAAAATTAAAAATATAGTTTCAAAAGGGAGAAGGGTTTGAAATTTTCTGCTACTGTGTAGGTATTACATTCATTCTCATTCTATATAGTTGTCAATAAAATGTTACAGGCTTTTTGTGAATTGGACTGTACAGTGGCCTCAAAAACTCAGTTTGGCTGTCAGAAATCCAAGAATAGAATCATGAGGACAGCTGCCCTCTAAGAAATGATTAAATTCGGCTGTAATCATTGGATCAAACAGTTCTTTCGCATGCTAGATCTTTGGAGTGAAATGATTTCATTCTTTATATAATGAACTTTAAAGTAGCAGGCCCCAACACTTGGACTCCCTCTTTTCTTTTTTATTGTAATTTGTAAGTACAATTTTGTTGGTAACTATTTCAGATCTCAGATCAGAGGTAACTGCACGGTGTGAAATCCTTTCACGTTTGCTATTCATTTCCAAGTTTCTTTTTACCCATCTCTTCTCTATAAATTGAGATGGAACCCCAGCCAATGGCAACACAAGCCCCAGCACATCTTTCCAATCTCTCTCTCTCTCTCTCTCTTTCTCTCTCTCACACACATACATATCTTAAGCTATCCTCAAGTGAGTGAAAATGAAGGCATCAAACATTGCAGCAGTGTGCACTCTGCTGGTGCTGCTCCTGGCTGAAGCAGAAGTAACTATGGCAGCAACATGCAACCCAACACAGCTAAGCCCTTGTGTGGGTGCAATGACAACTTCAAGTCCCCCATCTTCTCTGTGCTGCAGTAAGATCAAGGAACAGAAACCCTGCCTTTGCCAGTATGTCAAGAACCCTAACCTCAAAAAGTTTGTAGACTCCCCAAATGCAAGGAAAGTTGCAAGCACTTGTGGAACTCCCTTCCCCAAGTGCTAGATTAAAAACATTTCTCAAGGAAGTAAGACTACTCCATCCTAATATGCATCATGCTTCTTTGATGCATTATGTGAAGGGTGGAGATTAGTAGAGAGTTAAATTTATGTTTTAAAGTTGGTGTGGTCTGTCCTATATATGTCATATGCTATTAGAAGCAGTACTGGTTGTGGTGGAATAATGTTGGGTCATGCGCTCATGTTCCCACAGTGAGTCCTGTTGGCTTGGTTTATATATCCTTTAGACATAGTTGTTTCAAGGCCACTAATTTATGCATTATCAACATCAATGGTGAATCTAAGCTACTTGTCCTTAAGCCTTTACTCACCTTCTCTCTCTCTCTCTCTCTCTCTCTCTCTCACACACACACACACACTGGCATCCAGAGCAGCATTAAGCATGCAGTAGCATTTCCCACTATGGACAAAGTGGAAGAAAATGCAATCAAGCCTCGAGTAAATGTATAAATAAAAAATCTGAAATTGAAAGGGATCCATGATATCTTCACAACAAACGCATTTAGGAGAGGGACATTTCATACTATGCAAAAGATAATTTTCTTAGTTACAAAACTAAAGAGAATATTTTTAACTCCACTGCTTTCCATAAAAATTCTTTTTGTGACCTGCCTTTCTTATTTCACCAAAGAAAAAACATCACTAATCACACAACTACTTACTAAAAAAATTAGTTATAAAAATAAGATCACTGATGGTGATATGAGACAGATTCAATTGATTTTTAAAGATAAAGATATACAACGTTTTCAATAGATCTTGCTTTTCTATAATCTTTAAAAAAAGCACCACAAAAGTAGGTAAATACACTCACTTTACCTTGTTCATTTGCTTCTTCTGAATTCTCAGACCGTAGAGAAGAACTACTTTTGGGGGGGGGGGGGGTCCAAAAGAATTTATTGGGGGAATATATGACAGCAGAATACAAATTAATACAGGTTTTGATATTCCATCCCAGACACGTTTTGTTTTAACTGCATTCCTCAAAAATGGAATTAATAGCCTTTGCTGACGGAAGGCAAGCCGTGAACAAGATGCTAATATACATCTTGTGTTATTTCGGACATCTGTCTGCGGGTTGGAAACGATATTCCGTAAAACTGACATCCCGCAAAGTAACAGTTTTGAGTGTAGTTTTGCATCTACCTCTATGTGGTTATGTGATTTGAACTATTCATGTCACTAGTGCCTAATTTTTGGTTGTGGGATTGTACTAGAAAAATTAAGATAATGGCATTCCAAAACATGGAAGCCTTATGAATTGATTCTTTTACTCGTATATCGTATATGAACATTTAAAAAAATATATCTCTCAGCATGGAAAATCAGTCAGATAAAGAGAAATAACTAGAGATTTTGGAGGAAAGCTCCAAAATTCATTTACAAGAGAGATAAAGAATCAAGTTACTTGCAATCAAAATTTAATTTCTCACAAGTGAAGAAGATTTGAGATTTGATCCCAGCCCATAAGCCATGACCTCTTATCAGATGGATGCACAAAATTAAGCGCGAACATCTCCTTTGAAATGTTGCCACCTTCACAGAAGCCTACAAGCTTTGCCACTATTTCAGCACTCTCCTGTACATGCTCAGCATCATGGGGATCTGTCCAAAGCTTGTTTAGGAATTGTATCCTCCTATGCTTCCCATCCAATGGGACATCCCATTTAATGTACAATGCATCTCTCTCATCAAATGTCAAACGCGAGGTCAACCTCTTTGCCAGGAACTCCCTTTCACGCTTCAATGCTTTAATACTGCACATAGAACAAGACATGGAATGGAATCCAATTTTTCAGTCACTTGGAACAACCCAACCTTGAAAAACCAAAAGTGATGATTAATTTTAATTTCAATAAGCTGTCTGAGAGAAGGAGAGAGAGATAGACAGAGAGACAAGAAGACAAGACCATGATGACAGGGAAATTGGGGGATCATCTCCTATGTGAGCTGGGCTTGCATTCCCGAGTTCTGCTAGGTGCTGCTGCAACCATGTCAAGCGCCTAAGCTCCACTTCCATGTAAATTTGATCAGCTGGATCCCCCTTGAATAGCAAATAAAACTGTGTCCGATGAATAATGGACACATGGCACACATCCCACAACTCAATTATCTGCTGCCTTTGTTCCCTAAAAGTTACTTGCCATGAAACCTGCGGCACCACTGGCTCAAATGTGTTTTCTTCATCCTCTACATTGTATCCAGCCGCTTCATTTGCTTCAAGCTCCAGCACCTACAGACCATATAACAAATGTATATATAAAATGATGAGAAGGCAGATGTGACAATGTGTGAGTTACAAGAACTTTCGAATGAAGGGGACTAAATAGGAAGAAATTACTACAATAAGTAGATATATACCTGGCAAACTAGTAGCTGTTTTTGGTATTGAAGTTTGGCCACACGTTCTTTCAGTTCTGTTACATATGCTCGTATGCTTCTTACATTCTCTTCTGCTGCATTTTGGAACATCTTCTGCATTTTCTTCATGTTAACTGAACCAGAACGTCTATAGCCTGAGTTGTTGTTTTCCTTAGATGAGGCATCTCCTCCTTCTTCACTCTTCGTTGGTGTCCCCTTTTCTGACTCTGTCAGAGTCTCAATGGATACATTATCATCATGCTCAGGAGCTCTATTTTCAATATCAGAATCCAAAACTTGCTCAGCAGTAGATAAAGGGGAGCAAGGAGATCTTATAAAAATTTTTCGGTTGGTAACACTACTTGAACCCAAAGGAAGTAACTTCTTCTTTTTTGATTCCTTCTTAGGTGATGATTCACTGTTATACTGGTGATACTTGCTTGGAAGTGACAATACCAATTTGTCTATAGACTTCTGAACACTTTCAAGCTGCTCCTCAAGGTTGGCAATACTGCTGCCCTGCGAATGAAGTCTCGTGATTTCTTCCTTCAGATTAGCACTGACACTCTTATTAGGAGCAACTAAGCCTCCGACTTCAACTTCTTTTGGTGCAGAACGCACAGCACACATTTCCCTTATTTCTGCTTGCAGCTTGGCAATTGTTTCTGCTGCATCCTGGTTACCCTGTCTATGACAAGCCACTTCCTTTTGTAGTACTTCCAGTGCACGATTTGCTTCTTCTCCAAGCTGCTCCTGGAGATGTTCTAGTTTTCGTATTTCATGCATCAGCGTGAATGGAGCAGTTGATGATTGCCTCATTGACTGCCTTAACATCATACTTCTTACTTTATCACCACAGCCTATGTCCTTGCCTTCAACTTTTGGTGATAGTGCACCAGTATAGGAGAGACACTTCTTCACTGATGGACGAGGTGATTCAAATGGATTTGAACTCTGAACGGTATAAATGTAAGGGTAAGTTGAAAGAACTCCTTTTATATTCTTTATGTGAGAAAGGTTAAATAAATTAGGTATCTCATGTGTATGTGAGTGCATGTAGGAGAGAGAGTGAGAGACCTGCTGGTCCTCCTGAAGTTTCTTGCGTAATTCGTCCACCTGAGATTGTGCAAGATCTCTTTGGCGTTTCAAATCTTCAATTTCCATCTCCATCTAGATATGATCAAAGAACGTGACATAAATATTATGGATTCTATTCCCCTCCATCACTTCAAGGTCAATTTAGAAACGTATTGTATTTACCTGCTGAATTTTGAAATCTCTCTCTTTTGATGGATCAGGAGTGCGCAGTTCTGCTTCCAGCCTGGCTACTTCCTTCTGTAAATGTTTCATTAGCTGCTTGTCTGAAACAACCTGATAAAATGTTACGAGGAAAAAAGGGTCATTGTTTGTGTTTTTTTAAACCATTGGATATGCAACTTAACAGAGTCAGAACTAAGCAACATTACCATGTTTACTTGTGCATTATTTGTCACTTCCTTCGCCCGTGTGGCAAAGAAGAGTGTGTTTCGAGATTGTTCAACATGAGTCAGTGCTGGACTCAAAGTACATATGATGGCAGTGCGTGCATTTCCACCAAGTGAATGCTGCAATATGCGAGTGAGCTTTGAATCTCTATAGGGTATATGACCAGTTCTTTTACCAATGCTGCATTTACATGATTCAAAAGTTGAGTACACAATTGTTAAATATCAGTATAATCAAAAGCTAATAAACCTACATGGTACTTGACAATTATTTAAACTACACTTATTTAGAAGGTCAAGATTCTAAACTAACTCTTTTAGCACACTATAACTCCACCCTTGATTTATCCAACTACAGAGGGAGTAACAATTGCAGTGGGAGGGGCCAAGAAGTTGAGCTTAACAGATTTTGATACTAAGAGCTGAGAATTCTTAAAATTCTCAAAATTCTCAGAGTTCTCGTAATTTTATTCTCAAATTCAACCACAAAACACTTTTCAATTTCAAATTTACAACCATTGTTCAACTTTTTCATCTAATTATTACTTAATCTTTATTCAAACACAAAAATTAATACAATTTTTACAGCACAACAAAACCCCAAAAATCAATAAAACTTTTACAAACTTCAAAACAAAACAATATTAAAAAATAATATTCAAACAAATTTTTAACTTTATAATATTTTTATTCAACATTTTCTCTCTCCTTTCCCAAAAGCCAATAAAACATCTTCACTTAGACCATTTTGCTACCATTCCCAAAATTCTGAGATACTTCAAGTGTCCAAACATGCCCTTGGGTCTAACTTGTGCTGCTGATTTATATTTGTTCTGCTGATCTTCTACACCTGATCCTATTTTCTAGAAATATATACTATTCTTAAGCTTCCAACAGAAATCTCAAAACTATATGGATTTAGCTAAACCAAGAAACATGTTGCTATTGTCAAAATTTCAAATACCATTTCTACATTTTACATGGCAGGAAGATCTATGTTTCTTTTATAGAACTGAATAGCGACATGTGAAATTGCATTAGAAGGAAAGCAGTCATAAAATATCAAATAAATAAGAAAATAGTGCATAGTTGGAAATGAAAGAAAGCTTTGAAATATATACTCTCCATATAGAGATATATGCTATTTTATATTCTGACCTGAGCTTTCTGATTACTGTGGTAAGTGTCATCAAGCTAAGGTTAATATGGCATCCTTCCCTGAGCCTAGCACCATCTGCATGTGTCTGTGAAGCTCTTTCACTCCCAGCCAGATCAACAAAATTCTGCAGGTTACAGATATCAATGATTTATATCGGAAGCGACCATCGACACAATTTAATTCAGAAGATAAAAAGGTAAGAATGTTTTATATTTACCAAGCTTGCAACGAAAGACCTCACACAATCAGAATTTTCACGGAGACTACTTTGAATTGTCTGTATGGATTTCCAATGAGAAATTTGTTAGAAGAAAATTCTTAATAGTATTGAAGAAATCAAGAAAAACAAGACTTACCAGCCTTATTATCTGGTGTGACCGAGAGCTGTTATCATTAAGTGCAGTTTCACCAACTTGCCTTTGAGCTACAAAATCAAAGAAAAACATTTGATTCCAGCCAAGACATAACCAATAACAAGGAAGCTAAACCAAACCACACTCAAGGTTATAAGATTTACCCTCACAAATACTGATCAATTGCCTCAAGTGTTGATCATCAGTTGCTATTTCCTCTACCAACTTCTCAACCATAGTACCTTTCTGCATGCAGGGATTGACAACAATTCCAGCCGATGAGGGGAGAAGATCTCTCAAAATTCAAAGTACTTGATTCCAGAAGAAAAAATTCACAGATACAATACCTCTGGATCATCCAACAGCTTCAGATTGCGATCAGATTCTGAATTTAGCAGATCTCTTACATTTTCATTATATATTTCAAGTCCAGAAATTTTTATTGTGAAATCTCTCTCGGGGTTCTGCAATCATGCCACAAGAGTATATTAATTTCAAAGCCATACTTTCTTCTCAATGCTTAAATTTACTTGCTGTAATGTAACTTCATGAACAAGAGACTCAGTGGACGAGAGAGAGCCATTACGGAGGGGGGATCCCCTGGTCACCTAAAGGTTTTATAAATTTGTCATTGATGCTTATATTTCTTCCTATCTTTGCTTAATTTACATATAGACCTGTATATGGCCCTGATTAAATTTTAGAAACAATAAATTAAGAAGGTAGTCATACAAATAAAAAGAAATTAGGCCAGAAAGCGAAATTTTGAAGTAATTTATAGAAATCAATGTTGAATAAAATAATGAGGAAAATGGTAATTCTTCATGGATACACTTTTTTTTTCTTTCTTTGTAGTTTTATTATTATTATTATGAATTCGGTTTAAAATTCTTCAATAAAACTTTTATTTTAAAAAATACAATGCAATTTTATCATGGTGTCACACTATATAATCTATGTTGGCTTCATGTCAAATAAAAAAAATCTCTAGTTTGAGGCCCCCCCCCCAAACAAAAAAAAAAAAGAAGAAGTTTTCTACACTCCGCCATTGTATGGAATTCAAGCAACAGCTGGTAGTTAGGAAACAAAAATTTTAGAAGGTTCCGATAAAACTTACATTCATTATATGCCTGTAGATATCATTAACAGCTTTCTCTGTTATTCCTCTCATTGTGTATGTCTTACCACTGCTAGTTTGTCCATATGCAAATATGGTTGCTGCAATGTAGATAGAATGGTTATTTTTTGAAAAACAAAACAAAAGAGTTAGTCAAGTTTGCCCTACCATTGATACCCATCAAAGCAGACAATGCAACGTTCTTTACTCCTTCCTCATATACTGTTTCAGTTAGACTCGCAGGACCAAAAACTTTATCTGCAATAAGAACAGCCAAGAATTTTTGGGAAAAGAAGAAGAAGAAAATGATGACAAGATACTAGTTATTAAATATTGGAGCGTAGATAGATGTTATTAAATACCAAAAATGAATGAGGCTGGTTGAGCTGATCGATCCTGAGGTGGGGGTTTGTGCACAATTGTATGATCATCGATGCACTCCCATGCCACTTGGTCTTTGGCTAAGAGCTCCCTTTTGTTTAACGGCCTTAACCGTACTGTAACTACAATCTTTTCTTCCCTAGTTCTTTGCCCTCCTGGAGTTGATGCTGGTGTCCTATCTATCTTTGAAGCTGGTGTTCCTGGTGTTCTGGCCGTCATTATTATGTTTGAACCCTTTTGCTCTACTCCACAAAAGTTTAACTGCGAAGAACACCAAGCAGTGGTGTGAAACTAGGCCTCTCACACAAGAGGCTGTAGAAAAAAACTCTCTGTGGACGTGACGTCAAACAGGATGCAGCAGCTGCCGGATACAATACTTCTCTGTCACAATCAATCTAGGGTTAGACTATGACGACAGCAGTAATCAGATAATTACTTAAAAAATCGGATTAATGAAGATTCTTTATCAAATGAACTCATCACAAAACCTCTAAAAGGTGTATTGAAACGTGCAAATGAAAAAACCAACCAATGCAAAAAGGGATGAAAAGGGAAAGCCATAGATTCTGCTTATATAGCATTTTCCCTCTGGTTTAAACATCTGTTAATTGTTTCCAAGAACACTTCAAATATATTAGACAAATTAGAGCAACATAGAAATGAAAAAATAAAGAAAAACAAAGAAACGGTGCAAATTTGCAACTTTGAAATTTAGGACTGGAACTTCAAAATTAAGTAAGAATTGTCATTAAGACTTGAAAAGTTACTGAAACTAATAGATAACAATCCATTTTATTAGGCACTTGTGTACAGGATTTCAAGATGTGGAATTCCCTCATATTCCTCGAGAAGCAAATTCTGTAGCACACACATTGGCTAGATTTTGTAAGAAGTTGGAGGATACTAGGATTTGGTGGCCTTCAATTCCAGAATTTGTCAAACAATACGTTATTCTTGAAATGTCTATGTAATTGTACTCTTGTTAAGCTTGATGTTTAATGAAATTGCTTCAGTCAAAAAAAAAAAAAAAGTACAAACAATCTTCAGAAAAGCCACAAAATTTTTAGATCTTCTGAGTCATAGAAATCCAAATAAACTTATCAAATTGGAAACTTGTAATTATTTCATTTATTCCTCAGTTTGAGGAAAACTACATGAATAAAGAAATTGACCGCTTTCTACAAATTTCTTCTCATTTTCAACTTCAGGTGAGATTTAATCACCACATTTGTTTCGTATCTGCAGACTAATACCCCATGATTTCAAATAAAAATTTCCAAAATGTTCAGTGTTCGAAGTTGACGACTCTTAGATAACCAAAAAGATCGGAAAGTTTCCATTTTCAAACAAAGGTCAAAGAGATCGCCTTGAATTATAAAAGGAAACTTAATCAAAAACCAAAGTTCATTCACTTTATCATCATTGGCATCGAATTCAACCCCAAAACTAGCACAAAAAGGGAACTTGAATCACCTAAAACATCCACTGCGTTTTCAGCATCGAATGCTAGGATAACCAAATAAAAAGAGAACGAACACTCACGGAAATCCCAAAACGCGAGAATTTATCGAGGGAGCACTGAGATCCGAGCAGACGGAACCAAATGAAGCAATCAGCAAAACTTACGAACACGAACAGCAGGACTATGTTTCTGAGAGAAATTTAATACAGACAGAGAGAGACAGATTGGCAAAGTTTTAGAGACGGAAAGAGAGAAGAACGTTAGAGAGAGAGCGTTACTCCGAAATGACTGATGAAAGATGATGATGAGTTTTTTCTAGGGCTTGAACAAAGGGCAACTCTGAACTCTGATGTATTTGAATTTGGGGCCCCCAACGGCTAGTTTTTCTTCTCCATTTTATTTATTTATTTATTTGTTTTTCTCGTTTCAATTATACCTGCCTCGCCGATTTCGTGGCCTTATCGCCGACTACAAAACGGTCCCCGGCTTGCAAGCTCCAACGGTTTTCTTTTTCTTTCTTTTTTTTTTAAAAAAAAAACGTTTTTTTGAAAAAAAAAAAAAAAAGAAAGAAGAAAAGGTACATAAAAAAAAAAAAAAAGGATGATTAAACATTAGCGTCTTAAATTAAAGCAACATGATGCAATAAGCTTTTAACCACTTTTCTTCAACTTTTGCTAAACAATCCATTTAGCAAGCCTTTTAACACTTCTCTTGTTAATATTCCTGTAAAAAATAATTATACTATCATTTCCACGTACCACATATCATATTTTTTTATTTATTTTATAAATATATGGTATATGAATGATAAATTGAACTACTTAATTAATTTAATAAGAATAAAATAAAATAAAATATTAATATTAAAATATATAAAATGTTTTGTGTGAGATGATGAGTATCATTTCTCTTCCATAAAATGATATAGTGACAACAGAAGCCCTTCTAAGCGGTCGGGCTATTTATCGCCCAAGAGCATCCCTCCTTTCACGTGTTCCCACGTAAAGAAATACACAATAATTTTAATAGGCTCGACCACACATAATATCATCTTTGCAAGGGACATAATATCATCTCTTCCGTCTTCCTCATTGCCCCTCTTCCGTCTCTTTGCATAGCCGCCCAAGAGCAAACTCAGTTCCATTGACACCATCTCAGTTCGACACCGACCGACATTCCATTACCTACCCATAACAACGAGAACCTCTCACAACGCAGGCAAAAGTAATTTCAATTACTCTAGAATTGGAGAGAGAGAGAGAGAGAGAGAGAGAGAGAGAGAGAAGGATCTAGGATCTCATTGTAAAACTTACTCTTCATCATTTGGCTTGTTTGTAATAGAATCCCTTTTTTGTGCGTGGAGCAACAAATCCTTTAATTTGTTGGGTAGTTTAAGAAAGATCTTCTTCAGTTTCTTCGTTGTAGTCAGAATTCTTGACGTCAGAGATCATTTTCTTCAACTTGCAAATCTATATCTTTGACTTTCCTCTACCTAGGCATTTTTTCAGAGCAAGGGAAACTTGGTTTTATCCAAACACTCACTCTGATCCTTTCATCTCCGTCTTATATTTTCCCTCTTATGTGCTATTTGATTCAACTAAGGAAAATAAAACCTAATTTTTCTTCTCCTTTCTTCATTTTTCTTGTAATCAATTTTATTTTTGCTCCTTAGTTTAGGAGGAAATCCAGCATCTGCTGTCTCCAAAATTCTTCTTTCTTTGGTTTTTGCTTCTGGGATTTCTGAGTTGATAAGGAAGAGTCACTTGGTGTTGACAAGAAATAAAATTTACGTCTCTTTTCTTTTTCGTGGCAAGTATGGAGACAGGGGAGAGGAATCAAACAACATGTAAACCATTAGAATCTGAACTCTTTTTACAGTGGGGAAATAGAAAGTGAGTCAGATGCATGAGAGGGATGCAAAGGGGCAGCGTTGTTAGAGGGGCTGTGACAGTGAGAGGGGGCTGAGCTTCAAGGGGGGTGTGAAGAGTCTGCGTGGGGCTAAGATCGGAGAGGCTGAGCTTCAAAGGGGGGTGCAAAAGGGGCTGAGATCGCGAGGGTGGCGCCAAGGTGGCTAAGGATTTTCTGATGAAGTGCTGGTTCAAAATATCTGTGGTGGAAAGCCTAGGTGTCACTTAAGTATTGGAGGGCTGTTATATGGATAACATTAGCCCGACCGGTCCTTAGGATTTCTCTAGTGACAATTGTATCACAACTCAACGACGATATTAAAATATCTATTTTTCTCATATTTTTTTAGCTGTTGATTTTATAGGTTTTTTTTATAATAATTTTAATATAAAGATGTATTTAAATTGTAAAATAGTTGTTGTTCTATCACTATCTCTTATTCTAATTACTCTTAAAAATAATCAGAATAATGGAATAATGATATACGCATAATCTTTTTTACAATTATTTATACAATTATATTTTAAAATGAGCATATTTATGTAAAATGATGTTATTTTTATAAATTATTTTATAAAAAAATTATTTATTTAAAATATAATTACACAAAAGATTGTAAAAATGATTGGTTAAAATAGAGAAAAGTGATAGTTGTTATGCAATTGTGCATGCTAGTTGTTGGTTATAAAATGTGTCGAGAGAATTAAATCGCCTAGTTCAGAGTAATGTTAGATACAATTTTGAATCGTATAAGTATCATATACTCCTTTTAAAAAAGACCATTAAAAAATTAATTATTTCATATGATGTGGATGTTATATTTACTCACTATTTTCAAAAGAAGTACATGACACATACACAGGGGTAAAATATGTTTAAGAGTATTATTTGAAACTAGAGACTATTCTATCAGTTTAGTGATTAATATAGTAAATGATATTTGTAATTTTAGAGTGAGCAAGTCTCGTATACTCAATGGTCTTGTATGTTACAGTCTAACTTGGTCTCATCACCACTCCTCTATCCAGATGGAAGGTCTCCTTTCTTTGTAATACTTTCACTGCAATCACCATTGCTTGCAGAAAACCAAATCATTCCTCGTCATTGCCACTCCCGAATACCAAAACAAATTGTTTCTCTTGCCTTTTGGGTGTACCCAGATACAACATAAACTTTCTTTCTGTTATAAAGCTCAAGTTACCTCAGGTAGCCACAAAAAGCTTCATCCAAAACAGAAAACGTAAAATAAATTGAAACAGCCATGTAATTTAAACATCTACTGCTTCATCCTTCATCACCTCACTACATGTCAGAATAACATATTAGCTTATCAAATGGATCCGGATTGCCAACCTGAACCATTTTATACATCAACCAAAATCACACTGAAACTTGTAACCACCTATATTGCTCTCTCATGGAGAGATGAAATTATAGGTGCATCAGACAAAGGAATCGATAGGACCTTATTATGCAGGCTATCAGATTCTAGGAGCATAACAACATATTTAGCTCGGCTGCCATGAATCATCTCCATCTCTTCTCTGTTTGTCTCTTTTCCCCACTTCTTCTTGACCTTATTGGTCTTCAACATATGCCATTGATCTTTTCACTTTTTTCATCCTTTTGTATTGTATTGTCTTTTTCTCCCTTTTTTTTTTCAATAGGATTTGCTTGTGATGATCCACTTTTCTTTTCTTTTTTGTCTTTTTTGCATGTAGTGGGAGTCCACATCAAATAAACTCCATCAAGTAAACTTTTAACTCGGCTTGACCATGCATTCAACAGGGAACTTAAAGGCCCTATGATTTGTGGCAAGGAAGTTAAAATAATCTAGCTGCATGTCATTGCTTGATTTCATCCCTAGTGCATGCCATGTGAAGCAAAGAACTTGAAATCTGGGTGATTGACCTGACGCAGTCTTAGCCAGCTGTCTGCAGCCTGCATGAGGGAATTCGCCTGTTGAGACTCACTAGCCCCATGTTGTGCCCACATGCATCCTTTTAACTTATAGGATGCCATCCCAAAAGCACGCATGGAAATCTTGGGGACATCATCGATCTCACTAGGATAAATTATCGAGGCCCGGGTGCTTCCACTACCTGGAAAAAATAGAAAGAGGTCCCTCCTTAAGAGTTAAACGGATGTCTTTGTCTGAAAGTTAAAACATCTCATACAACATCAGGCATTTGAACTAGTTAGATACCTGCAGAATTATATTAAACATTAACTGTCATATTTGATATGGAATACTTTGGCTCTATACAAATATATTGCATGAGAGAGAAGAGGAAAGAGGAGGAGGAGCAGAAGCAGGAGCAGGAGAAGAAGAAGAAGAAGGATATCGTCATATAGATACCCAATTCACATGCTCGTATCCATAAGGACAACAATTTGCTTATACGTAGGGGTTCAAAGGGATTGCATGTTGTCAGTAACCTAAGCTTCGATTAAAGGCCCATTCAAGAAGAAAACTAACAATTAAAATGTTTTGTCACAGCACAAAAAAAAAAAAAAAAGGACAAAAGGAAAGAAAAGAAAAGAAAAGAAACCACAATATAGTACCACAATGCTAGTTATTTAAAGGCTAAGATTACCTGTCATGGGTGCGGAAAGGGTATGGTATGTTAAAAAGCAAGCATCCAAATCTTTCAATGTAGGACCAGTGGGTATTCGGTATATAGGATACCTATAAAAACTATCATCAGACCAAATGAATCCTGGAATGATACAAAGCAACATAAAAGTATAGATTACATTTAAATTTTACCATGCAATGGACATCCAACTCGTTGGCAGTAAATCACTACTTCTTAAGGTCTTCAATCCAGGATACCGGAATGCAAGATCTGATATCTGCATAATAATGCAACAACTAAGATTCAGAGCGCAGACCAAAAACTTACAGAAGCAATCACAATCAACAAAATAACTAACCTTGTCAGCTAATGGTTCACGGCTATAAGGGAGATCCTGCTCAAGAAACTCAAAGAGCAGCCGACCTTGAGAATTCCCTGCTTCAAAATCATCACTAGAAAAGCCTTGTTGTCTTGCAGCGTGATCATTGGTTATAGACAGCCTAGCCAGTCTAATTGGGACCTCACCTCTTAGATGGTTATGAACCCACTGCTCTCTTGTAAATTTTATAACTTTATCACTTTCATGGTCACTGCTTCCATCACTGCTTGAATCTCTATAGTAGTCATAGTCACCCTCTTCACCAGCTTGCCTAATTAAATTACAAAGTCCAATTTGGTTATAAGGCAAAAAAATGAACCCTACAATTAAATCTATTACACTAAGAATCAAACAAAGACTAGATAGGACATTACAAGAAACTTGAAATGAGATTAGAAATGAAGCACTCATGATTGTTGAACATAAACAGAGCAGAAATAGGAAGAGGTAACCGGGGGATTACAACAACAAGAAGGTAAAAAACTTTTAGGAAAATACAGTATAAAGTTCTTCTTCTTTTTTTTCATGTACAGTATAAAGTTATAAACATATAAATTGTTCATTTGTTTTTTTCCGCACAAGGAAAATATAAACTCGTAAATTATTGAAGAATCAACACTAAAAGTGAAACTACTTTACCAATGAATTAGAATACATCATGTGGATTGGGGCGCAAATGGAAGAATATTATCAGAAGAAGTATCCGCACGAGCAAAATTGAAATCGATAACAATACCATTCAGTATTTGAAGTCTACGTACATATTGGCTGTTCAATCAATCATGAACAAAGAGTAATATGAAACCAAAGGAAATACTGTTGGCCTGGCATATCAACTAATCTTTTTTTTTTTAATTTATTTATATATCCGTGGGTGTCAGGGCCAGCTTGCGCACACCTCGACTAATCCTATGGGACCCTGAAGTTAACAACCAAATAAACCTCTAGTGGCCCTGAGAGGATTCGAATTGGTGACCATTGAAAAGCAAACCCCAGGCCTGACCGACTGAGCTACCCCTCAAGGTTATATCCACCAATCCTTGACACACAAAAATAAAAAATAAAAAAATCAAGCAATTTTCTAAGTCATAATAATTTCTTTGTAGTATAGAACTCATTAGGTAACTAAGAGTCAATTAAACTATAATGTCAAGAGAGGATTATAAATGCATGGTACGGAATTCAACATAACCAATTTCTACATTAACAATGTCGAGAGACTTATGGATACACATTAATAAACTACGCTCTAGTACCCATCATTGCAATTTAAGAAAGCAGCTTTCTACAATTGATCTGAAAGAAGCAAGCAGATCAAGATTAACAACCCTAGTTCTCTCTTTTTTTCAGTTAACTGGCCTTGGTTGAATTCAGATTCACTGGAAGGAAAAAAAAAAAAAAACAAACAAAAAATTCCTCTTTCACTTCCATTGTGACAAAAATTTAATTCAAAAGAACCAATTGCTTCGAGAAAATGTTGTATTAATAAAGCAGACTATTTTTACCAATTAAAAAAAATTAATATTGCAGTTCTTAAGTTTCTCCACTTATCAGTGTATAAACCTCAAAAGAAGAAGCATACCATGCTAATTATAAGAGAAAATAATGCAAATCAAAGTAACAAATCCAACACGCAACATTAGCAAGTTTGTTGCTCTTCTGATTTTTAATTTCTAGTTTTGAAAAATGTTACAGGCAAAGAGCAATTGACAATGTTCTCTGATAAATGTGTGCTAAATTAACATATTCCTGCCAGTGGGTGTTTCACAAGACACTAAAACACGCATAAAGATTTATCTTTTTCTTATAAGGTAAAACAATATATACAAAAGGGTTCATTTTTTTAACACAATTTCTTCACACTCGAGCACTTTTTGATTACCTTTCTTTCAAATCTCAATGTATCCTAATAAACAGCTTTCCAATTTGACAAGTTTGCTTCCTCCGAACTGAAACAACTTCCAAGCAAACTTTTCCTTCTGGTGTTTGTGGACATAAGCCCAAAAACAAAAGGAGTTTGTAGAAAAGAGGTCCTTATTAAACTATCCCTTCGCCTAATTTATTTATTCGTTATGGCTTAGTTAGATTTCAGATACTATGGATGACTAAATTTTCTGCCAGTATATATAAGCACTCAAATCTTGCAAATCGTCCATCTTCTACATAACCTAGCAGTTCAGTCTAGAAAAACCTCAAATTCATAAATCTCACCTGATTCATGACAGTCACATTGATTTGGGGAAGGTTTGTAAGTTGTAAGGAGAATTCTTTTACACCCTTTGAATATCCTGTGATGTTTTCAGTTAGGATGGGCATTCAACATTCTTGAAACCAGGCCATGTAACCAGCAAGAAAAATTCTTTTGCCACACTTAGAGACCTTCTAAAGCTATATTGACAGTGACATCATATATCAGCTAACTGCATCATTAACTTTTATTTCAAAAGCACACCAAATAAAAGAAAGTAAAAAATTTGACACAAACGATGCTATTGGTCAAGGCCAAATTGGGTGTACAGGGACACTCAAGTTTGTCAGACAATGAGTTTTTCCCCTGACCCTATCATATAGAAGGACCCATAATCAACATCCTTGTTCGTATAGAAGCACCCATAATCAGCTTCCTTGAACAAGATAGAGCTATTGGCAACCATGGATAGCAAATCTTTCAATTAAACAAAGCAAAAATAACCAACAAAGACGTTCCAATTTTCATATAAGCCAAACAATTGAACTTTCATAAAGAAGATTGATGAAACTGATTCTCAAGTTGAAAATGTCGACAGAAAAATTCAAATAAACAATAGAAATACACATATCCAACTAGGAAATAGCACTACCTTGGCTTAGAATTTGACCCTGTAGCAGGCTCGCCATACAATTGTATGCCAGATAAATATGGAACATAATATTGAACAACAGAATCACCCTCATTAAGTACAAAAGGCACTCCCACCCCGTATGCACTCCGTTCCTTAAATGTTTCCCAAAGATCATTCAACATGAAGTATGGTTGAAACTCAACATCACAAGTCCTCAACCCCCTCATTGTCGTCTACAAGAAAACAAAAATCAGAAATTTTTGTATCAAACCCCACAAAATGAGCATCACAGCTATGTAAAAGTCTATGCAAAGTTGAGAAAAAATAGGGAGGAAAATTAACTGAAAAAATCACCTCTTATACAGTACACTCTTCACTCTTTATAAATACTGAATACTACGAAGCCCAATATTCAAATTTATGATGCCCGATACTTTCTCCTACATACTCAGAAACCAGACATAATTACAACGGATCAAGAATAAAGATAAGATAAGAGATCAACCTTGGAGAAATACTGGGCCGGGACCAAAGGCGTGGTGAATTCCAAGAACCTATCAAGGTTACTAGCAGGCTTTAGAGGAAGCTCCAAAGGCTTTGTCAATGAATATGGAGGGCCTTTGCTCGTCGGAGATGAATCCAGCCTCTCGGTCTCATCACCCTTTTTTCCTCTCCGAGCTTGTTTTTGCTGATTCTGATTTTTTCTGCCTTTCGATGGGACGGAGAACCGGTTCTCACCGCGCCGAGGCCCAAAGCGCAACCCAGTTCCCATCATTTCCACCGTTTGGTTGCTGAGAAGAGTGAGGAAATAAGATAAAAATGTAAAAAGAATAAGATTCAAAGATCTTCTGCTTTCTGCACGCCTTTTTTTTTTTTTTTTTGGTTATCAGAAAGAGAATGAAAAACCCAACTGATCACAAATATACTAGCACAGGGCTTAGTTGTCTGGAGGCTTTAGCTTTGTCAAAGTATCATCTGTCAGGAAATTTAATATTAGTCTAACTCGCTTAATTTTCCAGGGGTTTCCTTTCGGTTTGAAAATATCCAAACACCGAAGAGAAAACCCAATAACAGCTTGAGAAATCCCGGACTGGATCAGATAGGCGTTTCAACATATCAGATCACCAGAAATCTCAGAAACATGTATTCAAGATAAAGTATCGAAATTTAGATGAGAACGATTCAAAGCAAAGATAGGAACCACTGTGGATTGAATGAGACCCAAATGGGTTTTGAGTGTGGGAAGAAATAAGGCTCAAGGCGTGAAGGAAAGCACAAACTACAGAGAGACAGAGAAACAAAGAAGGTTTCAACCGGCGAGCAAACCAGTGTCATAAAGAAAGGCATAGTATGTATACTAAAGTATTTTCCCTTTCTTTGGGATATTGTACTTTATTATTTTATTTAATACCATTGATTAATTTGATTACAGGAGATTAGAATGGAAAATTGGCATGCTAGACTTATAAATTAATGTGATTTAGGGACCGTTTGGATTGAAAAATATTTTCATATCATCTCATCATTATAATTTTTTTAAATTTTTACTCAAAATATAATAAATAATTCCATTTTTTCAGGTTTTAAAATAATAATAATATTAAAAAATAACATTCTAACAATATTTTTTTCAATTTTAAATTTTTATCTAAAATCATCTCATCTTACCATTCAAACAACCTCTTAATCTTTTTAAAAAATATATAATTTAATATGTATCACATCAATTCATATTAATTTATAAATTTATTTTTATAATATTTATTCGTAAATCAGCGCTTCTATAACATATTTTATACATTTTCAATTTTCAAACATCATTTAAACTTCTATAACCATTTAATAATTATCATTTCTTAATTAAATTAATCTTGTAATCTTATTATCAACTAAAAATAATTACTATATAATCTCATAAACATAAAAAAACAAAAAAGGAAACGAATTACTCTTAAACTATGATAAGATATTCATAATTAAAAAATAATATGAATTATTTTAATAAGATAAAAATATAAACTTCATAGGGCTTATCAATTCAGATAGCATTCTTGTTTAAGCAAACTTAATTGTGGTGTTTTGATGGGATCACATGTAGGAGGAGTGATGTAATGATCACACCTAATTACATTTGAGAGAATTCATTCATGCCAGTTGTTTATAATAGATGTATGATATTCTCCATTTTAGTTTATATTTTCTCTTTCCATAATAAATCTTTTTTTTAGGGGTGAGAATCAATAAATTTGTAAAATATAAAGTTGGTTCTTAGCCGTAAAGAGATTCTACGAAAGTAAACTTACAAATTGATGCAGGTTGATGTAATACGTTAATTTGTAAAGCTAGTTTTATTATAAAGTAGATCCAACATATCATGTGAAATTATATTAATTTGTGAGTTTATTTTTACGAGATATAAGATAAATATTTTAACTACGAAGAGAAATGTTTTATATATTATGATTTTCAACCTAAATCAAAACCTTGGTGCTAGTCTTTTGTTGAAACTTAAAAGGGAATCAATCATATTGTGCCTTTATGGTAAGAACAAGGAATACTTCATAGTGAAAGCATAACAAAATTCCTTGCTTCATGTAAAAATAAATAATAAAAAAAATAAAAATAAAAAATTCACGCTTTAAAAATTATTAAAATATTTAGAAAAATAATTATATTTTATGTAAAATAGAATATCTTGAAATAAAATTTTTATATATAGTCATTTTTACATATTTTTTTATATTTTATTGATATAATTAATTGAATATTAAAACAAATTATGTAATTAATTATATCAATAAATTATAAAATTTCTAAAAGTCTCTAAAATCTTTAAAAGTTATTTTCTATTGACAACAGTAACCTCGCATAAATAAAATAATTGGGAATGGGAGAGAGAGGATAGAAAGGAAGCTGGTGATTGGTTGATTGTTGTGGAGTGGATTTACAACATGTTATTTTCTAACGCGTGCAAGACACGAGTAGGTGGGACACGTGCATAAAGCACACTTCCATTCCAAACAGTCCAAAACAAATCCATAACGGCCAAATCCATAACGGCCACCTAATTGTGTTCGGATTTTAGTATTATGTTTATCTTTTTTCTAATTGTAAAATATAACATTTTTATAGAAAAAAAGTTGTTGAAGATTTCATTTCAATCCATCCCCAATCTCTAAGTAATTATTTTTAAATTATTGAAGATTCGTTATCAAAAATTAAAAAATTATAATAGAAAAATGATAGTTACGGTTATGATTTTGTAAACGTCACATAATCACTTTTAAAAAAAATAAATAAATACAGGATCTATTTTAAAAAAATTAATTTTTTTTAATAATAACAATATTCTTTTTTAAAATGATTACATGAAGTTTATGCATTCGAAAATTATATGTAAATTATAATAAGATAGGTTACGAATACGATGTCATTCATGTGTGGAACTATAGATAATTTTTTCTAATTGTTTGGATCGTTTTATCTATTAAAAAAAAAAGACTAAATATCAAACCATAAAAGTTGGAAAAGATTACAAAAAAATAAAAAAACAAACAAACAAACAAACAAAATTGATGTTTTCTATTTGCTCGTGAAAAGTGGTCAAATAATCGTTTAGTTTGGTTACGTAGATGAGATGATAAAAAAATTGAAAAGTGACTAAAATATTATTTTTATGTCAAAATTTAAAAAATGTGAATTATTTATTATATCTTTTTGTATAAGTTTAAAAAAATTATAATGATTATATGAGATGGTTTGATTTGTGTAACGAAACGTGATAGAATGCTTTGTTAACCCTCCCACCTATAAAAATTAAAAATTAACTATGAGTTTTAAATTGGCTACAACTTTAGCTAAAAGTAACAGTGTTAATTTTATAGGTAATCTTCTCATCTATTTGAACTATTCCATTTACCCACTTCCATAACTATTCCATTGTTAAAAGATAACATTTGAAGGGTTTTATTATATAAAAGTAAATTTGTGTATTAATCTGTATTTTAATATTGATTTTTTTTTATATTCAAATTTAAATTAGCAGGGTTTTTAATAAAATATATTTTTTGATCAATCACATTAAATTAGTACACATATTAATGCATAGTTATACTTATAACTAAATTTTTTCATATTTTAACTAGCCATGTTATTCTTAATTTTAACCTTTTTTTTTTATGACTAGTCACGTACAGTCACTACAACATTTTGTGGCTTTTTCCACAGAGGAGAGTGGTCGGAAAAAATTAGGATTAAGTGGCAAACAATATTTTCCCACCAAAAGTTTTCATGGGACGTTGGTGGCATATAATAAGTGGCGAATATTATTTTGCCACCAAGTTTTTTTTTCATGGGAAAAGATACATTTTTTCCACGAATCCAATTTGTGGTAAAAACTAGTTTGGTTTGTGGCAAAAGCTATTCGGATTTAAGCTCTTATGGTCCTTTAAATTTATTTACCCACCAATCGTTTTAGTCGAAAATAATACAAATCCCACGATAATATTCATGAAAAATATGGTGACATAAAGTTTTTAGTGATGTATCTTGTTATACCAAAAACATATTTGTAATAGACTCCGTAGTGCCAATTATAACACAAAATGAATAATAGTTGTCAAATTCCATCTTTTCCCACCATCTTGTATGATTGCTAATGTTCACTTTTCATGAAAATCTGTAGTTTGGTGCCAAATACATATTAGCTACCAAGAATATAGTGGTGCCAAAGTATTTGCCCCAAGTTACATTCATGGCAAATGCTAAGATATATTAGAAAAAAAAATGCAAAAAAAAAAATATAGATTTAAGAGAGATTTAGCCTAGGCAAATCATAACAAATTATCTAATATAGGTTTAAATAAATATATTCCAACATTAGAGATCAAAATTGACACGTATAATAATTTAAAAAGAAAATATTATAAAAATTTACATTTGTTTTTACAAACTTATCCATTCTGAATACATTCAAGTTTTAGAAACTATTACCAAATCATGTCATACAAACTCAAAAATGCTCCATCACTTAATACCAACACTTCAAAATATCTTAGCATTATCTAACTCCATTCCATGCTCAAACATCAATACAAATGAAGCCCAATTACCTGTAAAATAATGGGTGTCTAATCAGTTTGACCTACAAACAACTAAAGTTCAGCATTTATCAATAAAAAAGAAACTAGCAAAAAATAAACACTATGGTAATATCATTCTGAATGAACACTACTGCAATGAACACATATTCCATTGAACAATCCTTCAACCATGAGTAAGCACTTTGGCAAAAAAATAATATCAGTTGAATTGGGGGGCAATTATGGTCATCAAATGGGAAACAAGCCACCTGGAGAAAGACTTGATATTGATATATTATAAAATATAAACATTTGTCATTGAAACAGCCAATTCATAATGCCCTTGTACACTTTATAATTGCCCTGCATGTTGAGCAATTAACACAGTTTATACCCATACAAATGGTAAGACAAGGACAAACTAACTGGTCCAACTAAAAGGTAGGCTTATAGAGTGTTTACACATGGGTTTGAAAGTATTGGAACAATGTGCAAACATCCTAAGACATGTGCAAGTTCAGACACGTGGGTTTGAAAAAATAAACTTAGATACAAACAGAGCAGAATTTTATTATAATCCATAACTAGAACATAACCGAAATTGGCTAAACCGAAACAGAGCAGAATTTTATTCTACCTTATCAAGCAGTAGGTTGAACTAATTTCTCTTGTTTCTAATAAAAGTAAAACAAGCTTTTCAAAATTACAAACAATAAATAAAAACAGAAAAACAGTGACTTATGATGAGCTTCTATATCTGTAATTTAATTTGACAAATGGATTGAGAATAGGCAAGAATACAAAAAGATACTGAAGTGTGCATTTAAAAAAACATATTCTTCCAATGGACAACCCTGAATCAAGAGCTACTTTGGAAGAAACATCAATGACTACCTGTTCAATATCAACTTCTAACTTATATCCTGCTCTAGTATAAACAATGGAAGTTCTAAATTAATATAACATGCTCTAATATCTGAAAAAGGGAACTCGGTTTACAGGGGACTCGGGGAGAGAGAAAGGGAAGAGAGGGAGAGGGACGCGTGGGGAGGCTGGGTCCCGTGAGGTGGTAGTGGTCGGTGGTGGCGACGGTAGCCTGGGATGGAGCCGAGGAGAGAGAGAACGAATGGGGAGGGGGTGCTGCGGCGTGGGGGAGCAGACGGGAGGAGAGAGAGAAATTAGAGAGGAAGAAAGGGCGCACGGGTTGGGGGGGGGAATTAGGGTTTCTTGTTTTAATGTGGACCGTTGATAACCATTTAATCCAACGATGATGATTAAATGGGTAGATTAAACTAGAATACTTATTTGCTACGACAAAAAGTCGTGGGAAAAGGTTTTTAAGCCACGATGATTTTGTTATAAAACAAATAGTTTTTTGCGACGACTTTAATCTGCGGTAAAACGTCACTTTAACTCGTCACAATAATTATTTTTCCACTAAAGATTTATATGTTGCCCATATTTATTATCCAGGAAACAAGTTGATCACAAAAATTACATACGTGGTCGTGAAAAATTTTTTGCCATCAAACATTATCCATTAAGACAATTTTATGGGAAAATGCGTATGTTTATTCTCTCCAACCATTTTAGTGGCAAAAGCCTACTTTTTCCCACGATATATATCCGTAGAAAAAGAATTGGTGGCAAAAGCCACAAAATGTTGTAGTGAGTAATATGTCACATTTCAAATAGCTTCTGATATCAACTATTTAAGAAAAATGAATGTATAGTTATAAGATGGTAAATCCGTAAAAAGTTGTCATTATTTTAAAGGTGGATCTTAGTGAGATGAGGTGAGAGATAACGAGAAAATGAGATAAGCCTGGCATTGTGATTGGGAGCTGCCACGTCAAGATGAGTTGTGTGCTCTTATCCCCACACCAGCTTGGCTATTTGATATGAAAAAAATATGAGTAATGTTACGTATAGTTATGGAGCATATAAATGTTACGTAATCGTTTTGAAAAAGAGTAAGGTCCACGATTAAAAAGTTAATTTTTTTTTTCATGAGTCTCGTATTAATTCATTTTTTTCAAAGAGATTGCATGGTGCTTGTATAACCATGATTGTAAATATCATTTCTAAAAAAAATATAGAGTTGTCACATTTATGATTAAAAAATATTTTTTGTCACACTTTCAAATTGTTGATTGTGATACGATGTTATCGAATTAAAATGGAAAAAAATATATTTTTAATTAAAAAATACTTATTTGTAAATATTTACAACAAAAACGATTCACCCTCATATTAAATAATTATTTTCATAGTAAATATCCAAATAAACGTTTCTCCTTATAATGACTCTTTGATATGAACCATCATGTTAAGGAAACTAATGATTTTAATAATTGTATTATTGTGACTATTATTGTACTAAAACAATTGAATTAAATTAACCCAATTAACTATTGTGAGGTGCATTTAATTTTTTTAATCCTAATTTGATCTCGTAGTATTATGATCATAATTATTTGAGATGAATATTGTTGACATCCGAGAAATAAAGATGGATGACCAAAATAGTAATTCACGTTATATGCTTTTTAGAGATTGTTTGGATGATGAGATGAGATGAGATTGATTTATATGAAAATTAAAAGTTGAATAAAATATTGTTCGAATATTACTTTTTAATATTATTATTGTTTTGAGATTTGAAAAAGTTGAATTCAGATTTGAAAATGTTGAATTATTTATTATATTTTATGTGAAAATTTTAAAAAATTATAATAATGAGATGAGATGAGATAGTTTTTCAATCAAAACAGCTCCAGCAATCAATTTTAGATTATTCATTTCTCAATGCCATGATTGGACCGTAACATTTTGTATTGCATAGTTAGAAAAATGATATTTGATCAAATAGGACCAAATCAAAGTGTTTTGATCAATGTTTTAAATATCATACTGGATGCCGTATCGGTCAAGGCACTGGAACAAAATATTTCAATACCGGTAACGTTTCATGTACTGTTTCGAGATAGTCGATATATGAATAAATATATATATATATTATATTTCAAAATAATAGTCTATATATTAATAAATTATACATAAATACATATATATAAATTATAAATAGTCTAGTCTGAATTGGGGGTAAAAAAAATGAGCTTGTAGTTTGAAAAAATGAAAAAATAAAATAAAAGCCAAAATACCTGCCGATACGGACCAGTACGTAGACCGGTATGGCCGGTATTTGGACCGATATGAAAGAGGTATAATACATATACCGGACCAGTGGCCAGTACGGTAAAGTATTTAAAACATTGGTTTTGATTATCACTTTAAAACTTCTTTTGGAAAATTACTTTGCACCACTCAAATTATTAGAGTTTTTGCACTTTGTAACCTAAATTATTTAAATCGACACATTGCATCTTCAAGTTATCAAAAACTGACTATACAATCTTCTATTAATATACAATTGTTAAGGTCGTATCATGTCATCCATTTTTCATCCATCTTAAACAAGATGATCGAGAATTAATAGTGCAAATTTGTTTAATAATTTAGGTGTAACGTGTCGAGTATAAGATGCAAAATGAAAAACTTAGAATTTGAAGGTGCATATTATAATTTGAGAACTACTACAAACACAAAGAGATAATACAAAATAAATCCACAAACTAATGTGGCTTCATGAAATTTATTAGATATACTTTATAATAAAAGTAATTTTACAATATGACGTACCATATCAAGCCACATCAGTTTGTAAGTTTATTTTTATATAAACCCTTTGTGGTTAAAGTATTTTCCTTATAATTTACCTAACCCTTTTTCAATGGCAAAAACTTAACCTTGAATAGAGATGTCAAAACATAAGCTTGAATTATGGTCCTCTTGGTATTGTTTGTATTGTTTGAATAATGTAAGCCAATTTTGGACCACAAAAGGAAAAACAGAATATTTGGTTGATGGAGAAAGAGAGAAGAAGATAAAAGAAGAAAAAGAGGGAGATGATGTTAGTTTGATGGTGTATGTTTGAAGAGTGAAGTTGGAATAAAGACCAAAACATGGGGTTTTGGTTGGATGGACTTGAGAGAGAGAGAGAGAGAGGTGGATCTATCATGAGCATCATCCAACAGCATTTTCCAAAGGCATTTTCCATGAACTCGAAACTGTATCTATTATTAGGTTGTTGGAGTATATAAGGTTCTTTCTTAACTTAGACTCTCTTTTGCAAAAGACAGAGTTGAGGCCATAGGTATTTGTTATTTTCCATTTCTTTCATTTTCTCACTTGAATCAATAGCTTTACCCAAAAAAGAGTTGCCAATATTTTGACTGACGGAGTTGGACTGGGCTGAGCTTAAAACCAAAACCCAATAACATTGCATTACCTATCTATTTTGTGAAGTCCTTTTGTTTAGTTTGCAGAATCAACATTTCGCATTTCTATTCTTTTATTTGGACCATTAAACATTTTTTTGGTCAAGATTCATTAGTCTCATAATTCCTCAATCATTGGGGCTTACAATTCACCTTGGGACTCATTTCTTCTATCATGCAATCTTCAAATCTTTAGGGGTACTCGCATGTTCGTGCATTGGCTCAAGTGTTTCACATTCATGCATTCATTCTTTCTTCATAAAAATTAATACAAGTTTTCATGTAGCCTTTGTTGTAATGCTACCATTTCTGCAACGACATATGAGTATTCCATACTAAGCTTGATGCATAGCTTAGTTTATAACTTAATCATTTATTTAAAACAAAGATTGCAAGACCTACTCTTCAATGACTTTCTGATTTTAAGAGCAGACTAATGATATAAATACCTTTTTTTAGAACTCTTTTTACAATTTTCTATGAAGTGAAAGCCATGGTTAGACAAAAATTATGATGAAAACATACTATAGCGTTGTTTGGTTAGAAATGGATAGTAAAATAGCTGTATTTACATTATTATTCTTAATTGCAAGTCTTCAAGTAATGCCAATGGAATTTGACAAAACTATCAGTGTGACAATATGCCTATCAGATCAGTATTAAGAATTAGAATAGTGCACTTTTGATTGAGTAGGAAATTGATTGAATAGTGTAAGGGTACATTAAGGTAATGAGGTGATATTAGATGATATGTGAATAGTAGTAAAAAAGTAATGATAAAATACTTAAAAGTAGTAAAAATTATGTGAAAAGTAAGTAATAAAATAATGAATAGTAGTAGAGTAACCTAAAATTTCTCCACTACCTAAACACAACCTACATGATCCGCTACAACCATAAACACCATTAGAAATAGTGTTTAATCTCGATCCTTGGTATTATTCTTCACAGAAACCTCTATTTCCATAGTATTTTTGCACTTACACAATAAAAAGTATCCTTACTCTATGCCTATACATTCTTGAAATACTATAATAAATTATTATCATATATTCCTCAAAACTAACCTGTAGGACTCTTCCCATCAATTTGTGGTGCTTTTATGGTTATTTGAACTACCTATATATATAAGATTATGTAGTGAAATTCATTTACATAAGGACATGATTACAAATTACCAAGATCGGCTCAAAGAATTATAAATTTGTCATGGGAGCCATTCACTAGGTATTATTGCATATTTGAGGCAATCAAATATAGTTTGTCTTCCATTGTAAGGTTTTTTGACAAGCTAAAACATGATATAAGTGACACAAATACAAGGTTACTACCAAGGATTAAGATTTCATTTTCTAAGAAAAAGATGTTTTTCAGGGTATAATAGAATCATAATGGAGAGCCACTGTACTCGAAGAATCACCTAGAGGTCGTGATGGGGAAGACAAAAAAGGCTTCGGTGGGATTTGCAAAGAGTCGAGGCTTCCTTCCAGCATATCCACAACTCTACTCATCGTCGGACGATTTGACGGGTCGGTCTGTATACACCACAAACCCACTATTAGCATCTTCTTTATATTTTGTTCGTCCTCTTCATTTATGATACCTTGCATCCACAATTCTTTACCTAGTTCAAGGTGTCTGTATATCCAATGTGGAAAGTATGTTTCACTGGTGTGATCAATCTCAACATCTATATTATTTGTACCCCCAACCATTTCTAAAACCATCATTCCGTAGCTATAAACATCGGATTTATGTGAGACCCCTACAAAATTTCTACAAAATACTTCCGGAGCTATATATCCCACGGTGCCTCTTGCACCCAACATTGATATGATACTATTTTCTCTCGGGCATATTTTTGCAAGGCCAAAATCAGAAATCTTTGGACAGAAGTTCTCATCCAAAAGAATGTTATGAGGCTTAATGTCAAAATGCAAGATTCGTGTGTTACAACCTTTGTGTAAGTACTCTAATCCTCGAGCTATGCCAGCTGCAATCATGTATAATGTTTCCCATCCCAATTGATGATGATCAACTTTTGGTGGGGCTTTTCGGTATAAGAACTTCTCGAGAGATCCATTAGGCATAAACTCATAGATTAGAGCTCTTTTAGAACCCTCGAAGCAAAAGCCTCTAAGAGTAACAATGTTGACATGGGAGGTCCTACTAATGCTCATAACCTCGTTAATGAATTCCTCTCCATCTCCTTTTGATTCTTTCAAAACTTTCACTGCTACAAAAGAACCATCTTGTAACTTTCCCTTGTAGACACAACCATAGCCTCCTTGGCCTAATTGATCTTTGAAGAAGTTGGTCATTTTCTTGATATCGGAGTAACTGTATCTTCTTATTGAAAAGGGTCAATTATTCCTTAGAAATGTCTCAACACTTTGATGAGTTAGATTTTCCTTCTTGAAAAAATGAATGATATTAATGGATGTAAACTTTCTCTTGAAGCAGAGGCCAATTATCAGAACTCCAAATACAATAGATAAACTGGCTGTAAACAAAGAATAAAAATTATGTAGTTATGTAGTGCATAAAGAAAAGTTAATCAAAATTACATTTTTTGTGGTGAGACCAAACTAAAACTGAAGGAGGAAATTATAGTGATGTCTTGGCAATAGCTATCTTAAGCAAAATTGTGAGTTAACTTGTGAATAACATGCAAACATAAAAGCCTCCTTGGAACATGAAATAGGGGAAAAAAATGATGGAAGGCACAAGTTTTCACCATCATTGCTACTTTTAGAAATTTTCCAATAGATGAACCTTATATCTCTATTGAGAAGGATTATGAAAGGAGTTACAGCTTATATGCACTCAAGGTGTTCATTAGCCACCCCTTGAGAAGGATTATGAAAGGAGTTAAAGCTTATGTGCACTAAACAACTCCAAATGGACTTGTTTGAGTTTTGTATGTAGTCCAAGCAAGTATTGTGTATTGAACTTGAAAAGAAACTAGGGTGAAGAGGTATCTTACCAAATGCTATTATCATCACTTTTGATCTGCTGAACTTCCGGCCTGTATAAAAAATTGCAAAAAAGAATATTTCATTTTACTCGAAAGTTTTAAACCATTTAAAAGAAAATCTAACAAATCCAAATTGACATTCTTTGAAATCAAACAGTACTTAACAAAGAACAAGACCAAATATAAATTTTCAATCAAAAGTGATACAAACACAAACATATTATATAAAAATAGACCCACAAATTGACATGATCTCATATATATTGTTTGATCTACTTTATAATAATAGTAACTTTACAATCTGATATACTGCATTAAGTCACGTCAGTTTATGAATTTACTTTTGTATGATTCCTTTGTGACTAAAATATTTCTCAATACAAATATAGATTTCATAGCAATAAGTTTATATTTTTTTTAATAAAAACATTAAAAAAGAGCATGATCTTCACTAATTAAGGGTGAAATCATGATTATATTATATAACATAGCATACGATCTAATGTTGAGAATAGTCCTTAAAGTATGCTACTCATTAATACGGCATACTGATACTATGGACGCTGCTACAGTCCCCAACAAAAACTATCGTAAACTTCTATCGATGGTGCAAATTTTTTTAAACACTTTTTAAACCTCTTCAACTGCTTTTTTTTTTTTTCCAAAAACTATTAATTTATTAATAAATATTTTTTTAATTATTGAATAAAAAAAATCGAAATACTATGATATTTGCAATTCTGTACCGGACAGATATACGTGAGTGATGTTGGAATGTTAAGATTGGATGACTTTGGTTAAGGAACTGTTTTCCAAGTGGAAAACACAGTGCCACGGATATTTTTTACCAGCTTTTTTCTTTTTTTAGTGATTAAATAAATGTTTTTAAATGAATATGTGATTTTTTTTTTAAATATCTAAATAGTTTAAAAAAGTGGTAAAAAAAAAAAAATTTTAATTGATCAGTAGAATATTTCGATCCTATGTGGACCTAGCAACATCCTTTCCAAGTACTTGTTAAAATTGTCTGTATGTGTTTCAGTTAATTAATAAGGATGATTCTACACCCACTGCTCCAAATGCTACCGTTAATTATAATAATAATTTTTTTAAATTTGTTTATAGGTATTTTTTAATATTTTTAAATATTTTTAAAAAAAAATAAAAAAAAATACAATATTATTAAAAAATATTTCTTTAATCAATAGGTAAAAAAAATTAAAAATCAAATAAAAAAATCAAACAGAAAGAATCATGAATGGTGAGAATATCATTTTTCAATTAATAATTAACAGCATAACTTGGTACCAAAATGCTAATTTGAAAATTAATTTTAAAAATTTAGTACCAAATATATTTTCAAAATGGTCATCTGCCATTTGGCAATAAAATCTGATTTCTTCACCCTTCTTCTCTTTAATAAATTGATAAATAAATTAAAGTACTTCACGTACGATATATTAATTTCTTATAATAATTTACTACGAAATCTTCTCTTCTCTTTAATGGAAAGAAATCAGCTTAATACTTGTTAATAATAAGTTATGACTCATATATAATCTCATATTTACGAACCATGGGGTACTGCTTTTTATCGCATGATATCACGAGGACTAATTGGTAATTAAGATCACAAAAAAACAATCAAAGTAGTAGTCTTATATAATTGACTCAGAGCTGGAATATTCCTAGCCTTTTCCTCCCTTTGAATGTTGACCTTATCATAAGGCTAGGTGCGTGAGATATTAAACCATGGTTTGTGGGGTACTGCCCTTAATTTAGAGCTTCAACTTTCATTATTATCATTAAAATATAAATGAAATAACAAAATTTAATTACCACTTATACAAGCTTAAAGAAGAAGAACCAAACCACATGAATTAATTAATCTATCTACGGAAAAACAAGTCTAAACTTTTTAATAAACTCAGCAAACAGATCGATATATGTAGAAATCTTAATTCACATTAATTAGTTGTATTTTTTAAAAATATTGTTGTTTTAACTTTTTAAAAATTGTAAGTTCCACAGCAAAACTCGCATCCAATTGAAAGGCCGGGAGAGCAGAGAAAAAAATGTGAATACCGTTCCGAGGACAATTAAGATCAGATTGCAGTCCGTCAGAGCAAAAGCAGACAAACGGGGAGGTGCTATTAGAGCCGCATCTCCCACCGGAGCTCTCACACCTAATACAGGCAACCATCAACGATTGATTGTATTCCACCTCAAACCCTTTCTTCAGTGCTTCCATCAGTAACGTTGCTCCATCCAAAAAGTCTTCATGATCATTGAAAGTAGTACTATTGGAAACGGGAACTTCGATAGTAGTAGGACCGCATAATTCGATATATTCAGTTCGATTGATACCGGGCAAAGAGTCGTCTACGAAATAATTAGAAGTATTCCAAGCTCCTGGGCTGCATTCAAAACTATTGCCGACGCGACGACTAGGCCGAGAGCAGTTATAGAACAAAGTTATGTTCTTAACGGTTGAGGAGTAATCATACCAGGTGTAATCCAAAACGGTAGTCAGCCATTTTTCTGGACAAAGATTATCCCAGAGGTCCATTCTTGCAATGGTCATCTTGTTTGTATTCTGGCTGAAATTCAGTACCCGGAACTTCAGCTCTTCAAATTTTAAAACAGGGTATTCATTATTGAAGCACCCCAACTTGTACCCCTTATCCCTATGCCCGCAATAGTCCGGCCGATAATCATTGTCTATCCAGAAAGGGAACGGAATAATGTTTGGGAAGCTTCCACAGTTGTAGGGACGACCGCACTCCACATAGAAGTGATCATCGTCGATGCAGTAAGATGGTGGAAGTTGTAATAGTACTGTTAAGATGAAGAAGAAATAGATGTGGAGGATGGAAGGAAGAGATATAGAGAAATATGGGGCGTCCATGTTTGTAAGGAAAGCGGGTGGGGGTAAGAGATGATCAGATGATGAAGATGATGATGATGAGGGTATGTTAATCATGTTAGTGTGGGACACAGCTATTAACTGTTGAACAATGACTGGATCAAAACGAAAGAAATAATTAACACACGCAAGTTGACCATAATTTTGTTTGGTGGAAGAATTTGGAGATCGATCGAGATTGTTTCAGATAATATTTAATTTAATAATGAAGGAAATGAATATTTTAAATCTATCTTCTTTTTATTTCAAAAGAAAAAGCAAAAAAAATATCATTAAGGTATGTACGTAACTTACAAAGAAACGTACAATTGTGGAACTGTAGAGATGGAAGAGAATTTGGGATGTGAAATACATATTGGCCATGCATTTAAGATTAAGGAACGAGAGGGAAGTAAGCAAAACGCGTGCTGAGAAAATAACTCAAACATCTCGAACGTTATCTTTCAAATGCAGCAAATCAATAAAAACATTTGAGAAATGCTTTGATTATAAATGGATTTCATAAAAATAAATCTACTAATTGATGGGAGTTGATGCAATACGTTACATTATAAAGTTATTATCGTTGTAAAATAATTCTAATATATTATATGAAACTACGTTAATTTATCAGTTTATTTTTATAAAATCTCTTTATAATTATATCAATACTCAACCATTTCAAATATATATCTTTAGCCCTAATTTGGGTCGGGGGGATAAAAATTGTGATGGGGCTTTAATTTGTCCCTAATTTTACTTTTATCAAGATTATTATAGCTTTTAGGGGAGTTAAAAGTAGATTTTTATCCTCAACTTTACCATTATGATTTTATGAATAAAAATTTATTGATGACTAGTTTTCATAAATCTATATTATGAATCTAAATAATTTCAATAAACAAATACAGGTATTTAACCTCAATTATCTATTTTTTTAAACAATTTTCATCTCATCTCATTTGATCTTATCATATTTCTTTTTCAAATATTATTTAAACACAAACACTAGATTTCAAACTAACCATTACAACTTTCTCAAACTTTCAAACTTCCAAACAAAAAAAAAAATTCAACTTTTTTAAATCTAAAAAAAAAAAATATTTTAACAATATTTTAATTTTATAATATTTTTATTCAACTTTTTTCTCTCTACTTTTCCAAAATTCAATAAATATTTAATTCAAACTATTTTATTACTATTCACAAACTATCTTGTTACAGCATCCCCAAACTTGTGTTTAACTAACCGTGTACTACCATGCAATATTTTTGTGTTCGTGGAAATAAAATTGTTGACATTCAAGCATCAAAGTCAAAGCATACGTGTTCTTTTGGTTCAACCAAAAGAGTAAGATGTGTTCGGTTGTTGAATCAAATTCAACTCATCTTAAATCAATTATTGATGGTTTATTACTTTTTCAATTTCTCATAAAATAGATTAAACTCATTTTAACTTATTTCATACATTTCAACTTAAAAAGTTAAACTTATCTTAACTTAAAAAAAGTTAAACACATCTCAACAGGAGGCTTTGGGGCTTGTTCAAAATGAGTCAGTCATGCATGTTAACTTTCTAACCCATTGTGGACGACAAGCTTAAAAAGTCTCTCTTTTTCAAAGAATCAATACCTCAACTTAGAACAAAATATAATATATATATATATATATTTATTTGGTCCATTTTTTTTATTTCATTTCTTTTGTCGTTATTAGGTTGTTTGTCTACCAAAATTAATATCAGTGGAGAAAATGAAGATTGAAGAAGGAAAATTAATTACATTAATTGGATAACTTATCTTGTGTATTTGAACTATTAACAGCAATGATATCTTCTAGCGCATCCGAAGGCTGAGAACTCCCCAGGTACTTTTGAGCACAGTTAAATCTTAGCCTTTAATGCCTCACCCACCTCCGGAAGCAGAATATTAAATATGGGTAATAAATCCTTTCCACCTAATGCCTTCCAACCAGTCAATTGTCAAATCTCACATATGGAAAATCCGGGTAACTTAATCCGGAGTCGTGGCCTTCTTGATGGACGTAATAACAAGAAGCTGGCTTAAGCCCCTATTGGGCAATACCAAATGAAGTCCCTCATCAAAGCCCAAAGGAATTGCCGCCTCAAGAAATAAATCAGACTGGGAAAAAAAGCCTATCATCTCAACTGGCCTAAAAAATTATTTAAGTCAGCCCTCTCTCAATCAGCATCGGGAAATCAGATGGAAAACTGGCCCACCTTACAATGCTCTCAATCCCACACTGCAAAAACCGAAGGCAAAGATTTTCTCTCCTACTATTACATATCAGCCAATTCATCTTATTCCAAACAGCCAAAGTTCAAATCCTCCACCAGAATTTCCTCTAAAGAAGTCAGTGGGGCCAGCCATAAGATACAAGGCAATATCCTCACAGAATCAACCAGCACATTCAGAAGAGTATAAACCATCAAGGAGCTCAGTCACTATAGTCCCTCTTTCAGAAACAGAAACCCAGGCAAAAAGGATGCTCTCAGAGACTGAAGACATACAACCCCCAAAACAAAAATTCCAAAAAATTTCAGAAGTAGATGGCAAAGGAACATCAAGAAGCAGCACTGAAAGCTGCAATGAAGAGAAAGAGGCAGCTTTTATGCTCTTATCCATCAATAAAACATCCACTGGGAAAGCAAAAAAATCAAAGGAAATAGCAAGGGCAAAGCCTTACAGAAGGTCCTCTCAAAAGACAATCTCATCTGGGAAAGCAAACAAAGCTGACGAGGCAGGCTCAACCATGCATCCAATTTCCCCATGAAGACATTGATATGGAATTGCAGGGGTTTAACCAGCCCTAAAACAATCAGAAATATAAGGGCCTATATATCTAAATATAATCCAGATATTATATTTTTGTCGGAAACTATGGTGTCTAGTGAAAACACCCTTACTATTGTAAATAGAATAGTTTTCCACATTTTTGTTAATGTCCCCACCATAGGGAAAAATGGCGGACTTTTGTTGCTATGACGACCTGCAATTGATATAGAACCGATGCATGTTAATACAAATGCTATTTCTATTTTGATCTACTCAGATCCTCCTAGTCCATCCTTGGTTGTCTACTTTTGTTTATGCTCCAGCTTAATGGAAACACAAGACAAAATTCTAGACTCATATGGAATCTACGCATCAATCTTTCCCCAGCCCTTGGCTTTGTATTAGTGATTTCAATGATTTACTCAGCCAAACAGGTAAAGTGGGGGGCCGACCAGTCACATCTACTTCCATCAGAGGATTAAAAAGCTTAATAGATTCTCATGGCTTAATTGATATAGGCTTTTCGGGACCAACTTTCACATGGACAAATAATCGTCAAGGAAAAGTGATGATCCGAGAATGGTTAGATCGGGGAATAGCCAATGCACTGTGGAGGATGCTCTTTCCGGATGCCACAATTCAACATTTAGTATCTTCAACCTCATATCACAAGCCTCTCTTGCTCAACACAATGAAGATAAGGAAAAATGCTTCTCAGTTTAAATTCGAAGAATTCTGGACTCGTGAACCTCTCAGCAATATTATCATTCAAGATGCATGAAGCCAACAATTCAGTGGCAATCCCGCCTTTATACTGTGCAGCAAGATCAAGGAAACAAAAAAAGCACTCAAACTCTGGAATAAAAATCACTCTGGGAGAATCCAGTCAAATATCCAGCAAATCGAGATGGAGCTCAGTCAACTACAAAGCACCACGCTAGACCAACCGAATTTACAGAGAGAAAATTACATTCTCCATAAACTTCAAGATCAGCAAAAGAATGTTCTCTGATAAATGTATGCTAAATTAACATATTCCTGCAAGTGGGTATTTCACAAGACAATAAAACATACATAATGATTTATCTTTTTCTTATAAGGTAAAACAATATATACAAAAGGGTTCATATTTTGAACACAATTTCTTCGCACTTGAGCACTTTTTGATTACCTTTCTTTCATATCTCATTGTATCCTAATAAACAGCTTTCCAATTTGACTAGTTTTGCTTCCTCTGAACTGAAACAAATTTCGAGCAAACTTTTCCTTCTGGTGTTTGTGGACATAAGCCCAAAAACAAAAGGAGTTTGTAGAAAAGAGGTCCTTATTAAACTATCCCTTCGCCTAATTTATTTATTCATTCTGGCTTGGTTAGATTTTAGATACTATGGACCACTAAATTTTCTGCTAGTATATATAGCAGTCAAGTCTTGCAAATCGTCCATATTCTACATAACCTAGCAATTCAGTCTAAAAAATCCCCAAATCCTCACATTGATTTGGGGAAGGTTTGTAAGTTGTAAGGAGAATTCTTTTACACCCTTTGAATATCTGTGATGTTTTCAGTTAGTATGGGCATTCAACATTCTTGAAACCAGGCCATGTAACCAGCAAGAAAAATTCTTTTGCCACACTTAGAGACCATCTAAAGCTATATTAACAGTGACATCATATATCAGCTTACTGCATCATTAACTTTTATTTCAAAAGCACACCAAATAAAAGTAAGTAAAAAATTTGACACAAACGATGCTATCGGTCAAGGCCAAATTGGGGGTACAACGACACAAGTTTTTCAGACAATGAGTTTTTCCCCTGCCCCTATCATATAGAAAGACCCATAATCAACATCCTTTTTCGTATGAAAACACCCATAATCAGCTTCCTTGAACAAGATAGAGCTATTGGCAACCATGGATAGCAAATCTTTCAATTACACAAAGCAAAAATAACCAACAAAGACGTTCCAATTTTCATATAAGCCAAACAATTGAACTTTCATAAAGAAGATTGATGAAACTGATTCTCAAGTTGAAAATGTCGACAGAAAAATTCAAATAAACAATAGAAATAAGTTGAGTATTGGAGTCTGGTCCACTTCACTCGAGCGGCGGCTTTTGGCCGCTCAAGCAAAACCAGGCAGATTTGAACGCTCGAAGGTTGCTCGACAATGAGCTCGAGCGGTTGCGGGAAAGGAAGTTCGCTCGAGCGGAGACATTAGCCGCTCGAGTGAAGTTTGGCAGAGTTGAACGCTCGATATCCGCTAGACAGTGAGCTCGAGCCGTTGCGGAAGGGAGTTCGCTCGACGCACGCTCGACACGCCGCTCGAGCGAACATCGTATAATTTTCAGATCTAGGGTTTTTTCCGCCGTTTCACTATATATATGTGTATTCTACACATATGGCCGGACTATACATTACTGTTGGTGAACAGTATTTCACCCCTCTATTGTAGTGTGATTCCTCAAGCAATAAAATCCTCTGCAGCTCCTGTGGACGTAGGCAATTTGCCGAACCACGTATATCTGTGTGTCGTGTGTGATTTTCTCGTTCATATTCCTTTATTTTTCACTTTATTGTCATCATTTTCACAACAATTGGTATCAAGAGTCAAGGTTCGGGTCTAAGGGAAAACGATGGCTGGAGATGAAGTGAAGGTATCGGGGATCAAGAAGTTTGATGGCACGGATTTTGGTTACTGGAGGATGCAGATAAAAGACTACCTCTATGGGAAGAAACTCCATCTTCCATTATTGGGGAAGCGACCGGAAAAGATGGATGAGGCTAAGTGGAATCTGTTGGATCGACAGGTTCTGGGGGTTATTCGATTAACCCTGTCGAGATCCGTTGCACACAACGTCATCAAGGAGAAGACGACTGCGGATCTCATGACGGCTTTGTCAGGTATGTATGAAAAGCCGTCAGCAAATAACAAGGTACACTTGATGAAAAAGTTATTCAATTTAAAGATGGGGGATGGTATGTCTGTTGCACAACATATGAATGATTTTAATACTATCACAAATCAATTGTCGTCTGTTGAAATTGAATTTGATGATGAGATACGTGCACTGATATTGTTGGCTTCATTGCCAAATAGCTGGGAAGCCATGAGAATGGCTGTTAGTAATTCTGCTGGTAAATCTAAGTTAAAGTATGATGATATTCGTGATTTGATTTTGGCTGAGGAGGTGCGTAGGAAAGATTCTGGCGAGACCTCGGGTTCGAGTTCAGGACTGAATGTTGATTCTCGAGGGAGATCACAAGACAGGAACTCAAACAGAGGAAGATCAAAATCAAAGCACAGAGGCAAGAGCAAGTCAAGTCCTGGTCAGCAGGCAACTTGCTGGAATTGTGGCAAAGCTGGCCACATAAAGAAGAACTGCAAAAATCCTAAAAAGACCGAGAATGATAGTGCTAATGTTGTAACTGAAGAAGTACATGATGCACTATTGCTTGCAGTTCATAGTCCAGTTGATGACTGGATACTGGATTCAGGGGCTTCCTTCCATACATCTTCCCACCGGGAGTTAATGCGGAATTATGTTGCAGGTGATTTTGGGAAGGTGTATCTGGCTGATGGAGAGGCTTTGAACGTGGTGGGGATGTGAGACATTGACATTGCACTCTCTAACAAGAACAAATGGACCTTGCAAAAGGTCAGACACATTCCTGAGTTGAAAAAAAAACCTCATTTCTGTTGGACAGCTCGATGAGTATGGTCATTCAGTAGTGTTCTCAGATAGCACCTGGAAGGTCACAAAAGGGGCATTGGTACTGGCTCGGGGTAAGAAAACTGGTACACTATATATGACTATCGGTTTAATTAACACTATTGCTACTACCGTTGCAGAGAGCACAGCAGATTTGTGGCATTGTAGGCTTGGCCATATGAGTCAGAAGGGCATGAAAGAACTTCTGTCCAGAGGCAAGCTACCAGAACTGAAGTCAGTTGATCTCAGTATGTGTTAGAGTTGCATTATGGGGAAACAGAAGAAGGTTAGTTTCTTGAAAAGTGGCAGAACGCCAAAGATAGGAAAACTGGATCTTGTACACACAGATGTGTGGGCACCTTCCCCAGTGGCGTCTCTTGGAGGTTCTCGTTACTATGTCACGTTCATTGATGACCATAGTAGGAAGGTATGGGTTTATTTCTTGAAGCATAAATCTGATGTATTTAATGTATTCAAGACTTGGAAGGCCATGGTTGAGACAGAGACAAACTTGAAACTGAAATGTTTGAGGTCTGACAATGGTGGTGAGTACATTGTTAGTGGGTTTAAGGAGTACTGTGCAGCTCAGGGTATCGGAATGGAGAAGACCATTCCTGGGACACCACAGCAAAATGGAGTTGCGGGGCGTATGAACAGGACCATAAATGAGCGTGCTAGAAGCATGAGATTGCACGCCGGACTACCACAAACTTTCTGGGCAGATGCGGTCAGCACTGCCGTCTACTTGATCAACAGGGGGCCATCCATCCCATTAGATTGTGAATTTCATGAGGATGTTTGGAGCGGGAAAGAGGTTAAATTTTCTCACCTTAAAATTTTTGGTTGTCTTTCTTATGTTCTTGTTGATTCTGATGCTCGTAGTAAACTTGAGGCTAAGTCAAAGAAATGTTATTTCATTGGCTATAGAGACGAGGCATTTGGCTATCATTTCTGGGATGATCAGGGTCGGAAGATCATAAGAAGCAGGAATGTGATTTTCAATGAGAAGATTGTGTACAAGGACAAGTCTAGTACAGCTTCCGAAGTAGCTCCTCAGGAGTCTGAGTTCGTAAGATTGGATGACCTACCAGAGGTCACAGTGCAGTGCAGAGATGTGAGTGACGGGGAGAGTGGGTCCAGTGTACCCATTCCTATTATTCCGCAGTCAGTTTCAGAGCCGTCCACTCCTACAGCTGCAGTTCGCAGGTCAGTTAGGACTATACGTCCTCCACAGCGTTTCTCACCAACTTTGAACTACATTCTGTTGACAGATGGTAGAGAACCACAGAGTTATGAAGAAACCTTGCAAGATGAAAATTCTAGCAAGTGGGAGCTAGCCATGAAAGATGAGATGGATTCCCTGTTAGGGAATCAGACATGGGAGTTGACAAAACTTCCATCAGGGAAGAAGGCATTACATAACAAGTGGGTGTACCGGGTAAAAACTGAGCATGATGGCAGTAAGAGGTACAAGGATAAACTTGTTGTAAAAGGCTTTCAGAAGAAGCAGGGTATTGATTACTCTGAGATCTTTTCTCCTGTAGTGAAGATCACAACCATCAGGATGGTACTGTCTATGGTTGCTACCGAAGATTTATTTCTTGAGCAGTTAGATGTGAAGACAACATTTGTTCATGGAGACCTTGAAGAAGACATCTACATGCACCAGCCTGAGGGATTTGTAGTACAGGAAAATGAAGATTCAGTTTGCAGACTGAAGAAGAGCTTGTATGGCCTGAAGCAAGCTCCTACACAGTGGTACAAGAAATTTGACAACTTCATGTGCAGTGCAAGGTACATCAAATGTCAGGCAGATCACTGTTGCTATGTCAGGCATTTTGACAATTCTTATATTATTCTACTGTTGTATGTGGATGACATGCTTATTGCAGAGGCTAGTATTGATGATATCAATAATCTGAAGAAGCAAATGTCAGAGCACTTTGCAATGAAGGATTTGGGAGCTACAAAGCAAATCCTTGGCATGAGGATTGTCAGAGATAGAGTCAGAGGCACGTTGAGACTCTCACAGGATGAGTATGTGAAAAAGGTACTCAGCAGGTTCAATATGGACAAGGCCAAACCAGTTGGCACACCCTTGGGCAGTCACTTCAGACTCAGCAAGAATCAGTCACCCGAGTCAGAGGAGGAACAAGACTACATGAGTAAGGTTCCTTACGCCTCAGTTATTGGTTCACTTATGTATGCTATGGTCTGCACAAAACCGGATATTGCCCATGCAGTGGGAGTTGTGAGTAGATACATGAGTAACCCAGGAAAGGAACATTGGGAAGCAGTGAAGTGGATTTTGAGGTACCTGAAAGGCTCCTCAGAAACCTGCTTGTGTTTCTCAGGAGAGAGTTTAGAGGTGCAGGGCTATGTTGATGCTGATTTAGCTGGAGACATTGACAGTAGGAAGAGAACCACGGGCTTTGTTTATACTCTTGGTGGTACTGCTGTGTCATGGGGTTCTAATCTATAGAAGACAGTTTCTTTGTCTACTACAAAAGCTGAGTATATTGCAGTGTCAGAGGCTGTAAAGGAGATGATATGGCTACAAGGCTTCTTGGAGGAATTGGGTAAGAAGAATCAAAAGGGCACTCTCTATAGTGATAGTCAGAGCGCCATATTCCTTGCCAAGAATCCAGCATTTCATTCCAGGACTAAGCACATTCAGATCAGGTATCACTTCATTCGGTCATTGTTAGATGACGGACAATTGTTACTTGAGAAAATTTGTGGAAGCAAGAACCCTGCTGATATGTTGACTAAGGGTGTTACACTTGAGAAACTGAAGTTGTGCGCAACTTCAGTTGGTATTCTAGCATGAAGACAAGGGCAGTGAGTTGCAGAGGTGGAGGATATCACGTTTGAGGAAGAGGACGATGCAGCGAGTCTACCAGTCTCCAAGTGGGAGAATTGTTGAGTATTGGAGTCTGATCCACTTCGCTCGAGCGGCGGCTTTTGGCTGCTCGAGCGAAACCAGGCAGATTCGAATGCTCGAAAGTTGCTCGACAATGAGCTCGAGCGGTTGCGGGAAAGGAAGTTCGCTCGAGCGGAGGCATTAGCCGCTCGAGCGAAGTTTGGCAAAGTTGAACGCTCGATGTCCGCTCGACAGTGAGCTCGAGCCGTTGCGGAAGGGAGTTCGCTCGACGCTCGCTCGACACGCCATTCGAGCGAACATCGTATAATTTTCAGATCTAGGGTTTTTTCCGCCATTTCACTATATATATGTGTATTCTACACATATGGTCGGATTGTACATTACTGTTGGTGAACAGTATTTCGCCCCTCCATTGTAGTGTGATTCCTCCAGCAATAAAATCCTCTGCAGCTCCAGTGGACGTAGGAAATTTGCCGAACCATGTATATCTGTGTGTCGTGTGTGATTTTCTCGTTCATATTCCTTTATTTTTCACTTTATTGTCATCGTTTTCACAACAAAATACACATATCCAACTAGGAAATAACACTACCTTGGCTTAGCATTTGACCCTATAGCAGGCTCGCCATACAATTGTATGCCAGATAAATATGGAACATAATATTGAACAACAGAATCACCCCCATTAAGTACAAAAGGCACTTCAATCCTGTATGCACTCCGTTCCTTAAATGTTTCCCAAAGATCATTCAACATGAAGTATGGTTGAAACTCAACATCACAAGTCCTCAACCCCCTCATTGTCGTCTACAAGAAAACAAAAATCAGAAATGTTTTTTGTATCAAACCCCACAAAATGTGCATCGCAGCTATTTAAAAGTCTATGCAAAGTTGAGAAAACATAGGGAGGAAAATTAACTGAAAAAATCACCTCTTATACAGTACACTCTTCACTCTTTATAAATACAGAATACTAATAAGCCCAATATTCAAATTTATGATGCCCGATACTTCCTCCGACTGATACTCAGAAACCAAACATAATTTCAACGAATCAAGAATAAAGATAAGATAAGAGATCAACCTTGGAGAAATATTGGGCCGGGACCAAAGGCGTGGTGAATTCCAAGAACCTATCAAGGTTACTAGCAGGCTTTAGAGGAAGCTCCAATGGCTTTGTCAATGAATATGGAGGGCCTTTGCTCGTTGGAGATGAATCCAGCCTCTCGGTCTCATCACCCTTTTTTCCTCTCGGTGCTTGTTTTTGCGGATTTTGATTTTTTCTGCCTTTCGATGGGATGTAGAACCGGTTCTCACCGAGCAGAGGCCCAAAGCGCAACCCAATTCCTATCATTTCCACCGTTTGGTTGTTGAGAAGAGTGAGGAAAAAAGATAAAAATGTAAAAACAATAAGATTCTAAGATCTTCTGCTTTCTGCACGCCTTTTTTATTATTGTTATCAGAAAGAGAATGAAAAACCCAACTGATCACAAATATACTTGCACAGGGCTTAGTTGTCTGTAGGCTTTAGCTTTTTCAAAGTATCATCTGTCAGGAAATCTAATATTAGTCTAAATCGCTTAATTTTCCAGGGGTTTCCTTTCGATTCGAAAATATCCAAACACCGAAGAGAAAACCCAATAACAGCTTGAGAAATCCCGGACTGGATCAGATGGGCATTTCAACTGATCAGATCACTAGAAATCTCAGAAACTTGTATTCAAGATAAAGTATCGAAATTTAGATGAGAACGATTCAAAGCAAAGATAGGAACCACTGTGGATTGAATGAGACCCAAATGGGTTTTGAGTGTGGGAAGAAATAAGGCTCAAGGCGTGAAGGAAAGCACAAACTACAGAGAGACAGAGAAACAAAGAAGGTTTCAACCGGCGAGCAAACCAGTGTCATAAAGAAAGGCATAGTATGTATACTAAAGTATTTTCCCTTTCTTTGGGATATTGTACTTTATTATTTTATTTAATACCATTGATTAATTTGATTATAGAATATTAGAATGGAAAATTGGCATGCTAGACTTATAAATTAATATGATTTAGTAACAGTTTAGATTGAGAAATATTTTCATATCATCTCATCATTATAATTTTTTTAAATTTTCACTCAAAATATAATAAATAATTCAATTTTTTCAGGTTTCAAAATAATAATAATATTAAAAAATAACATTTCAACAATATTTTATTCAATTTTTATCTAAAATCATCTCATCTCATCTTACTATTCAAACAACCTCTTAATCTTTTAAAATATTTTTTCGTAAATTAGTGCTTCTATCACGTATTTTATACATTTTCAATTTTCAAACATCATTTAAACTTCTATAACCATTTAATAATTATAATTTCTTAATTAAATTAATCTTGTAATCTTATTGTCAACTAAAAATAATTACTATATAATCTCATAAACATAAAAAACAAAAAAGGAAACGAATTTCTCTTAAACTATGATATGATATTACATAATTAAAAAATAATATGAAATATTTTAATAAGATAAAAATATAAACTTCATTGTGCTTATCAATTCAGATAGCATTCTTGTTTAAGCAAACTTAATTGTGGAGTTTTGATGGGATCACATGTTGGGAGGAGTGATGCTATGATCACACCTAATTATATTTGAGAGAGTTCACTCATGCCAGTTTTTTATAATAGATGTATGATATTCTCCATTTTAGTTTATATTTTCTCTTTCCATAATAAATCTTTTTTTAGGGGTGAGAATCAATAAATTTGTAAAATATAAAGTTGGTTCTTAGCCGTAAAGAGATTCTACGAAAGTAAACTTACAAATTAATGTAGTTTGATGTAATACGTTAATTTGTAAAGCTAGTTTCATTATAAAATAGATCTAACATATTATATGAAAGTATATCAGTTTGTGAATTTACTTATACAAGATATAGGATAAATATTTTAACTACGAAGAGAAATGTTTTATACATTATGATTTTCAACCTAAATCAAAACCTTGGTGCTAGTCTTTTGTTGAAACTTAAAATGGAATTAATCATATAGTGCCTTTATGGTAAGAACAAGGAATACTTCATAGTGAAAGCATAACAAAATTCCTTGCTTCATGTAAAAAATAAAAATAAAAAAATAAAAAAATTCACGCTTTCAAAATTACCAAAATATTTAGAAAAATAATTATATTTTATGTAAAATAGAATATCTTGAAATAAAAATTTTATATAGAATTATTTTTACGAATATTTTTATATTTTATTGATATAATTGATTGGATATTAAAAAAAATTATGTAATTAATTATATCAATAAATTATATAATTTTTAAAAGTCTCTAAAATCTTTAAAAGTTATTTTGTATTGACAACAGTAACCTCGCATAAATAAAATAATTGGGAATGGGAGAGAGAGGATAGAAAGGAAGCTGGTGATTGGTTGATTGTTGTGGAGGGGATTTACAACATGTTATTTTCTAACGCGTGCAGGACACGAGTAGGTGGGACACGTGCATAAAGCACACTTCCATTCCAAACAGTCCAAAACTAATCCATAACGGCCAAATCCATAACGGCCACCTAATTGTGTTCGGATTTTAGTATAATGTTTATCTCTTTTCTAATTGTAAAATATAACATTTCTATAGAAAAAAAGTTGTTGAGCATTTCATTTCAATCCATCCCCAATCTCTAAGTAATTATTTTTAAATTATTGAAGATTCATTATTAAAAATTAAAAAATTATAATAGAAAAATAATAGTTACAGTTATGATTTTGCAAGCGTCAGATAATCACTTTTAAAAAAATAAATAAATACAGGATCTATTTTTTAAAAATTAATTTTTTTTAATAATAACAGTATTTTTTTTAAAAATAATTACATGAAGTTTACGCATTCCATAATTATATGTAAATTATAATAAGATAGGTTACGAATATGATATCATTCATGTGTCGAACTATCAGATAAATTTTTCTCATTTTTTGGATCGTTTTATCTATATGAAAAAAAAAGACTAAATGTCAAACGATAAAAGTTGGAAAAGATTACAAAAAAAAAAAAAAAGAAAATTGATGTTTTCTATTTGGAAGTGAAAATAATAATATACTAATATGGTGAAAAACTCGTGAAAGTGGTCAAATAATCGTCTGGTTTGGTTACGTAAATGAGATGATAAAAAAATTGAAAAGTGACTAAAATATTATTTTTATGTCGAAATTTAAAAAATGAGAATTATTTATTATATTTTTTTTGTAAAAATTTAAAAAAATTATAATAATTATATGAGATTGTTTGATTTGTGTAACGAAACGTGATTAAATGCTTTGTTAACTCTCCCACCTATAAAAATTAAAAATTAACTATGAATTCTAAATTGGCTACAACTTTAGCTAAAAGTAAGAGTGTCAATTTTAAAAGTAATCTTCTCATCTATTTGAGCTATTCCATTTACCCACTTCCCTTACTATTCCATTATAAAAAGATAACATTTTAAAATTTTTTTACATATAAGTAAAGTCGCATACTGATTTACTGATAACATTAGTAAAGTCGCATACTAATGTTTTAATAATTGTATGATTTAGGTCAACAATCATTGTGACTATTATTGTACTAAAACAATTGAATTAAATTAACCCAATTAACTATTGTGAGGTGCATTTAATTTTTTTTAATCCTAATTTGCCCTCGTAGTATTATGATCATAATTATTTGAGATGAATATTGTTGACATCCGAGAAATAAAGATGGATGACCAAAGTAGTAATTCACATTATATGCTTTTTAGAGATTATTTGGATGATGAGATGAAATGAGATTGATTTATATGAAAATTAAAAGTTGAATAAAATATTATTAGAATATTATTTTTTAATATTATTATTATTTTGAGATTTGAAAAAATTAAATTATTTATTATATTTCGTGTGAAAATTTAAAAAAATTGTAATAATTAGATGAGATGAGATGATTTTTCAATCCGAATGACTCCTTAGACTTTGAGCAATCAATTTTAGATTATTCATTTCGCAATGCCATTATCAGACCGTAACATTTTGTATTGCATAGTTAGAAAAATTATATTTGATCAAATAGAACCGAATCAAAATGTTTTGATCATTACTATAAAACTTCTTTTAGAAAATTAGTTTGCACCGCTCAAATTATTGGAGTTTTTGCACTTTGTAACCTAAACTATTAAAATCGACACATCGCATCTTTAAATTATCAAAAACTGACTATATAATCTTTTATTAATATACAATTGTTAAGGTCGTATTATGTCAACCATTTTTCATCCATCTTGAATGAGACGATCGAGAATTAATAGTGCAAATTTGTTTAATAATTTAGGTGTAACATGTCGAGTATAAGATGCAAAGTGCAAAACTTAGAATTTGAAGGTGCATATTATAATTTGAGAATTATTACAGACATAAAGAGATTACATGAAATAAATTCACAAACTGATATGATTTCAAGAAATCCATTAGATCTACTTTATAATAAAAGTAACTTTACAATTTGATATATCATATTAAGACACATCAGTTTATGAGTTTACTTTTATGATTCTCTTTGTTGCTAAATCATTTTCCTTATAATTTTCCTAACCCTTTTTCAATAGCAAAAACTTAACCTTGAATGGAGATGTTAGAACATAAGCTTGAATTATGGTCCTCTTGGTATTGTTTGTACATGGTTTTTCATATTTTAATGCATCTTCGAGTTGATATAACATAGTCAACATGATTAGTTGCATTCAAGCCGATCATTGCTGATGCAATTAATTATGTTGGTTGGTTGCACATGTGATTTTCTTTTCTCTTCTCTTTATTTTATTTAATAGATGACTTCTTTTGGCTCATACTTGCAACCATAATGTCAAAAAGAGCAGAAATTTTATATATGACTCTTTATTTCACTCAGAGGTCGTTTGAATTGATAAATACTCTCAACCCATCTCATTTTATTTCATCATTACAATTTTATCAAATTTTCACACAAAATATCATAAACAACTTAACTTTTTCAAATCTCAATTCATTTTTTTCAAATTCCAAAACAATAATAATATTCTAATTTTCTTCCTATATTTTTCATTTTTATTTGTTAAAACAAGAAGAGTGAGGAGTAGAAGGGGGAGAAAAACAAAAGAAAGGAATATACACACACACACACACATATATATATTTAACTTGTAAAAAAACTATATATGGTGTAAATTTATTTATTTATTTCTATTAGACTATAGACCCACGAGTTTGATACCCCGTGTTTAGGTAGAACTTAAGCTAAATAATGTAAGCCAATTTTGGACCACAAAAAGAAAATGGAATATTTGCTTGATGGGGAAAGAGAGAAGAAGAAAAAGAAGAAAAAGAGGGAGATGAGGTTAATTTGATTGTGTATGTTTGAAGAGTGAAGTTGGAATAAAGACCAAAACATGGGGTTTTGGTTGGATGGACTTGAGAGAGAGAGAGAGAGTGAGAGAGAGAGAGAGGTGGATCTATCATGAGCATCATCCAACAGCATATTCCAAAGGTATTTTCTATGAACTCGAAACTAACTGTATCTATTATTATGTTGTTGGAGCATTGAAGGTTCTTTCTTAACTTAGACTCTCTTTTGCAAGAGACGGAGTGAGGTCCCGAGGTATTTGTTCTTTTCCCTTTCTTTCCTTTTCTCACTTGAATCAATAGCTTTACTCAAAAAAGAGTTGCCAATATTTTGACTGAGTTGAAATGGCCTAAGCTTAAAACCAAAACCCAATAACATGGCATACCTATCTATTTTGTAAAGTCTTTTTTGTTTAGTTTACAGAATCAACATTTCGCATTTCTATTCATTTATTTGGACCATTAAACATTTTTTTAGTCAAGATTCATTAGTCTCAGCTACAACCATAAACACCATTAGAAATTGTGTTTAATCTCGATCCTTAGTATTATTCTTCACAAAAACTTCTATTTCCATAGTATTTTTTCACTTACACAACAAAAAGTATCCTTACACTGTGTCTATACATTCTTGAAATCCTATAGTAAATTATTATCACATTCTTGAAATCCTATAGTAAATTATTATCATATATTCCTCAAAACTAACCTGTTGTACTCTTCCCATCAATTTGGGGGTGCTTTTATGGTTATTTGAACTACCAATATATATATATATATAAGATTATGTAGGGAATTTCATTTACATAACGACATGATTACAACTTACCAAGATCGACTCAAAGAATTATAAATTTGTCATGGGAGCCATTCACTAGGTATTATTGCATATTTGAGGCAATCAAATATAGTTGTCTTCCATGGTAAGGTCTTTTACCAAGCTAAAACATGATATAAGTGACACAAATACAAGGTTACAACCAAGGATTAAGATTTCATTTTCTAAGAAAAAGATGATTTTAAGGATATAATAGAATCATTGTGGAGAGCCACTGTAGTCGAAGAATTACCTAGAAGTCGTGATGGGGAAGACAAAAAATTCTTCGGTGGGATTTGCAAAGAGTCAAGGCTTCCTTCCAGCATATCCACAACTCTACCCATCGTCGGACGATTTGATGGGTCAGTTTGTATACAACACAAACCCACTATTAGCATCTTCTTTATATTTTGTTCGTCCTTTTCATTTATGATACCTTGCATCCATAGTTCTTTATCTAGTTCAAGGCGTCTGTATATCCGATGTGGAAAGTATGTTTCACTGGTATGATCAGTCTCAACATCTATATTATTTGTACCCCCAACCATTTCTAAAACCATCATTCCGTAGCTATAAACATCGGATTTATGTGAGACCCCTCCAAAAATTCTACAAAATACTTCCGGAGCTATATATCCCATGGTGCCTCTTGCACCCAACATTGATATGATACTATTTTCTCTAGGGCATATTTTTGCAAGGCCAAAATCAGAAATCTTTGGACAGAAGTTCTCATCCAGAAGAATGTTGTGAGGCTTAATGTCAAAATGCAAGATTCATGTGTTACAACCTCTGTGTAAGTACTCTAATCCTCGAGCTATGCCAACTGCAATCATGTATAATGTTTCCCATCCCAATTGATGATGATCAACTTTTGGTTGGGCTTTTCGATATATGAACTTCTCGAGAGATCCATTAGGCATAAACTCATAGATTAGAGCTCTTTTAGAACCCTCGAAGCAAAAGCCTCTAAGAGTAACAATGTTGACATGGGAGGTCCTACTAATGCTTGTAACCTCGTTAATGAATTCCTCTACATCTCCTTTTGATTTTTTCAAAACTTTCACTGCTATAAAAGAACCATCTTTTAACTTTCCCTTGTAGACACAACCATAGCCTCCTTGGCCTAATTGATCTCTGAAGAAGTTGGTCATTTTCTTGATATCTGAGTAACTATATCTTCTTATTGAAAATGGTCCATTATTTCTTAGAAATGTCTCAACACTTTGATCGGTTAGATTTTCCTTCTCGAAAAAATGAATGATATTAACCGATATAAACTTTCTCTTGTAGCGGAGGCCAATTATCAAAACTCCAATTACAATAGATAAACTGGCTGTAAACAAAGAATAAAGATTATGCAGTTATGTAGTGCATAAAGAAAAGTTAATCAAAATTACATTTTTTGTGGTGACACCAAACTAAAATTGAAGGAGGAAATTATACTGATGCCTTAGCAATAGCTATCTTAAGCAAAATTGGGAGTTAACTTGTGAATAACATGCAAACATAAAGCCACCTTAAAACATGAAATCAGTAAAAAAGAAAATGATGGAAGGCACCAGTTTCCACCATCATTGCTAATTCTAGAAACTTTCCAATAGAGGAACCTTATATCTTTACTGAGAAGGATTATGAAAGGAGTTAAAGCTTATATGCACTCAAGGTGTTCATTAGCCACCCCCTGAGAAGGATTATGAAAGGAGTTAAAGCTTATGTGCACTAAACAACTCCAAATGGACTTGTTTGAGTTTTGTATGTAGTCCAAGCAAGTATTGTGTATTGATCTTGAAAAGAAACTAGGGTGAAGAGGTATCTTACCAAATGCTATTATCATCACTTTTGATCTGCTGACCTTCCGGCGGTCTGTATAGAAAATTGCAAAAAAGAATATACCATTTTATTCAAAAGTTTTAAACCATTTAAAAGAAAATCTAACAAATCCAAATTGACATTCTTTGAAATCAAATAGTACTTAACAAAGAACAAGACCAAATATAAATTTTCAATCAAAAGTGATACAAACTCAAAGATATTATATGAAAATAGACCCACAAATTGACATGACCTCATATATTTTGTTTGATCTAATTTACAATAATAGTAACTATACAACCTGACATGCTGTATTAAGTCACATCAGTTTATGAATTTACTTTTGTCTAATTCCTTTGTGACTAAAATATTTCTCAATACAAATATAGATTTCATAGCAATAAGTTTATATTTTTTTAATAAAAATATTAAAAAAAAGAGCATGATCTTCACTAATTAAGGGTGAAATCATGATTATATTATATAACATAGAATACGATCTAATGTTGAGAATAGTTCTTAAAGTATGCTACTCATTAATACGGCATACTGATCATACTATGGATGCTGCTGCGTACAGTTCCCAACAAAACTAACGTAAACTTCTATCGATGGTGTAAATTTTTTTAAACATTTTTTAAACCTTTTCATCTATTTGTTTTTTCAAAAAGCTATTAATTTATTAATAATATTTTTTTAATTATTGAATAAAAAAAATCGAAATACTATGATATTTGCAATTCTGTTCGACAGATATACGTGAGTGATGCTGGAATGTTAAGATTGGATGACTTTGGTTAAGGAACTGTTTTCCAAGTGGAAAACACAGTGCCAAGGATATCTTTTACCAGCTTTTTTCTTTTTTTAGTGATTAAATAAATGTATTTAAATGAATATGTGATTTTTTTTTTAAATATCTAAATAGTTTAAAAAAGTGGTAAAAAAAAAAAAATTAATTGATCAGTAGAAGATTTCGATCCTCTGTGGACATAACAACATCCTTTCCAAGTACATGTTAAAATTGTCTGTATGTGTTTAAGTTAATTAATAAGGATGCTTCTACACCCACCGCTCCAAACGCTACCGTTAATTATAATTATAATTTTTTTAAATTTGTTTATAGGTATTTTTAACACTTTTAAATATTTTTTAAAAAAATAAAAAAAAGATATTATTAAAAAATATTTCTTTAATCAATAGGTAAAAAAATAAAAAAATAAAATAAAAAATTCAAACAGAAAGAATCATGAATGGTGAGAATATCATTTTTCAATTAATAATTAACAACATAACTTGGTACCAAAATGCTAATTTGAAAATTAATTTTAAAAATTTAGTACAAATTCTATTTTCAAAATGGTCATCTGCCATTTGGCAATAAAATCTGATTTCTTCACCCTTCTTCTCTTTAATAAATAAATAAATAAATTAAACTTCACGTTCGATATATTAATTTCTTATAATAATTTAATACGAAATCTTCTCTTTTTAATGGAAAGAAATCAGCTTAATACTTGTTAATAATAATTTATGACTCATATATGATCTCATACTTACGAACCATGGGGTACTGCTTTTCATCGCATGATATCATGAGGACTATATCAAAGTAGTAGTCTTATATAATTGACTCAAAGCTGGAATAATATTCCTAGCTTTTTCCTCCCTTTGAATGTTGACCAGATCATAAGGCTAGGTCTGAGATATTAAACCATGGTTTGTGGGGTGCCCTTAATTTAGAGCTTCAACTTTCATTATTATCATTAATCTATCTACGGAAAAACAAGTCTAAACTTTTTAATAAACTCAGGAAACAGATCGATATATATATATGTAGAAATCTTATAAATTCACATTAATTAGTTGTATTTAAAAATATTATTGTTTTAACTTTTTAAAAATTGTAAGTTCCACAGCAAAACTGATAGCCAATTGAAAGGGGACAGCAGAGAAAAAAATGTGCATACCGTCTGAGTTGTTTGGAGCACAAATATTAAGACCAGATTGCACTCCGTCAGGGCAAAAGCAGACAAATTGAGTGGTGCTATTAAAGCCGCACCTCCCACCTGACTGCTCACACCCAATACAGGCAACCTGCAACGATGGCTCGTATTCCACCTCAAACCCTTCCTTCAGAGCTTTCACCAGTAACTGTTCTGCTTCATCCACAGGGATTTGATTGAAAGCAGTCGTTTTGAAAATGGGAAGTTTCATAGTAGCAGTACATGAATCCTTAAATTCAGGTAGATTGATACTGGGCGGCAAAGCGTCGTCTACGAAGTAAGCATTATTCCAAGCTCCTGGGCCGCATTCAAAACTATTGATGAGCGTTATGGGGACTTCTAGAGAGCAGTTATATAACAAAGTTATGTTCTGAACGGTTGAGTAGTAATCATACAAGGTGTAATTTAAAGCGGTAGTCTCTTTTTTTTTTAGGACAAAGATTATCCCAGAGGTCCTTTCTTGCAATGGTCATTCTGTTTGTGGACTGCTTGAAATTCAGTACCCGGAACTCTAGCTCTTCAAATTGCAAAACAGGGTATTCATTATTGAAGCACTCCAACTTGTACCCCTCATCCATATGCCCGCAATGGTCCGGCCGACCATCGTTTATCCAGAAAGGGAACGAGATGTTTCCGAAGTTTCCACAGTGGTAGGGACGACCGCACTCCACGAATAAGGGATCATCGGTGATGCAGTAAGATGGTGGAAGTAGTACAGTTAAGATGATGAAGAAGGAGATGAGGAGGATGGAAGGTAGAGATGTAGAGAAATATGGGGCGTCCATGTTTGTAAGGAAAACGGGTGGGGTGAGAGATGATGGTGGGGTGAGAGATGATCAGATGATGAAGATGATGATGATGAGGGTATGTTAATCACGTTAGTGTGGGACACAGCATATTAACTGTTGAACAATGAGTGGATCAAAACGAAAGAAATAATTAACACACGCAAGTTGACCTTCACTATCTTATTTAATAATTTCACAAGCACACGTCAAGGGTCGGCATCACAATTATTTAAAAATTGAGATGTGGCTTTAATTTGTCCCTAATTTTACTTTTATCAAGATTATTATAACTTTTAGGGGAGTTAAAATAGTTTTTATCCTCAACTTTACCATTAAAGATTTTATGAATAAAAATTAATTGATGACAAGTTTTCATAAAACTATATTATGAATCTAAATAATTTCAATAAACATATAATACAGGTATTTAACCTCAATTGTCCATTTTTTTAAAACAATTCTCATCTCATCTCATTTGATTACATCACATTTCTTTCTCAAACATCATTTAACACGAACACTAACTTTCAAACTAATCATTACAACATTCTCAAACTTCCAAACAAAAAATAATTTAACTTTTTCAAATTTAAAAAAAATATATTAAAAAAATATTTTAATAATATTTTAATTTTATAATATTTTTATTCAATTTTTTTTCTCTCTACTTTTCCAAAATTTAATAAATATTTAATTCAAACTATTTTAATATTATTTACAAAATATCTTATATATCATCCCCAAACTTGAGTTTAACTAACCGCGTACCACCATGCAATATTTTTGTGTTGGTGGAAATAAAGTTGTTGACATTCAAGCAATTTAAAGTCAAAGCAAACGTGTTCGCTTGGTTCAACCAAAAGAGTAGGATGCATTTAGTTATGGAACCAAACTCAACTTATCTTAAATCAATTATTGATAGTTTACTACTTTTTCAATTTTAATAAAAAAAGTTAAACTCATTTCAACTTATTTTATCCATTTCAACCTAAAAATTTAAATCTATCACAATTTAAAAAAGTTAAACCCATATTAATAGCAGGCTTTAGGACTTGTTTAAAATGAGTCTGCGTGTTAAACTTTCTAACCCATTGTGGACGACAAGCTTAAAAAGTCTCTCTTTTTCAAAGAATCAATACCTCAACTTAGAACAAAATATAATATTTATATATATATTTATTTATTTGGTCCATTTTTTTTAATTTCATTCCTTTTGTCTTTATTAGGTTGTTTGTCTACCAAAATTAATATCAGTGGAGAAAATGAAGATTGAAGAAGGAAAATTAATTACATTACTTGGATAACTTATCTTGTGTATTTGAACTATTAATAGCAATGATATCTTCTAGCGCATCCAGGCCTTCTATATGAACTTTTTGGGTTCCCAGCTTCGAAAATTTAATTCCAAAACAGGTATATAGCGCACACTTAGTAAAGCACTCATATCATGACATGATTTGATTTGAAAGTAAAATACTTAGATGATATGATCGGATTTGGAAGTTAAATTTTAAAATATAAGTCTTATAGATCAAATATTATTATCAAAGCATTATAGATGATGTGCTCTGCACAGTGATTTGATAACAAAATAACTCTTTTCGCTTTGAAGCCATTTGACAAAAATATGTTTTTTAAACTTTTTTAAATATTACATATATAATTTTATTTGTGGCTTATACAAATAAGTCGGAATACTTTTTGAAAAAAGTTACACAATTTATTACTATTCACACAACCTCCACACACTACACTTTTTTTTAATTTTTATTATTTTTTCTTTTATTAAATATTTAATATATGAATAATGAATAGAAGAATTCAACTATTTTGAGAAGAATAAACTCAAAAAAAAAAAATTAAAACAATATTAAAAAATTAAAAAATTTTAAAAAATATTGTGTGTGGAGGTTGGGGAGGTTGAGTAGCATTACTTGTGATAATATGATTCACTCAAAAATGAGATACACAAATACTATCCCAAGTGCAGGAGGATGTCGTGTAATAATTAGGAATAGAATTCTTAGATTGTCTCTTCGGGAAAAGTTGTTTAAATTCAAATTCGTATAAAATCGTGAAAGTTTCACAAACAAAAGTGGTGATATGTACAATGAATGGAAGAGTGCAACGAAAATAAAAAGGCACTAGTTATAGACTAGATTCATATTTTTAAATTTTCGAGTGTCAAAATGAAATGTAAAAGACTAACAAATTGAAATTAACAATTAAAGAATCAACCAAGTTAAACAATCATCATTAATTAATTTGAAAATTAAATAATAAAATTGAAATTATTTAAGTCCTAATTAATCTTTAATCAATCTAAAATCCAATTGTAATGCATATTTAATGAAAGCTTAAATAAACAAGAAAAATAACTAACATAAAATAAAATAAATAGCAAATAAAATGTCCAAACTTTTAAGCCAAAAATATCAAATATATACCATAAACTTCAAATAAAAATTAAATAGAAAGTATAGAATAAAAAGAGCAAGCCAAATGGATGGAGATGGAGATTGGAAATAGTGGAAGAGGCTGGACTGTAGAAGCAATTGGATCCCTTAATGAGTTCTTCAACTGCGTTGCAATTCCTCGATGAGAAGAAAAGAATCAATAATCCCCCTAAGTCCCATGCAGTGTGAATTCCCCCCAGAGAAAAAATAATATTTCGTCCGCGTTAGATCTTCTACTTACTAACAATTCCGTGCGGAGCTGAAATGCCCAGTACATAAAATCCGTGGAGTGCTGAAAATGCCGAATAAAAAAAAATGTGTTGTCGAGACCTTCTCGAAGTCTCAATGCCAAAAATCATATATATCCAATTAAATCCATGCGGCGTGAATTGACTAAACGAATAGCAATTTTCCATTCTTTCGTGCGGCGTCAAAAACCAAAAAGAAAAGAATGAATTCCTTCAAGGTCCCAGCGTGGAACTTTTAATAATTCCAAATTTCCATTTCTTTTGACCACCGCATATAAAGATAAATAAAATAAAATAAAATAAAGTAAGAAAAAAATACATAAAAAAAAATATGTGTCATGCATATAAAGAAAAATTACTCAATTAAATCACAAGTTCTAAAATTAAGCATAAACTATACTATTAACCAATTTAAATCACAATTCCGATTTATTTATCTTGAACATTTTTTTTCATATAAAACTAATAATAATGTAATAAAATAAATAAAATATATTGATTCTAAATGTATAAAATATGTAATATTTCAGCTCAATCACAACTCTCAACTAGCATTTTGTTAATCCTTGAGAAAAATAGTAAAAAATAGTTGAGATGAACATTGCATAAAGATCGAAATCCAAACAAAAACAATTAAATATAATTCTGAATTCGCACAAAAGGTGATCCATGATTACTTAACCCCAGGAGCTATAACCACCGAGACTGTCTCAATAATCTTTCACATAAAATTGAAAAAAATGTCTCAGAACTCAAATGTGTGTGTGTAGCTACACGGTTATGTATTCATCATTATTAGCCAGCATTTGTCAGAGGATTTTTCACCATTAAGATTAATCATTGCTAATTCTAACTATCTCAAAGCCTAAAAGACTAGCAATTTTCACGCCAATTCTATTTAAAAGTTGAACACTCAACCCTCAAAATTAAGATAACTGTTTGTAACCCTTTACTTAGGAAAGTTCACTAAGCTGCCTTTATCTTCTTCTTCTTCTTCGTCTTCTTTTTCCCGACTCTTTTGGAATCTTTTTTTTTTTCTTCTTCTTTTTTTTTTCCATTCTTTTTTTTTTTTAGCATGACTCGATAGTCCTGCAGTTTACTTCTCCTATGTTAAATCAGTGGACAGTAAATGATGAATAATACAGGCGTAAGCATGTGCAAAATGTCATTCAAATTTTTTCCTTTCGTTCTATATAAATCTTACAAAGTCTCATCTCAATAAGTATAGCAGGCTGGTGTTTCAAACCATATATCAACAAAATATGATGCATCAGAAATCATGCTCTATGCTCAGACTTGAAAATAAATTTTCACAAAATAATTCTGTTCAACCACCCCACAAAGGTGCTCATATTTCACAAAATACTAGAAATAAAGTGTGTGTCAATCATATATGTATCAATGCACATAACACTAATGCAATTTTTTTTTAAATCTATACACACACGCTACCCCCCAACTAGTGAGAGACATGGTTTTCAAAGAATCAAACGAAAGAAAACAAAGTGCACAAGAATAAGTAAGCAATACGGACAACCAATCATGTCATATAAAATGAAAGCAAAACAACAAATATTAATAAAAGATAAAATGCAATTGAAGAAAGAAAGAAATAAATAAATAAATCAAAATAAAAAACAACTTCTCCGGGGTCTTGCACAAGCAAGATCTCTTCGCTTGGATCAAAGGTAGTCATAAACAGTTTTAAACGTTGTCCATTGACAATAAAGCTATTTTCATTCTTCGAATTGACAATATCTACCACCTTGTGAGGATGAACTTCCTTTACAATGTACGGATCACTCCATCGGGATCTCAACTTCCTGCGAAAAAGATGCAGTCTTGAATTATAGATGAACACTTTTTGATCAGGGATAAGATGTTTGTTATGGATCTTCGTGTCATGCACGACCCTTCAATCGTTCCTTTGCCAAGTGAGAATTTTCGTAGGCTTCCCTCCTTGCTTCATCAAGCTCCGAAATTCGCCACTTTCTTAAATCTTTGGCAACATCAAGTGAAAAGTTAATTTTTCTTAATAGCCCATAAAGCACGATACTGAATTTCAACAGGTAAATGACAAGCCCAACCATAAACCAATCTATAAGGTGACATCCCTAAGTTAGTTTTGAATGCAGTTCTATAAGCTCAGAGAGCATCAATCAATTTTTCAAACCAGTCCTTTTGAGTGGGACAGACTGTTTTTCAAGAATAAGTTTGATCTCTCTATTAGCCAACTCAGCTTGACCATTAGTCTGGAGATGATATGTAGTAGAGATTTTGTGGGTCACTTCATATTTCTGCATAAGTTTTTGAAAATGTTTGTTCCAAAAATGTGAACCCCTATTACTAATGATCGCATTGGGCATGCCAAAACGTGCAAACAATTCTTTTAAGAAACAGAGGACAACCTTATGATCATTTGTTTTACAAGGTATGGCATCTACCTATTTTGAAACATAATCCAAAGCAACTAAAATGTAAAAATCCCAAATGAATTTGGGAATGGTCTCCTAATGCCCAAGTATCAAAACCACTAATGACTATAAACTGACATTTCTCCTAATTCAGCAATAAATTCTTCTCCTCACATCTTTTCAACACAGCAGTAAAATTTTTTAAATAGACATAAAAGATTTACCAAACACAGAAAAATCATCCATAAAAAACTCACACACGTTATCAAGCATACCAGAAAAAATGCTCATTATACAACGCTGAAAAGTAGCAAGTGCATTACATAAACCAAATGACATTCTTTTAAAAGCAAAAATACCAAAGGGGCAAGTGAATGTGGTCTTCTTTTGATCCTCTGGTGCTATGGCAATTTGATAATAACTAGAGAAACTATCCAAAAAACAATAAAAAGCATTATCAGCTACTTTTTCTAAAATCTGATCTAGGAAATGTAATAGGAAGTATTTTTTTGACTAACCGAATTCAACTTCCAGAAGTCAATACACATTCTCCAACCTGTTACCTTCCAAGTCAGGATCAATTCGCCATTAACATTTTCAATAACAGTTAATCCAGATTTTTTTTTGCTACCTATGTCGGACTTACCCACTTGCTGTTGGAGATAGGATAGATGATACCCACAGCTAACAATTTCAACACTTCATTCTTCACCACCTCCTTCATGGTAGGATTCAACCTCCTTTATGCTTCACGAACTGGTCTCGCATCTCCTTCTAGAAAAATATTGTGGGTACAAATTGAAGGGTCAATACCTTTGATGTCTGCAATAGTCCAGCCTATCGCTCCTCAATGATGTCTCAGCACTGTTAATAATTCTGCTTCATGCTTCGAGGTAAGCTGAGAAGAAATGACCACCGGAAATGTATCATCGATTGGGTCCAGGAAAATATACTTCAAGTTCTCGGGTAGTGACCTCAACTCTAGTATTGAGATTTATTTTTTGATGACTTCATAGCTCTTGGTAAATCAAGAGCTTCAAAGACTAGCTTACGCCAATTACTCGTGTAACTCACATCTGATAACTGAAGAGACCCAGTTGTCTTTGTCAACTGCCCATTTGATTCTGTCAACTCTAATGATATATGAATTGTCTCAACAAGAATCTCAAACTGCTCAGGAAAGCCATCCACATATGCACTCTTAGGATCAAATACTAATAACAACTCTGAAACGTCAAAATCATACACCATATCAACAGCATGCACATCTGAATCGTCGCATCCACTAGGCATCTTGCAAGCTTTGAATACATTTATCTTTAATGTCATATTCCAGAAAGTGAGCTTCAGTACTCTACTTCGACAATTGATAAGTGCATTGGAGGTAGCAAAGAATGGGCGTCCAAGGATGACAGGAGCATGGTGAATAATAGAGATTGGATGGTGCATGTCAAGAACTACAAAATTCACTAGGGAGTAAAATTTGTCCACCTAGATCAGCACATCTTCAACTATACCCCCCGGCACTTTAAATGATCTGTCAGCCAACTGTAGCATGATGAAAGTCTTTTTTAGTTTACCCAATCTTGATTGCTCATACACTAAGAATGGTAGCAAGTTCACACTACTCCCCAGATCAAGTAGAGCTCTCTCAATGCATGACTCACCAATCATAATGGAAATGTGGGGAGAGCCAGGATCTCATAACTTCTGAGGAGTCTTGTTCAATATTAGTGCACTAACTTGCTCTGTTAGGAAATCTTTCTTCTTTATAGTGTACAAGTCCTTCAAAAATTTTTGCATACGAAGGCACTTGTTGTATGGCATCAAAGAGTGGAATATTAATATTTACTTGCTTAAAAATCTCCTGAATCTCAGTGTGATATTTGTTCTTTTGGCCAGTTGCCAATCTCTGAGGATAGGGAATCACAGGTTGGTACCCCCTACTAGTTTCGGCCTCTCCACTCACAGGCTTCTTTAACTCTAGCCTCACTTCCTCTGGTTCTTTCTCGGCTTCATCAGTCTCCATTACATCTTTAAGTTTAGAACCAACTACCTGTCTGTCCATGGTCATCTCAGGTTGGGGAACTTTCTTTCCACTTCTCAAAGTAAGAATGGCCTTCTCTGTCTCAATAACGTCCCCTGAGACATTATGCACTTGTTGCTATTATTGCCCGTATACTTGAGGGTTAGGCTGAAGCTGTGCTGGAAATTTCCCTTTCTCTAGAGTGCTTAAGGTTGTGCTCATCTTATTAATAGTGACACGCAACTCAGAAAACACGTGCAGGCAGGTGGGAAGGAAACACAGGGAACTCCCCGGCTGTACCAAGGCCTTAGACTCTATGTTTTCTCCAAGTATGCAGGTGATAAACCAAAAACCTGAGTTGCTAAAACCCGGCCAAAAAGTGTATGAAACAAGATGATAACAGTGGCGCATTCTGTGAGATCCCTATAGACTTCTTTTGTCATTTGTATGCCTGTGACAACCCGTTCTTAAATGACTCAGGAACAAGAAGAAGTAACATCAATAAACATTGAAGCATGGCTCGCAGCAATGGTTTAGCTGATAGGGAAGCTAACTATCGAGATGGAGACCCTCCGAAAGGAGAACAAGATGCTCAGAGAAGCCACTAATGAGCCAGAGAACGATGTGAAGCCAAGCAACAACAAGCACTTAGGTTCCAGGAATGCTGGAGGGGGAGGTGACGTGGAGGACAAAAAGAAGAATATGCATAACGAGCTGTATAACCTCAAAGGGAAGTATGAAGAAATCGTGAAAAAGATGGGCACATTATCATCAGTAGACCAACTGCTCACCAGTTCAGGTCTGCCCTATAGTGAAGAGGTGATGGTTGTACCCCTACTGCTGAAGTTACAAGTCCCCCTCATGAAAATGTACGATGGTACCAGAGAACACCTCGAGAACTTAGAAACTTTCAGGGTTCACATGACCCTGCACGGCTTCCCAAGAGAGGTGGCTTATAGACAGCTTAGGGGAACTAGTCTGCTTGTTCCTCACTTAGTCTATGGTAAGTACGAGTAGAAGACGCCCAGCGGCGTACCTCCTCACCATCAAACAAGGGGAAGATGAGAGCCTGAAAATGAACTTGTCCAGTTTCAACAAGGAGAGCATGATGACGGATGACCAAGATGAGAAGATAACTCTAGCAGCACTCCTAGGAAAAGTATGGCCCAAGTCTCAATTCATGGCTTAATTGGTAAGGAGAACTCCCACCACATTGTGAGAGTTCATGAATCAAGCCAATAACTTCATCAATGCCAAAGATACACTCTGTACCTTGATCGAGTCATGGAGGAAAGAACTGGAGCGTGTAGACAAGAAAGGTAAGGCCCCAACCAAAGGCAAGGCTCGTGAGAAGAAGAAGAGAGGGTCACCCGACACCAGGAGGGAAGAAGCACCCATGAAGGGCCTGGGACTTTGATTTGACCGGCCAAAGCTCACAATCCAAAAAGACGACTGTCAACCCCCCCTAAGACGATAGTTACAAGAGCACTAGTCGCCATTATTGCACTTAGCACTAGTCCACCACCCACAATATTGAAGATTACCTTTCCTTGAAAAGGGAAAGAGAGCAAGCAAATCGGTCCTGGCCAAGAAACCCTCTCATCCATAGGCTGGAATGGGAGTGGAGGAGGAGATAACAAGAAAAGAGTGTAGAGAGGGGAGACAGACAAGAAAAGAAGAAAACTGAGGGCGGAAGGGACACTGAGCAAAGGCACCCACATGGTTGCTCCCAGTTGCCACTTTAGGAAGGACCATTGCGGGAGGATTTTCTGGCAGAGGCACAACCTCATCCAAGTGGAAGGTGCATGCCAGGGAAACTCGATACCAAGAAGTGTACTAAGCTAAGTATCATCCTACCAAGTATAGGAGAAGTGAGCTGACCCCCATAATCTCCTTTAGAGAAGGTGACGAGGAGGGGGTCTTCTACCCGCATGACGATGCCCTAGTGGTCACTATGTTGGTTGCCAACTTCCCCACTAGGAGAATCCTAGTCGACAATGGCAGCTCTGCGGACATTCTGTTCTAGAAGGCCTTTACTTCAATGGGGATAGATGTCGCTCGATTCCAACCAGTTCCCATGCCACTGAAGGGTTTCTCTGAAGAAATGGTTCAGCCAATCAAGACCATCACGTTGTCTGTTTTGGCAAGCAGTGCCCCCTACATGGCCTCTGTCATGGTCTACTTCTTGGTGGTAAAAGCCCCATTATCTTAAAACGCCATAATTGGTCGACCAACCCTCAAGAACCTAAGGGCAATAACATCCAGTTACCACTTGAAGATGAAGTTCCCGATCTCACATGGGGTGGGAGAGATCTAAGGGGAGCAAGTCCTGGCGTGGGAGTGTTACATGCAGGAACTAAAGCCCAGGAGCGACAGGGTGCATTTGGTCCACACCCTGGCCGACGACAACGGCCTCTCAACTCCGCCTAAGCACACCCTGGCAGATGGCGAGATCTGGGACAAGCAAGCGCTTAAGAAGGTCGAGCCAAATGAGCCGTCCGGAAGCCACCGCCAAGATCGGCACTAGGATGATCCTTGAGATGAGTAGCGCCATGCAACAGCTCCTCATGGAACACCGGGATGTCTTCACCTGGAGTCACAACGACATGCTCAGAATCAACCCAAAGGTCATGCAACACCACTTGAGTGTGGACCAAAAGGCTAAGGGGGTAGGGGAAAAAAGCCAAAGCTTTAGCACTGAAAAGAACATTGCCATCGTCACAGAAGTCAACATGGTGTTGGTGAAGAAGCAAAACGACAAGTGGAGGATGTTTGTTGACTTCACCAACCTAAATAAGGCTTGACCAAAGGATAGCTTCCTGTTTCCCCACATTGATCTAATCGTTGACCCCACTATAGGTCATCGAATCTTAAGCTTCAAGGACGCCTACTCTGGGTACAACCAAAACCTCATGACCTCGGACGACGACAGGAAAACACTGTTCATTATCAACCAAGGGCTATACTGCTACTCAGTCATGCCATTTGGACTAAAGAACAGAGGAGCCACCTACTAGGGGCTGGTCAACTGCATGTTCAAAAGTCAGGTCGGAAGAAACATGGAGGTCTATATAGACAATCTGCTAGTCAAGAGTAGAACTCCCGGGTAGCACCTAGATGACCTCTATGAAGAACATTTGCGGTGTTGAGGTAGTACCAGATGAAGTTGAACCCAACAAATCGTCCGAACGGGGAATAGAAGCTAACCTGAAGAAAGTGGAAGTTGTACTCGGCATGCCCTCACCTCGGAGTATAAATGTACAAAAACTCACAGGTCAAGTAGCAGCCCATAACCGGTTTGTGTCGAGATCCATCAACGAGTGCCTCCCCTTTTTCAAAGTGCTGGGGAAGGCCCAAACATGGGATGACAAGTGTGACCAAGCATTCGTTGCCCTCAAGAAGTACTTCACCAGCCCTTTCCTGCTCAGCTAGCGCTGGTGTAGAGAAGTTCTGGTCTTGTACTTATTAGTCTCCTCATATGCACCCTCCTCGGCCTTGGTACAAGACGAAGATGGGGTCCAAAGACAGTGCACTACACCAGTCGAGCAAGGAGCAAAGGCCAGATACCCGCTCATAGAACAGCTTGCCTTCGCCTTGATGGTAACCACTCGGAAGCTCCACTTGTATTTTTAATCTCACCTAATAAAGATCCTCACCGAGAGAAGAAGATCCTGCAAAGACCAGACACCTTAGGCTACCTCACAAACTGGGCCATAGAGTTAAGTGAATTCAACATTGAGTATGTACCATGGAATTCGATCAAAGGGAAAGTGTTGGCAGATTTTGTAGCAGAATTTACCGGCTTCCCAGGGGAGGTTGAACATGCAGCTATCATAAATCCCTAGCATGTCTTTATCAACGGCTCATCTTGTCAAGTTGGAGTGGGAGTGAGGGTGCATATTGTTACAAACAAAGGTGAAGAACATGATTATGCCATTAGGCTAGCATTCAAACCTACGAACAATGAGGTAGAGTATGAGGCATGGTTCTATCGCCTAACAATCACCAAGTCTTTGGGCTTTGAGGAAGTAGAGGAGCGAGCCAACTCCTAGGTAGTGGTTTGCCAAGTACAGGGGGAATACGCGACAAAGAGTAAAAAATAAAAAAGTATCTAACATTGATAGAGGCCGAGCGCACCCACTTCAGATACTTCCAAATTCAGCAAGTTCCAAGGGTCGAAAATCAAAAGGCAGACAAGTTAGCACGAGCAACGTCCGGGCAAGAAAATTCTCCCCTACTAGAGTGAACAATAATCAAGACCATTGAGATACCTGCCATGGGGATTGAGGTGGTGGAAGTCAAGCCGAGAGCCCCAGAATGAGCATTGGATATTATCAAATACATAGACGCCAACAAGGTACCCGACGACAGGTGGGAAGCTAGAAAGATCATAAATGTACTAGCGCGTTATAATATGGTCAAGGGAGTCCTGTATCAAAGGGGATACTCCACATCTCTCCTGAGGTGTATCTCATTCGAAGAAACCCAATAAGTGCTGGCAGAAGTACATGACAGAGTCTGTCGCGACCACTCTAGAGGGAAGGTGCTAGCAGGCAAAGTGATGAGGGTAGGGTACTACTTATGGCGCGCCCTTCAGAATGCTAAGGAGTACGTGCGGAAGTGCAAGAATTGCTAAGAGTATTCCAGAGTGTCCCATCACACGCCAGAAGAACTGACATTGATCACTTCACTGTGACCCTTTGCCCAATGGGGAATTGACCTGGTAGGCCCTTTCCCCCAGGCAAAGGAGTAAGATATCTAGTGATGCTAGTGCTGTAGTAGACTATTTCACCAAATGGGTAAAGGCCGAGGCATTGGCAATAATCACAATGAGTAACATTACACGCTTTCTATGGAAGATAGTCATCTACAGATTTGGCATTCCCCGCATCATCATATTAGATAATTAGAGGTATTTTGACTCTAACCACTACCAAGATTGGTGCCGAGAATTGGACATCAAATTTCGCTACTCATTTCCATGACATCCCCAGTCCAATGGGCGGGTGAAGGTGACCAACAAAATGCTAATGAGAATACTCAAGAAGAAGCTTAGTAACAAAATTGGCACTTGGACGGAGGAGCTCCCCGGAGTTCTATGGGCATGTTGGATTATAGTGACGACCCCGACAAGAGAAACTCCCTTCTCCCTCATTTACGGCCATGAGGCAATGCCAGAGGTTGAAGTTGGGATCCCCACCTACAGGGTGCAACACTTCAAGCAAGACTCCAACAACGAGTGACTAAAGGAGTAGCTTGACTTGCTGAAAGAGGTTAGGCTTGAAGAGGAAGTGAGAACAATCGTCAAAAAGAGGAGGGCAGAACAATGTTTCAACAAGCTAGTATGCCCAAGGGCATTCAATGTTCGAGAACCTCATGCTGAAATAGATGGAAACAATAACACTCCCTCATCACGATGAAGTGTAGATCAGTTCCTCTACCGATCGACAAATTACCTCGCCTGGAGGGACCAAAAGGGTGGGCTTAGCCTAAGACATCCCTACCCCTCCCCCATGGAGTGCATTTTTAATCCTTCGACTACCTGGCACTATTCCAAGAGCACCATCACCAACAACGAAATGCCAGATGACAAGCACCTCATATCATCGGCAAAGTAGCCTAGGATTGCAAATTTGGCACTCGTGGACTAAAAATGAGTTGTATTAAATTTTTTATCTTTTCCAATTATATGTTAAACTCCCTAGCTATGTGATGGGTCATCCCTCCCCAGGCAAGCCAAAAAGGAGGGTTTGGCTCAAGGCATCCTAGCCTCTCTCCCTTAGGGATGAGCCGTCAAAAGGATTGCAAACTTGGGCTACTTTGCCGATGAGCCGTCACATAGCTGACGACTACATTTAGGGGTCAATCCTACTCACAGATTGTTCATAGTTCAAGTGACATCGCCCTCACTTGATACACTCCCCCAAAGCACACAAAAAATAATATATATATATATATATAGTGCAAACAAAGGAAAGCGAAGGAGGTAAAAAGAAGGAAAAGATTACGAGTAAAGTATTTCATAATATTATTGAGTACAAACAAAAGAAAACAAAAAAATATACGTTAGTAAGAGGAAAATGTTCAGCTGTTGGGGTTAGAGCTGGCAGGGTTGTTTGAGAGTGTACTTGGGATCAACACTTTCGCTATCAAGCCACCTTACTTCAAGGAGGGAGATGTGATATTTTTAGTGCCCTCAAATTACTTTGGGGATTTAGGAGCACATGATCTCTCATTCTCTCCAAACCCTCTAGGTAGCCATAATTCCAGGCGTTGTCATGGATCAAATCGACACGAGACATCTCCTGGAGCAGGTGGGCCAAGGCGGCCTCACCACTATCAATGTGAAAGCGCAAGTCCCAAATGGTCGCCTCATGGACTACCATCACCTAGTCGACCTCAGTCTTCTCAAGTTTCAAGGCCAACCTCCACCAGAACCCACCGCTATGTGGCTCAACAACACACCAGGATCCTCCATGCATATTTGGGTGGAATTGGGCAAGAGCCAAACCCAGAAAGTCCAGCACATTGTAGACTAGACAGCAAAAGGGCAGCCTGAGGCCACTGGAGAACATGCCTGGGTACCAAGCCACCTTCAATGAGTACCCTTCGGAACCTATGGTACCCTCATCGATGAACGGCACCTCCAACTGAAAGATACCTGGTACCTTAAACTTCAACTAACTCACTCAAAGTCACCACCGACTGCCACAAGAAGCCGTCAAACATCTGTGCTTTGGCATGAACCTTAGGAGGGTCCAAGTCACTGGAGGTCCGAGGAGAACCAGAAGGTTTGACTGACTTAGCATTTTTAGAAGAAAAAATGTGAAGAGTTCTTGGGAGCCATGAGATTGTAAAAACAGACGGCAGACCACAAAGAAAAATTTGAAGAGGAAGGAAAGAAACTCAAAGCATACTCTAAGAATGGAAGAAGAGATCAAGCGGGCACCAACTACAAAGGGAAATAGCTTAAATAGGCTCCTAGTGACGATTGGCATCCCAGAGTCATGGGAACACATGCGCCCAATGAAGCCTACGAGCCCAACCCGAATCTCGCGGTGCATACTGAACGATGTGATGTAGGGGGAGCCATCTGATACCATCAATGTTGAAGGGACAAAACAGACACAATCAAGTGCTGGAATTCAACCGTCAGAAAATGTGCCAATAAAATTGGGAGGGGAACCATCGTACACCGCATTAAATGATGAAAAAGACCAAGCAGAGGTGTCTAGAAACTTGATACGTGGAAGAGCCAGGAAGTAAAATGCCCGCCCCTTTCGAGAAGAGAATAGATCAAACGTTAACAACCTTAGAAAGATATAAAGACAAAGGTAAGAAGAAATTCCCATCAGACAAGAATTGTGAGGTGACTCTAAAGGGATTTTTCCCTAAGGGTCAAAGGCCTAGACGACAAGCCCAAATATGGGGAGATGAGCCCAACTGGACAATCCCTCGGCCAGTTAAGGGCCCTCAAACCAAAGCTGAGGTCAACCCATGGCTACAATCAGACGAGAAATCCCACAAAGCAAAGAATGAGGGGACACATTGCCCCAGCACTCCCGTATGACACCTAGTCTTAGAAAACCTGTGCAAGCAGGTGGGCAGGAAACGCAAGGAGCTCTCGTTCTTCTGACAGCAAGTGAAGAGCCTGACGACGTGCACCTGTAGGATAAAATGGATAGAAAGCCATGCCTCATTAATTACGCCAACCCCAGGACTCCACACCGTATTAATTATTCCAATTTAGGACCCATACCTCATTAAAAGATTCTCACTAAAGGAACAGCTAAGGGGACATATACCCCTAACACAACGTATGGGTGGTCCCCTTCCACCCCGCCCTCTCTCTTGGAAATCTAGAATAAAATCTGATCCTCAGGTACGAAGAACTCTCTCTAATTCCTCTACACTCTTGCATAGACTACTAAGGAGATACTAACTTAAGTATCAGAAACTCTCCGGTCTCACCAAGGCCCCCGAATCTTTTTGTCTTCTCCAAGTCTGCAGGTGAAAGACCGAAGACCTGAATTGCTGGAACTCGACCCAAATGTGTATGAAACACAATGTTAACAATTTTCATTACTTTATTTCCATTGTTGCTAAAGCTGATTGCATGGAAATGAGAAAGATAAGTCCATTTTATTTTAATTAATGATATTACTTACCAAGAAAAATTATATTTTGATTAATTCTTACCAACAATATTTTCTTTAGTACAGGCATTGTTATATTGGCTAACTGTCATCTATACATAAAACTAGTTATGCTTACTTTCTCCATGCAGTTATTCTTGGCTAAGTGTATGTCCAAGCAAATTTGTTGAACTCTTTGCCATAAGAATTATGTTTTTTATTAACGTGGTTGTTACTTGTTTGTAGATGAATCCTTCCACTTTCCTTTTTAACTAATGTGTTCCCACCCTCGTCCTCTCTTTCTCACCTTCCTCCTAATGCAGCTAATGAGTTGTTGCTTGCATGGCACAGATTGAGTTATTATTATTATTATTATTATTATTATTTTGTGGTTTTATTATTTTATCCTTGTTTTAGTTAGCTTGTGCTTCCTTTTTGTTATCTTAGATAATTTTGTTAGGATATATGTGGTCAACTCTAAATGGTGTCACAAGGCTATGTTGTGTTTGAGTTAAGATGGGATGAAACATTTAATATATATGCGTTTTGTTTGGAGTGCTATTTGCTTTCCTGAACAACCAACAGTTTAAGTTGTTAGATTGTGAAATTATCACTTCTCTTTCAGCATTTTGATTTATCAGATTTACCTGAAGCCATATGGCACCAAGGCTTCTAAAGTGTAATTGTTAGTAGCATTCTCCTTCAATAATTGTGAGCCATGACTGGATACAAAATAGAGGTGGCTGTGATGGGCCCTTTATAGTTTAAGATAATCTTTATAGTTTACATGTTTTGTTTAGTCCTTTATTTTCTCTAAAATTCTTTCATTTGTATATATTAAATGCCAATTGGATGTGGTGTTCTTGTAAGGCATGTTGAAATATAATGTAGGTTTGTAATTTTTATATAGCATGTTTTAGAACTACCATTTTTTTTTTAATCAAAGACCATTCTGCTTGAAATAGTATTTTTTTTATGACAATAAAATTGCCAAGAATAGGGCAAAAATTAACCATAGTTACCTACTTTTATCGGCAGAAAAAGTCTATTATTTACGACTACTCCACAATCTCACCAGAAATGGGTAGTTTGTACACAACAATTGTGGCTACGATGTGGCCAGCATTTTATAGCCAGAAATGTTATTTTTCGGCTAGTTTTATGCTTCTTCCCACTACTTCTTCTTGTCTGAAAAAGTCATTTTTCTTGTAGTAATAGTCTAAGTCAATCGCTACCATAATAGAAATTGTGTTTCATCTCCTTATTATTCTTCACAAAAGCTTCTATTTCCATAGTATTCTTCTTTACTTAAGAGCACAAACACCATTAATTAGGTTGTGCCTATACATTCTTGAAATACTATAGTAAACTATTATCATTTATTCTTCAAAACTAACCTATAGTACTCTTCCCATCAACTTGTGGTATTTTTATGGTTNATATATATATATATATATATATATATATAAAAGTTTATAGGGAATTACTTTTACATAAGGATATGATTACAACTTACTAACATTGACTCAAATAGCTATAAATTTGTTATGGGAGCCATTCACTTGGTATTACTGCATATTTGAGGCAATCAAATATAGTTGTCTTCCATTGTAAGGTCTTTTGACAAACTAAAACATGATATAAGTGACACAAATACTCAGTTACTACCACGGATTAAGATTTCCTTTTTTAGGGAAAAGCTGCTTTTCAGGGTATCAAAGAATCAGAATGGAAAGCCCCTATAGTCGAAGAATCACCTGGAGATTGTGATGGGGAAGACAAAAAAGGCTTCGGTGGGATTTGCAAAGAGTCAAGGCTTCCTTCCAGCATATCCACAACTCTACTCATCGTCGAACGATTTGACGGGTTGGTCTGTATGCACCACAAACCTACTATTATCATCTTCTTTATATTTTGTCCATCCTCTTCATTTATAATGCCTAGCATCCATAGTTTTTTATCTAGTTCAAGGCATTCGTATATCTAATATGGAAAGAATGTTTCGCTGGTATGATCAGTCTCAACATCTATATTCTTTGGACCCCTAACCATTTCTAAAATCATCATTCCGTAGCTAAAAACATCTGATTTATGCGAGATCCCACCAAAATTTCTATAAAATACTTCAGGAGCTATATATCCCACGGTCCCTCTTGCACCCAACACTGATATGGTACTATTTTCTCTAGGGCATATCTTTGCAAAGCCAAAATCAGAAATCTTTGGACAGAAGTTTGCATCCAAAAGAATGTTGTGCGGCTTAATGTCAAAATGCAAGATTCGTGTGTTACAACCTCTATGTAAGTACTCTAATCCTCGAGCTATGCCAACTGCAATCATATATAATGTTTCCCATCCCAATTGATGATCAACTTTTTGTGGAGTTTTTTGGTATATGAACTTCTCAAGAGATCCATTAGGCATAAACTCATAGATGAGAGCTCTTTTAGAACCCTCGAAGCAAAAGCCTCTAAGAGTAACAATATTGACATGGGAGGTCCTATTAATGCTCGTAACCTCGTTAATGAATTCCTCACCATCTCCTTTTGATTCTTTCAAAACTTTTACTGCTACAAAAGAACCATCTTGTAACTTTCCCTTGTAGACACAACCATAGCCTCCTTGGCCTAATTGATCTCTGAAGAAGTTGGTCATTTTCTTGATATCTGAGTAACTGTATCTTCCTATTGAAAAGAGTCCATTATTCCTTAGAAATGTCTTGACACTCTGATGTGTTAGACTTTCCTTCTTGATAAAATGAACAATATTAATGGATGTAAACTTTCTCTTGAAGCAGAGGCCAATTATTAGAACTCCAATTACAGTAGATAAACTGGCTGTAAACAAAGAATAAAGATTATGCAGTTATGTAGTGCATAAAGAAAAGTTAATCAAAATTGTATTTTTTTAATACGTAGTGACACCAAACTAACACTAAAGGAGGAAATTATACTGATGTCTTGGCTATAGCTATCTAAAGTAGAATTGGGATTTGACTTGTTAATAACAGGCAAACATAAAGCCTAGCCTCCTTGAACATGAAATAGGTTAAAAAAATGATGGAAAGCAGAAGCTTGAAGTGTCATTGCTAGTTTTAGGAACTTTCCAATAGAGGAACCTTATATCTCTATTGAAATAATACTTTAAGAGATGTTCATTAGCCACACCTTGGGAATGGTTAATAAAGGAGTTAAAACTTATATGCACTGAAGAAAGAAAACACCAACTCCAAATGGACTTCTTTGAGTTTTGTAAGCAGTCTAAGCAAGTATTTTGTATTGATCTTGAAAAGAAACTAGGGTGAAGAGGTATCTTACTGAATGCTATTATCATCACTTTCGATCTACTGACCTTCTGGCCTACATGAAAAACTGCAAAAAAAGAATATGTCATTTTATTCGAAAGTTTAAACCATTTAAGAGAAAATCTAACAAATTGAAATTGACATTCTTTGAAATCGAACAGTACTAAACAAGAACACAAATTTCCAATATAGACTTCATAGAAATAAGTTTTTATTTTGAATTAAAAAAAAAAGGAAAAAGAGAGCATGAGCTGAAGCTCTTCAAAGATCATCACTATTTAAGGGTGAAATCATGAGGCGGCATTTGCCCATCATGAGGTGGGATAAAAGTGTGATATCTAACATTACTCTATTATATAACATAGCATACGATTGAATGTTGAGAATAGTCCTTAAAGTATGCTACTCATTAATACGGCATATTATGAATTTCCTAATTAAGATTCCTACTTATATATCAAACAAATGTGTGAGGCATAAGCTGCAAACATATATAGGAGGGTCAATATATATAGAAAAAATAAAATCTATACATTAATTTTTTTCTCATTATTCTTTCATCATCCTATGATGTGGCATTAGATGATAGGTTCACAAGTGAAATATAATAAATAGTCTCTAATTATCTAATACCACATCATTAGATGATGAAAATTAAGGTGATGAGTAGTTTTACTCATATATATATAACATATGCGCGCATGTGAAGAGGACATTGGACTTTGGAGGGCCATGCATCTATATATATATATATATATATATATATATATATATATAATGGCCCCTCTCAACATGTTATTTGCAATTCCGTCCCAGACACAAATGAGTGATGCTGAAATGATAAGAGTGGATGATTTTGGTTGAGGAAAATAGAGATCAATTGTCTTCCAAGAACTTGTTAAAATTGTCTGTGTTTCAGTTAATTAATTAACATGAGCTAGCATAACTTGATACTAATATGCTAATTTGAAAATTAAACCTGCATTTTAAAAATTGAGTACCAAATCTATTTTCAAAATGGTCATCTGCCAATAGAATCTAATTTCGTCATCTTTCTCTCTTTAGTGGAAAGAAATTTTTAATACTTGTTAATCATTTAGGAAAATGCTTGGGAGCCTGCAGGTAGCTCCCGTTGGGAGGGCTATATGTGACTTTTTAAAATTTTTTATTTAATGATTAAGTAAGTATTTTTTAATAATATTTTAATTTTTTTTTAAAATATTTGAAAGACACAAAATAATTAACCGTAAGTGTAGTGCCACCCAATCATTTATCATGACTGGTCTCATACTTACGAACCATAGGGTGCTTTCCATCGCATGATATCGTGAGGACTAATTGGTAATTAAGATCACAAAAAAACAATCAAAGTCGTCTTATATTGTCTCAAGGCTGGAATGTGTTCTTAAACGAGGGTGTGGGCTGAATATTCCTAGCCATAATTTCCTACCTTTGAATGTTGACCAGATAAGGCTAGCTGTGAGATATTAAAGCATGATTTGTACTTGTGTGTCCTAATTTACAGAGCTTCAAATTTCATTATCATCGTTAAAATATAAATTAAATAATAACATTTACCTCTTGACTCTTACTATCATGACCTTAAACTTTTAACCTGACAAGCAGTGATTCACGTGTTATCATAACATAGGTCTTAAAATCAAATCCTGCTGGTTCTACGCTTTATTCCATTTAATTTTATGATTTTAACGTTTTTATATAGGAATCAGGGTTAATTGAGTTTTGAGTAGTACTGTAATATCACTAGTTGCTCGATCAAGTTCTAGCTACCTAGAACTAATTCATTATGTACAATCCGAATCTGGTTGAAAGGATCGGAGCTTATAATTAAATAGAAAAGATCAGAAGTATATAGAAGGGCTGACCAACTAGATTGATTTTTGCAGTTTCTCTGATGCTTCTCCAATGGCAGACCATTCTAATCATAACGAATGGTATATATATGCACTTTAAGTATATATGCCCTATACCTAATTTATAAGCTGAAGAACCAAACTAACCTAGTTAGCAAAAAGAGAGAGATGAGTGCTTACCGACTGAGTTGTTTAGACCACAATTAAGAGATTGCACTCCGTCACGGCAAAAGCAGAGAAACCGGGAGGTGCTATTAGAGCCGCACCTCCCACCTGAGTCCTGACACCCACTACAAGCAACCTCCAACGATTGCTCGTATTCCACCTCAAACCCTTTCTCCAGTGCTCTAATCAGTAACGGTGCTGCTCCACCCACATGATCAGGGTCTTCATTGGGAGCACTCGTTTTCAAAATGAGAACTTTCACAGTATCAGTACATAAGTCCTTAAATTCAGATAGATTGACACTGGGCGGCAAAGTGTCGTCTACGAAATAACCATTATTCCAAGCTCCTGGGCATTCAAAACCATTGCCGGCCGGTATGGGGACGCTTTGAGGGCAATTATAGAAGAAAGTTAGGTTCTGAACGGTTGACGTATAATCATACAAGGTGTAATTCAAAGAGGTATTCAGCTTTTTTTCAGGACAAAGATTTCCCCAGAGGTACATTCTTGCAATGGTCATCTTGTTGGTACTCTGGTTGAAATTCAGTACCCGGAATTTCAGCTCTTCAAATTGCAAAACAGGGTATTCATTATTGAAGCACTCCAACTCGTACCCCTTATCCCTATGCCCGCAATAGTCCGGCCGATCATCGACTATCCAGTAAGGGAACGGAATGTTTCTGAAGCCTCCACAGTTGTAGGGACGACCGCACTCCACATAGAAGCGATCATCGTCGATGCAGTAAGATGGTGGAAGTAGTAGTACTGTTAAGATGATGAAGAAGGAGATGAGGAGGATGGAAGGTAGAGATGTAGAGAAATATGGGGCATCCATGTTTGTAAGGAAAGCGGGTGGAGTGAGAGATGATCAGATGATGATGATGATGATCATGGTACGCACGTAATGCAAGTTAGTGTGGGACACAGCATATTAATTGTTGAACAATGATTGGATCAAAACGAAAGAAATAATTAACACGCAAGTTGACCATTTCCTTCGATCGGGAGAAATCATTTTTTTTATTACAAAAAAAAAAAAATTCATTAAGGTAACTGACAAAGAAACAATTGTGCAACAGTGGAGATGGAAGAGAATTTGGGCCGCGCTAGAAACATTGGCCATGCATTTAAGATCATAAGGAATGAGGGGAGTAATCGAAACGATAAAATAACTCAAATATCCCAAACGTCATCTTCCAAATGAAACAAATCAACGAAAACATGAATTTCATAAAAGTAAATTTATTAATTGACTGGACTTAATGCGATACGTCAGATTGTAAAATTATTTTTATTATAAAGTAGTTCTGATATATTATACGAAATCATATGAATTTATGAATTTATTTTTATAAAATCTTTTTATGACTGTATCAATACTCAAAACAATTTCCAATAACTTTAGCCCTAATTTGTGATGAGACAAAAATTAAGGACAAAAATCATAAATTAGGGCTAAAAATTTTGATGGGCTTTTAATTTGTCCAACTTTTACTTTTTATCAGGATTATTATAGCTTTTAGGGGAGTTAAAGTAGTTTATATCCTGAATTTTACCATTAAAACCTTATGAATAAAAATTAATTGACTAGTTTTAATAAAACTATATATGAATTTAAATAATTTCAATAAACATATAATTAAGGTATTTAACCTCAGTTGTCAACCTTTTTTTTACCTCATATAGAAGGAGATAAAGAAGTAAGTTTTAAGCACATGGTAAAGATAGTCAACAACAAATTTAATATAAGATACTCATTCATCTCCTAATTTTTTTCGTTCAACTAAAGAAAATAAAGAACTATATGTTTTTTCTTTCAGCTTTCTATCATTTTTGTAAAATACAATGATAAAAAAAAGTTAATATATATATATATATATATATATATATAATTGGGTGAATGATTCAAAAAATTTCACTAAAATCAATCTGATTTCTGATCGGTTCAATTTGAATCGATTGAATTGGTCTAAGTCAAAATGTTTGTTCGAGTATTTTGTAGGTGATCTTTGATACTCCCTTGGCTTTGTTGAGAGAAAATTCAGATAAATTAAAAAGTTCAGGTAAGCGGGGTTTCTATACTAGACTTTGTATAAAACAAATGGATTGAGGTTAATTTTAAAAAATATGCATCTTTTGTTATGAAAAGAAATTTGAAACAATCTGGGTTATTTGTTTTGCATTACTCATTAAATCTGTATAAAAGAGAAAATTATTTTTGTCATGACTGATGTAAACATAAGTAATATTTTTGACATCCTATTTCTGAATTGTATAAAAACATCGAAAATGAAATCTGAGAATTTGTGCATGATTATGTGAAAATACTCTAAATCTGTTTTGATTATGTGAAAATGATAAGAATTTGTTCAGTACTCTATTTTGATATGATGTGGCATCTGCAAAACCTTGGGCATGACTTTCTGATTCTGTTTCTATTATGTTCCGTTAAGGCCCCACCACGGGTGATAATAATATTATATGACCTGCCATGGGTAATAATAGTGGTATACGGCACTGCCATGGATGATAATAGTGGTATGCGACCCTGCCACTGGTGATAGTAGTGGTATACGACGCTGTCACGGGTGTTAATAGTGCTATAATGCCCTACCATGGGTGATAATAGTGGTATATGGCCTTGCCAGGAGTTATAGTAATGGCCTCTATTTGAGTGCACACCATTTGATAACAAAGTGATTTATGTTCTGCTTGACTATCTATATATGCACAACCCTATCACAGGGGTTAAACATGGTCTCTATTTTAATATGATGCTCTGATACGATGATGATGATGCTCAATTATGCTATGCCAAATGACACTTTTGAATAAGAATATTTTTAAACTTTCGCTTTAATATTTTTTATAACATGTTTTGATTTCTACATTTTGAAAGCTAAAATGTTTTGGTCTGCATTCTAAACTCTGTGAAAAGGCTCATGTTTACTTACTAGTATATGTTCTCTGCTTACTAAATTGTTAATAACTCACCCCTTACCTCCATAATATTTTCAAATGTTTTGAATGTTTAGATCAAAAATACGAAGCATGAGTAAGACTGTGTGAGCATAGTAGATTAAGTACAAAGAGGGTACTTTAATTATTGGAGAGTTTATTTAGTAGGTTTGTTGTGCTGTGTTATCTAGGTATTTTGGAAGGTTTTCATTTATTTTGACACTTTGGGGTGTTCCTACTTAATTATTTTGGAGTAATTTGTTTAAAATAATGAGATATATGTGTAATTAAGAAATTTGAGTTTATATATGTAATATGAGATATGACTTTAGGTGACAATTAATAACTCTCTTACCCATCTGAGATCAGGGCGTTACACAGACGGAGAGAAGTGGTGGTGTAACAGCCCGCTAAAATTATCAGTTTTGGATTATTTCCCGACAGCAATCACATCTCTCTCGTCTTTACCCTCATCTGGAATCACGCGTATAGATTATCTTTTCCGTAAATCACGTAATTTGTTCTTCACCGACAGCTGTAAAATCATGAGTCTTCCAAGACCACGCCTAGCCTTTCTCAAGCCCAAACTACCACTTTATGTGGTGGACAGCCACCGTACGCCGCCACGTACGTTCCTCCGACGCATGTTCGTGACGAACAACGAGCGACGCACGGGTTATCCCGTCGATGGTATAACCTTCTATCTCTAGTTATTTTACGTTTAAAATAGTTNTGCAAACCTGCTGAAGGAGGGTCAAGCCGTCCTGACCCCCGGGAATGGGAGGCGGCATGGAAACGGACCACCTCCTTGGTGGAGGCAGTGTGGGTCGCTAGACAAACACCCCATTTGAGGATTGCCCTAGAGGGCGAATGATGTCATTGTGGGAATTCGGCTTGACCAGAGAGCTCCTCCTGGGCTTCTTCCCCTTCCTTGCGTCTGGTGTGCTAGGGGAATGTTTACAATCTTGATGGCTAACCTGCTCCAACGGAATGGAGCATTTTGTATTGCACAACCGAGCGTGAGGTGGTAAGTACTCTCGCAAGCTTTCATCGGATAGCAAGGCATCCGTAAAAACTTTAGCCTAGTAGGCGGCCACCCAAGCTCGTACAACCTCAAGGCATGTAACCTCTTGTGGGGTCTCTTAGGTCTTCAAGAGCTTATCTTTTTGCACGACCCCCCAATAGGCCCTAATGGGGAAAACCTGTTGGACAACTAACCCGGGGGGGGGGGGGGGGGGGGGATTCCCACTTATCGCTCGACAAGAAGAATAAGCACTTATACCACAAGGATAGCTTATCATACCAGCTCCAAGTGAGCCAAGGCACAAATAAAACAGAGTTGGGTCCTCAATAGCTCGGATCTTTAGTATAGGGCCTGCGAACACAAAGAAAATAGAAAACACCACAAGACGGTGGCAGGAGAGTCTCCAATGCCAAACTCAGTATCACCTTTGGAGAAGTGTGTAGATGAATAGAGAGAGTTCAAAGAGTCTGCCTTTATCCAGATGCTTGGGACTATGTGAGTCGTTTTTATACCTGGTCTCTGGGATTAGGCGCCCGTACCCTACAACAGGATGAGTGTTCTCCCCGTAGTTTCTTCAACCATGCTTATTTATTGAGGTGTGGGTTTCTAGGATGGTGCATTTATTGCGGCATAGTCCTCTGTCTCATCTGCCAGTAGCAGGTGTTATACATTGGGTCACACCTTCCTTTTTTGCTAGTTGTTAGAGGGTTACGGGTCCTTCGCCCGTACGGACTATCTACTTATCCTTTTAGTTTGGGCCCCGTGTGTGACGCCCCCAAATTCCGCTTGGGATTAAACGGACATTTGAAGCGTCGAGACATGCAACACAAGGTTACCTGCCCCCGTTCATGACAATAAGATGCAATGTTCCTAACATGCATCTAGCATTATGCAATATTCGCAGCGGATAATTTTTTCTTTAGCAATACTATGCACCAAACATAAAATATCCCAAATACTTGAAACATATTTCATACATAAAGGCATACTAAAAAGCCGTGATCACCACACTAGTCTAAAATGGTTGTGATCAAAAGAATACTTGAGATACAACTCCAAAAGTACAAGTATTAACCTAAGTTAAATACTATACCATCATCAACATCGCACCGTGGCCTAGTCGACCTATTCAGTTGGTCAGATTCCAATTCTCCTTTGGGTCCTGTAACAAGATCTACCATTCGGGGGGAATGGTAGTTGGGACTACCACAGTGAGATTTGATTACAAATCTCAGTAAGTTAACATAAAACTCACACACAGGTTAAAAATGCATGCATGGCAGTAAAAGCATAAATGCATAATTATAGTCATACATAAACATAGTATAACTTGACATATAGCATGACTTAACCAGAACTTAAGCGTGAACTGAACTTGACTTAACATGGCATGAACTTAAGCTTAAAACATAACATGAACAAACAACATAACATGAACGTGAAACATAACATGGACTTGAAATATAGCATGAACGTAAACTGCATAACATAAATAAGAACTTGAAAATAACATAAACTTGAACATAACATGTACGTGAGATAACATAACATGGACTTGATCTAAAACTTGACTTATCATGTATTTGATCTGAAACTGACTTAACATAAACTTGGAATTTATTCAATTGTCTTGATTAATAACGTGCTTAATACGTACTCCACAGTTGTTGTGGCCCCACGTATTCAAGTAACATAAAACATAATACGTACTCCACAGTTGTTGTGGCCCCACGTATTCTACATGTCACAATTGCTGTGTCTCATGTAGTGTATGCTCCACAGTTGTTGTGGCCCCATACTTCATGCTCCACAGTTGTTGTGGCCCCATGAATACACATAACATAAAATATAATACGTACTCCACAGTTGTTGTGGCCCCACGTATTCTACATGTCACAATTGCTGTGTCTCATGTAGTGTATGCTCCACAGTTGTTGTGGCCCCATACTTCATGTAACATAAAATATAATACGTACTCCACAGTTGTTGTGGCCCCACGCATTATAAGTAACATAAATATAATACGTACTCCACAGTTGTTGTGGCCCCACGCATTATAAGTAACATAAATATAATACGTACTCCACAGTTGTTGTGGCCCCACGCATTATAATAACATAAGATATAATACGTACTCCACAGTTGTTGTGGCCCCACGCATTATAAGTAACATAAATATAATACGTACTCCACAGTTGTTGTGGCCCCACGCATTATAAGTAACATAAATATATATACGTACTCCACAGTTGTTGTGGCCCCACGCATTATAAGTAACATAAATATAATACGTACTCCACAGTTGTTGTGGCCCCACGCATTATCATCACAGTTGTTGTGGCCCCACGCATTATAAGTAACATAAATATAATAACTACGTACTCCACAGTTGTTGTGGCCCCACGCATTATAAGTAACATAAAGTACACATTGACATTATATATAATAACGTACTCCACAGTTGTTGTGGCCCCACGCTATAATAATAACGTATCACAGTGTTGCCACAATCATAGTCTTATCTTTCTTAATGCATGAGATATTATTTAATATCATATACTTTTCTAACATGGCGTATGCTTGTAAATGGCACAATATGATTTAATCATAAACATTTAATGGCATACATGTATCTTATGGCATACTTATAACATACATACATTGTATGACAGAAAAGATTATGTAACAGATAATTATTCATGAGAGATTAAATCATACATAGCAGATAAACATGTAATGACATAGCATGACATGGCATATACGAAACATACATACATAAATTATAGTTCTCTTACCCATCACACATACACAATAAACTGATAGTAAGTTAGAGGCTAACTTACCTCGATCGTCGCGTTCTATGAGAATAGAGCGCGAGACACGAGGAACTGCACAACAGCTGGAAGAGGAACACTCAAGTCCTTAAGATTTTCACTTCTGAACTCAATTGCCATATTGTAAGCACTTGCAACACCACGGCCAACTTGAGGTTTCACTATACTCGGAAGAGATAAATTGACTTCAGAAAGCCTTTGCACTAAAACAAGTTCATTAAAATTATCAATAACAACCAAACAAACAACTCATTTCTCAATCCATATACTCTTAGCCATAGTCAACCACAAGATGACACCAGTCATCCCGGACTATAATCCATATCATCACTGCTTCGGGACACTGTCATACAGTTTCCCAACACTACACCATACGCTCCACACTTCTCTGCTACGCCATCCAACCCTTCGTGACACGCCATCCGGTGTATCACGACTTAGTACAGAGTACACTCACGTGAACTCTCTTCCATTCACACTACAAAACCCATCACTGCGATACACGTCTCACGGTGCATCGCTACGCGACACGGAGTACGCGCTACGCGTACTTCCTTCGCTACAACACTCATCAACACGATGCACATCACACGATGCATCGCCATACCACACGGAGTACACTACATGCGTACTCCCTTCCTTCTACGACCCACATCACTACAGCGCAGTCGCGCGGCGCGTCGCTGCATTACACAGAATACGCTACACGCGTATTCTCTTCACACAACCCGCCGTATCACATCTACGGCATCCATCTCACGCCTATACTTCACAGCACAGTCCACAAAACTACAAAATCAAGCCTAACACTTCACAACCACACTTCGTTTCACAACTACGCAGCGAACTCCACAAACACTAACTACACAGTCTACAGCCAACCAAATCAACTATGTTAAACATAAATAACTAAAGATAGAGGGTTAAGACGAGAGAGATGTGATTGCTGTCGGGAAAAGAATCCAAAACTGATAATTTTAGCGGGCTGTTACATCCTCCCCTCCTAAAAAGAAGATTTCGTCCTCGAAATCGACGCAAGTACAAACGTAAAACACGCTTAAAACACTGTAGATAGTTTGAAAAAAAAGAACCGTCCGTCACCCGACAAGTGCTGCAAAGTCTAGGGGCCTACTCTATGAATTTAATACAGCTGGCGATTTGAACAAACGCCTGATGTTGATAACAACCGTGATTGAAGGCTTTGAGTTTCTATAAAGAAACAGGATCATCTTCATCCATCGTGAAAGAAAAACATCGCTTCTTGACCTGTGTTTTGTTTTTCCATAACAAAATAATGGCTGGGCAAAACTCTTCCACTAATGTTCCAGACTTGAATCAGGAACCCTTGACGCATCAACCATCAATCTTTTCTCCTGAGGTCGTCAATACTACGATAGGAGCAGCGAACTGTTCTTCTAGTAGGACTGATTCTGAGATTATTACAGAATCATGGAAGCTCAGTAGTCAATATGCTGCCTCTGTTACGATCATGTCTCGGAGGTTACTGGCGAGGGTAAGTGAGATTGATCATCTTAACATCCGAATATCTGAGTTACAACAGAAGCTTGCTAATAAGGATATGGAGAATAAAAGGCTACAGCAAGAAAACCAAGAGTTGAAGAAATTTGCAGATTGGTATGCTCATGATCTGCAACCACGAATAGAAGAGCTGGAACGAGAAAGGATTCAGATACAGGGTCAACATCGACAGATAACCGCAGAGGTTCATCGTTTTCTAGAGAAATAGGGACAAACTACTGTTAATCTAGCTGGCTTAGTAAGAAACTTTTGACAAAGCGTGTCCAGCATATCTTGTATTTCTTTTGACTAAATAAGATTTGAAGAGAAACTAGTTTGTCTTCTTCTTTATGTTATCTCTATAAAGTCAGTCTTCAACTCAATCCAATATGCATCAAAACTTATTCTCATCTCTATAACTCCTCTGCATTCCTTCAACATTCTCGCCTTAAGTTTTCAGTTCTTTTCTCAATGGCTCAATCTTCTAACATTTCCCTAGATCCATCCATGAGGTATTCAGCACCTCAACCTCCTGTCCTTTCTGCAGCTGCCATTGGTGCCATGATGCAGCAAGAAAATACTAGTATGGCTAATAAGTCAGACTCCGATGCTATCTATGACTTGGTGAGTCTTGGGACTCGCTACTCATCCTCTATTGTGGCTTTTTCCCAGCGGGTACAAGCCAAAAACAATGAGGTTGAAAGGCTTAAAGAACAAATTGCTTGTACTACAACGAATTGTTCAAGAGTCTCACACCAGGGAAGGAATCCTTCGGCAGCAGAATAAACAGCTGAAAACTCTACTGGATTCTTCATTCCGTTTGCCAGTTCCCATGAATAGGGATGATATGATATTGTATGAAGAGAATGAGCGTCTCCAACATGAGGCTAAGAACCTCAAGTTTATGTAGAAGCATTTTATTAAAAAAAATATCTCTATATTTATGAACTCTGGTTTTATCCTTTAAGAGATATTCGTAACATGCTTCATACCTATTTCTCTTCTAATCATACATAATCTATCTTCTGGTAAAGGTTTTGCGAATAAATCTGCTAACTGATCATGTGTGTTTGTGAACTCTAACACTATATCAGCTTTTCTGCACATGATCTCAAAGAAATTCAAGCCTAATGAAGACTAAAATCTCAAACCTAGTATTTGGTGCATTTCCTAAGAACATATGGATTTACAACCCAGAGACGTATTGCTCTGATACCACCTGTGACGCCCCCAAATTCCGCTTGGGATTGAACGGACATTTGAAGCGTCGAGACATGCAACACAAGGTTACCTGCCCCCGTTCATGACAGATAAGATGCAATGTTCCTAACATGCATCTAGCATTATGCAATATTCGCAGCGGATAATTTTTCTCTTTAGCAAAACTATGCACCAAACTCAAAAATATCCCAAATACTTGAAACATATTTCATACATAAAGGCATACTAAAAAGCCGTGATCACCACACTAGTCTAAAATGGTTGTGATCAAAAGAATACTTGAGATACAACTCCAAAAGTACAAGTATTAACCTAAGTTAAATACTATACCATCATCAACATCGCACCGTGGCCTAGTCGACCGTATTCAGTTGGTCAGATTCCAATTCTCCTTTGGGTCCTGTAACAAGATCTACCATTCGGGGGGAATGGTAGTTGGGACTACCACAGTGAGATTTGATTACAAATCTCAGTAAGTTAACATAAAACTCACACACAGGTTAAAAATGCATGCATGGCAGTAAAAGCATAAATGCATAATTATAGTCATACATAAACATAGTATAACTTGACATATAGCATGACTTAACCAGAACTTAAGCGTGAACTGAACTTGACTTAACAATGGCATGAACTTAAGCTTAAAACATAACATGAACAAACAACATAACATGAACGTGAAACATAACATGGACTTGAAATATAGCATGAACGTAAACCTGCATAACATAAATAAGAACTTGAAAATAACATAAACTTGAAACATAACATGTACGTGAGTATAACATAACATGGACTTGATCTAAAACTTGACTTATCATGTATTTGATCTGAAACTGGACTTAACATAAACTTGAAATCTTATTCAATTGTCTTGATTAATAACGTGCGTTAATACGTACTCCACAGTTGTTGTGGCCCTACGTATTCAAGTAACATAAAACATAATACGTACTCCACAGTTGTTGTGGCCCCACGTATTCTACATGTCACAATTGCTGTGTCTCATGTAGTGTATGCTCCACAGTTGTTGTGGCCCCATACTTCATGCTCCACAGTTGTTGTGGCCCCATGAATACACATAACATAAAATATAATACGTACTCCACAGTTGTTGTGGCCCCACGTATTCTACATGTCACAATTGCTGTGTCTCATGTAGTGTATGCTCCACAGTTGTTGTGGCCCCATATTTCATGTAACATAAAATATAATACGTACTCCACAGTTGTTGTGGCCCCACGCATTATAAGTAACATAAATATAATACGTACTCCACGTGTGCCAGCTTATAAGTAACATACAATATAATACGTACTCCACAGTTGTTGTGGCCCCACGCATTATAAGTAACATAAAAATAATACGTACTCCACAGTTGTTGTGGCCCCACGCATTATAAGTAACATAAATATAATACGTACTCCACAGTTGTTGTGGCCCCACGCATTATAAGTAACATAAAATATAATACGTACTCCACAGTTGTTGTGGCCCCACGCATTATAAGTAACATAAAATATAATACGTACTCCACAGTTGTTGTGGCCCCACGCATTATAAGTAACAAAAATATAATACGTACTCCACAGTTGTTGTGGCCCCACGCATTATAAGTAACATAAATATAATACGTACTCCACAGTTTTGTGGCCCCACGCATTATAAGTAACATAAATATAATACGTACTCCACAGTTGTTGTGGCCCCACGCATTATAAGTAACATAAATATAATACGTACTCCACAGTTGTTGTGGCCCCACGCATTATAAGTAACATAAATATAATACGTACTCCACAGTTGTTGTGGCCCCACGCATTATAAGTAACATAAATATAATACGTACTCCACAGTTGTTGTGGCCCCACGCATTATAAGTAACATAAAATATAATACGTACTCCACAGTTGTTGTGGCCCCACGATTATACGTAACATAAAATATAATACGTACTCCACAGTTGTTGTGGCCCCACGTATTATACGTAACATAACATGTCTTATCTTTCTTAATGCATGAGATATTATTTAATATCATATACTTTTCTAACATGGCGTATGCTTGTAAATGGCACAATATGATTTAATCATAAACATTTAATGGCATACATGTATCTTATGGCATACTTATAACATACAACATTGTATGACAGAAAAGATTATGTAACAGATAATTATTCATGAGAGATTAAATCATACATAGCAGATAAACATGTAATGACATAGCATGACATGGCATATACGAGAACATACATACATAAATTATAGTTCTCTTACCCATCACACATACACAATAAACTGATAGTAAGTTAGAGGCTAACTTACCTCGATCGTCGCGTTCTATGAGAATAGAGCGCGAGACACGAGGAACTGCACAACAGCTGGAAGAGGAACACTCAAGTCCTTAAGATTTTCACTTCTGAACTCAATTGCCATATTGTAAGCACTTGCAACACCACGGCCAACTTGAGGTTTCACTATACTCGGAAGAGATAAATTGACTTCAGAAAGCCTTTGCACTAAAACAAGTTCATTAAAATTATCAATAACAACCAAACAAACAACTCATTTCTCAATCCATATACTCTTAGCCATAGTCAACCACAAGATGACACCAGTCATCCCGGACTATAATCCATATCATCACTGCTTCGGGACACTGTCATACAGTTTCCCAACATTACACCATACGCTCCACACTTCTCTGCTACGCCATTCAACCCTTCGTGACACGCCATCCGGTGTATCACGACTTAGTACAGAGTACACTCACGTGAACTCTCTTCCATTCACACTACAAAACCCATCACTGCGATACACGTCTCACGGTGCATCGCTACGCGACACGGAGTACGCGCTACGCGTACTTCCTTCGCTACAACACTCATCAACACGATGCACATCACACGATGCATCGCCATACCACACGGAGTACACTACATGCGTACTCCCTTCCTTCTACGACCCACATCACTACAGCGCATATCGCGCGGCGCGTCGCTGCATTACACAGAATACGCTACACGCGTATTCTCTTCACACAACCCGCCGTATCATATCTACGGCATCCATCTCACGCCTATACTTCACAGCACAGTCCACAAAACTACAAAATCAAGCCTAACACTTCACAACCACACTTCGTTTCACAACTACGCAGCGAACTCCACAAAAACTAACTACACAGTCTACAGCCAACCAAAACAATTATGTTAAACATAAATAACTAAAGATAGAGGGTTAAGATGAGAGAGATGTGATTGCTGTCGGGAAAGAATCCAAAACTGATAATTTTAGCGGGCTGTTACACCGTGTGCCTGGGCCTTAGGGGGGTGGGTGGGAAACCCTTATAGTACTATTTTCTATTGCTGCAGTTGATTTGTTCGGTCCAATTTGGTCCGGGCCAATACAAAATGATCCAAACATACAAAATGCCTAAAATTACTTTTTAATGTGTATTTTCGGCCAAACTATAAAAAAAAGCCCAAAATGTTTCCAATTTTGAACATCTAACTTTTTAACTTTATTTGCACATTATGTTTTTTAAAATCCTAGAGAAAAGTTGGAAAAATCGTCAAAATTATCCAAATCCATCTATGAAAATTAGCAATCATCATAATAAAATTAAAAACAAAAAATATAGAAAGAGAAACTGAAAAATGAAATATCATCCAAACTCTGAATATAATAAAAAAATAGAAAAGAAAAGGAAAAAAAAAACATAAAAATAACCATATCTATATAAAAATATATATACACACTATTCAGTCAATGCACTCTAGTTTGGGGTGAAAAAACCACGCTCCGAGACTGGACCAAAAACCAAAACTCTAAAATTGTATGGACTGAAATAACGAATTCCCTTATCAGTCTAGTTTGGACCGACCGAAATCATTGATCAATTTGATCTCATTGTTTGGTCCGGATCGAAAAACTTGCAGCCCTACTCATTCCTTTTATTTCTTCCTTCCTCACCTACTTAAAATATATTTTTGAACAGCAACAGGCTAGAATAATAATAACAATAATAATAATAATAATAATGTGAACCCAAACGAGGAGTGAAGATTGTATAAGTACAAAATAATGATTAGAAAACCCTAAAAACAACTTATGTTTCAACAAATGATATTAATCTCCCATTTTAGGTAATCTTAGTATAGCTTTCAAAAAAAAAAAAAAAAGGAAGAAGAAGAAGAAGAAGAAGAAGGAGGAGGTAATCTTAGTATAGCATTAATTAAGTAAAAAGATTAATGGGGGGTTAAGTTCACAGAATCTAATATTCCCTCGGGCATTTACATTAATCTTAGTGAAGTGAAGTCGAATCTAGAATCTTAAAAATATGGCTAAACTCATAATGATGTAATTGGATTCCCAGTAACACGAGATTATTTGATCTATGCTTCGTTTATTTATGGGAATCCTGAAAGAATGATTTGATCTCCCCAAAATGTCCCTATATTTTTGTGTAAAATGTATAATGCTTTTAAAAATATCGTTTATATTTTTTATGTAAAAAAAAAAAAAAAAAAAAGAACTATAACATAAAATCGCTTAACGAAATATTATTACAAATGTTAGTTCAACCGAATACTGATATCCAACTAAAAAAAATATCCAATAAAAAGGTTCCAAACAAGTTTATTGACAAAATTAAGATAAATGATATTATTACGAGTAATGCTACTCAACCTCCCAACCTATACACATAATATTTTTTGAAATTTTTTAATTTTTTATTATTTTTTTAAATTTATTCTTCTTAAACTAATTGAATTGTATAATATTTTTTGAAATTTTTTAATTTTTTATTATTTTTTTAATTTTTTTTTGAATTTATTCTTCTTAAACTAATTGAATATTTATATTCATTATTCATATATTAAATATTTGATAAAAGAAAAAATTAATAAAAATTAAAAAAAATATGGTGCGTGGAGATTGTGTAACTTTTTTCAAAAAATATTCAGATTTATTTGTATTGGCCACAAGTAAACATATTTAAAAAAGTTTAAAAAACATATTTTTGTCAAATGGCTTCAAAAGTTGTAAAAGTTATTTTGTTACCAAGTCGGTGTGGAGAGCACATTATCTGTGATACATAAATAGTTATATTTGATTTATAAGACTCATATATTAAAATTTAGCTTCTAAATCCAATCATATCATATAAGCATTTTACTTTCAAAAGAAATCATGTCATGATATAAGTACTTTACTAAGTTTGCACTATATAGGAATTAAATTTTCCAAGCTGAGAACCCAAGAAGTTCATATAGAAGGCCGGGATGCACTAGAAGATATCATTGCTATTAATAGTTCAGATACACAAGATAAGTTATCGAAGCAATGTAATTAATTTGTTTCCTTCTTCAATCTTCATTTTCTCCGTTGATATTAATTTTGGTGGACAAATAACGTCCTAATAAAGAAAAAAGAAATGAAATAAAAAAAATGTACCCAATATATATATATTATTGTTATAACTTGTTAAGATAGTTATATTTTGTTCTAAGCTGAGGTATTGATTCTTTGAAAAAGAGAGACTTTTTAAGCTTGACGTGCAAAATGGTTTAGAAAGTTAACATGTATGACTCGTTTTGAACAAGTCCTAAAGCCTCCTATTGATATGGGTTCAATATTTTTAGGTTGAGATAGATTTAACTTTTTAAATTGAAATATATGAAATAAGTTAATATGAGTTTAATTTTCTTATGAGAAATCGAAAAAATAGTGAATTCCATCAATAATTAGTTTGAAATAAGTTGAATTTGATTCAACAATCAACCACATCTTACTCCTTTGGTTGAACTGAGCGAACACGTTTGCTTTGTCTTTGAATTGCTTGAATGCCAACAACTTTATTTCCAAGAACACAAAAATATCGCGTAGTGGTACGCGGTTAGTTAAACACAAGTTTGGAGATGTTGTAACAAGATAGTTTGTGAATAGTAATAAAATAGTTTAAATTAAATATTTATTGGATTTTGGAGAAGTAGAGAGAAAAAAGTTGAATAAGAATATTAGAAAATTAAAATATATTTTTTAATATATATATTTTTTTAGATTTGAAAAAGTTGAGTTGTTTTTTACTTTTTGTTTGTAAGTTTGAGAAAGTTGTAATAATTAGTTTGAAAGCTAATGTTTGTGGAATTGTTTAGTATTGATACAACTATAAAGAAATTTTATAAAAGTAAACTCGTAAACTAATGTAGTTTCATGTGATATATTATAACTATTTTACAACGATAATAATTTTACAATTTAATGTGTCACATCAGCTCTCGTCAATTAGTAAATTTATTTTTATGATTATAAAAGCATTTCTCAAATGTTTTTATTGATTTTCTCAGCACGCGTTTTGCTTACTTCCCTATCATTCCTTAATCTTAAATGCATGGCCAATCTTTATTGCACATCCCAAATTCTCTTCCATCTACACAGTTTCATCATTGTACGTTTATTTGTACGTACTTTACATACCTTAATGTTTTTTTTTTCTTTTTTCTTTTGAAATAAAAAGAAGATAGATTTAAAATATTCATTTCCTTCATTATTAAATTAAATATTATCTGAAACAATCTCGATCGATCTCCAAATCCTCCAACCAAACAAAAGTGTGGTCAACTTGCGTGTTAATTATTTCTTTCGTTTTGATCCAATCATTGTTCAACAATTAATATGCTGTGCCCCACACTAACTTGCATTACGCGCGTACCCTGATCATCATCATCATCATCTGATCATCTCACACCCCACCCGCTTTCCTTACAAACATGCACGCCCCATATTTCTCTACGTCTCTACCTTCCATCCTCCTCATCTCCTTTTTCATCATCTTAACAGTACTACTACTTCCAACATCTTACTGCATCGGCGATGATCGCTTATTCGTGGAGTGCGGTCGTCCCTACCACTGTGGAAACATCTCGTTCCCTTACTGGATAAACGATGGTCGGCCGGACTATTGCGGGCATAGGGATAAGGGGTACGAGTTGGAGTGCGTCAATAATGAATACCCTGTTTTGCAATTTGAAGAGCTAAAGTTCCGGGTACTAAATTTCAACAGGAGTACAAACAATATGACCATTGCAAGAACGGACCTCGGAAATGTTTGTCCTGAAAAAAAGCTCATGACTACCGTTACCAATTTGAATTACACCTTGTATGATTATACTCCAACCGTTCAGAACTTAACTTTATTCTATAATTGCTCTCTAGCCTTCCCCATACCTGCCGACAATAGATTTGAATGCAGCCCAGGAGCTTGGAATATTAATGGTTATTTCTTAAACGACACTTCTCCGCTCGGTATCTTTCTATCTAAATTTAACCAATTGTGTGATGCTACTGTGAAAGTTCCCATTTTCAAAACGACTGCTTCCAATGAAGTCCCTGTGGGTGGAGCAAAACCGTTACTGGAGAAAGCTCTGAAGGAAGGGTTTGAGGTGGAATACGATCGATCGTTGCTGGTTGCCTGTACTGGGTGTGAGAGATCCGGTGGGAGATGCGGCTCTAATATCACCTCCCAGTTTGTCTGCTTTTGCCCTGACGGAGTGCAATTTCTTCCTTGTGTTCCAAACAACTCAGACGGTATGCACATTTTTTTCTCTGCTCTCCCGGCCTTTCAATTGGATGTGAGTTTTGCTGTGGAACTTACAATTTTTAGAAAGTTAAAACAACAATATTTTTTAAAAATACAACTAATTAATGTGAATTAAGATTTCTACATATATCGATCTGTTTTTAGACTTATTCTTCCGTAGATAGATTAATCAATTCATGTGGTACGGTTCTTCTTCTTTAATTAGGTATAGGCTATATAATAGCATAGTTAAAAATTTATAAAAAAAAAAAAAAAAAAAGGAGGCATATAGACCATCGTTATGTGTCTTTGCTTTTGCTAGCCAACTTGAGTTTTTAATAGAAATATTGAGGAATAGAGAACAGTGAGAAAATTAGCAGCAAAAATGATTGAAACACCCATTAGAGAAGTGTCATGATCAGAACTGCAAAAATCTGGATTTCTCAGCCACCTATACTTAACTCTTGGAGATTTTTCCAAGATTAATTATAAGTTTAATTTACTTGCAAGTTGCATTTTTCTTTCGGTAAATATATACTTTCATAAACTCTCAAATCCATAGGGATTCTCTCTCTTTAGGAGTTATTATGAAAATTTGAAAATAAAAAGAAGTCATTTGATTAAGGAAAGAAAAACTTACTGATATAATAGAATAAAAAGACCACAAAAAAAAAAAAAAAAATTCAATGGACCGGGTCATGCTTGTTGAGGGGTCGTCATCATCAAATATTGTTGAAATTTGAACCTCTTAAAGGGCACCCTTCAGAGAATGCCATAATATCTTGCAGCCATGTTATCTTGGTCCACATTCAAAGCTTGGAGGAAGTGGCCAGGAATCTTCAAGCCACACCCTTTGAGTCAAATATGCGATTTTTAATATTTCTTTGTCCTCGAACCGAGTCCTCATGATGCGGTGAGAAGCGCCCCATCAATAATTCTACAATTTTTGAAAAAACGAAAAATTTCCTAATAAATTATTCTTACTTTCAAGGTCCTAATTCAATAATTAATTGGATTCCCTACAGCCACTGACTAGGTCCCGACAAGTGTAATAAAAAAAAAATACTTTTTTTCACGTATTCGGAAGAAATGCTCGGGAACTATTTTCGGCATCCCAAGCATTTCTCTTTAACAAATTCTTGAAAATAATAACTCTCTCAATTTTATTCAAATAGTAATGCTCTTTTTTTATCATAATTCTTATTATCCTCATTCACATTTGGTGATGAGGCATATTTTAACTGAATGCCAGTAGTAATTGATAGAAGGAGTCACTTGAAATGTAATAGATTACAATATGTGATTAGCGATAACATGGTTTATGTCCATTTATTGCAAAATAGAAAGGTTTTTTCAACTTCTTATCATTTTACTACTTATTTTTATACATTGTTTTGATGTTTTTGATTGGTCAACTTATTTCTTCTAAAATTATAAGATCGAAAACTATATACTTTTGGAGAACAGAAGAGTCTTTAATACTCTTTAATATCATCGCCTTTAATATCATCGAGATTTTTAAATGCTATGTTTCTTGGTCAAGCCTAAGTTACTGTTTGGATAGTGGGATGAAAGTTGACAGTTAAATAAAATATTCTTATAATATTATTTTTAATATTATTATTATTTTAAGATATAAAAATTTTGAATTGTTTATTATATTTTGTGTAAAAATTGAGAAAATTATAATAATAAAATAAAATTAGATGAAATATTGTAAGAGATTACAATATGTGATTAGCTATAACATGGTTTATGTCCATTTATTGCAAAATAGAACGGTGTTTTGAACTTCTGATCATTTTATTACTTATTTTTATACATTGTTTTGATGTTTTTGCTTGGTCAACTTATTCCTTCTAAAATTATAAGGTCGAAAACTATATACTTTTGGAGAATAGAAGAGTCTTTAATACTCTTTAATGTCATCAAGATTTTTAAATGCTATGTTTCCTGGTCAAGTCTAAGTTACTGTTTGGATAGTGAGATGAAAGTTGAAAGTTAAATAAAATATTGTTATAATACTATTTCTAATATTATTATTATTTTAAGATTTAAAATTTTTGAATTATTTATTATATTTTGTGTGAAAATTAAGAAAAATTATAATAATAAAATAAGATTAGATGAAATATTGTAATAGACTACAATATGTGATTAGCTATAACATGGTTTATGTCCATTTATTGCAAAATAGAAAGGTGTTTTGAACTTCTGATCATTTTATTACTTATTTTTAAACATTGTTTTGATGTTTTTGCTTGGTCAACTTATTCCTTCTAAAATTATAAGGTTGAAAATTATATAGTTCTGGTGAACAGAAGAGTCTTTAATACTCTTCAATATCATCGTCTTTAATATCATCGAGATTTTTAAATGCTATGTTTTCTGGTCAAGTCTAAGTTACTGTTTGGATAGTGAGATGAAAGTTGAAAGTTAAATAAAATATTCTTATAATACTATTTTTAATATTATTATTATTTTAAGATTTAAAATTTTTTAATTATTTATTATATTTTGTGTGAAAATTAAGAAAATTATAATAATAAAATCAAATTAGATGAAATATTGTAATAGATTACAATATGTGATTAGCGATAACATGGTTTATGTCCATTTATTGCAAAATAGAAAGGTGTTTTGAATAACTTATCATTTTATTACTTATTTTTATACATTGTTTTAATGTTTTTGCTTGGTCAACTTATTCCTTCTAAAATTATAAGATCAAAAACTATATACTTTTGGAGAACAAAAGAGTCTTTAATACTCTTTAATATCATCGAGATTTTTAAATGCTATGTTTCCTGGTCAAGTCAAAGTTACTGTTTGGATAGTGAGATGAAAGTTGAAAGTTAAATAAAATATTCTTATAATATTATTATTATTTTAAGATTTTAAATTTTTGAATTATTTATTATATTTTATGTGAAAATTGAGAATAATTATAATAATAAAATAAGATTAGATAAAATATTGTAATAGATTACAATATGTGATTAGCCATAACATGGTTTATGTCCATTTATTGCAAAATAGAAAGGTGTTTTGAACTTCTTATCATTTTATTACTTATTTTTATACATTGTTTTGATGTTTTTGCTTGGTCAACTTATTCCTTCTAAAATTATAAGGTCGAAAACTATATACTTTTGGAGAACAGAAGAGTCTTTAATACTCTTTAATATCATTGAGATTTTTAAATGCTATGTTTCCTGGTCAAGTCTAAGTTACTATTTGGATAGTGAGATGAAAGTTGAAAGTTAAATAAAATATTCTTATAATATTATTATTATTTTAAAATTTTAAAATTTTGAATTATTTATCATATTTTATGTGAAAATTGAGAAAAATTATAATAATAAAATAAGATTAAATGAAATATTGTAATAGATTACAATATGTGATTAGCGATAACATGGTTTATGTCCATTTATTGCAAAATAGAAAGGTGTTTTGAACTTCTTATCATTTTATTACTTATTTTTATACATTGTTTTGATGTTTTTGTTTGGTCAACTTATTCATTCTAAAATTATAAGGTCGAAAACTATATACTTTTGGAGAACAGAAGAGTCATTAATACTCTTTAATATCATCGTCTTTAATATCATGGAGATGTTTTAATGCTATGTTTCTTTGTCAAGTCCAAGTTACTCTTTGGATAGTGAGATGAAAGTTGAAAGTTAAATAAAATATTCTTATAATACTATTTTTAATATTATTATTATTTTAAGATTTAAAATTTTTTAATTATTTATTATATTTTGTGTGAAAATTAAGAAAATTATAATAATAAAATCAAATTAGATGAAATATTGTAATAGATTACAATATGTGATTAGCGATAACATGGTTTATGTCCATTTATTGCAAAATAGAAAGGTGTTTTGAACTTCTTATCATTTTATTACTTATTTTGTACACTGTTTTGATGTTTTTGCTTGTCAACTTATACCTTCTAAAATTATAAGGTCGAAAATTATATACTCTTGGAGAAGAGAAGTCTGACGCCCCGAACTCCCACGTACGGTCACGTGGAAATCGAGACGTCAGGATGATGACAACACGGCCACACATCCCATCTCCAGGTGCCCAAAGTTTGCGAACATGCAATATGTGTACAAATAAAAACACTCAGCGGATAGATAAGCCATATAACTAAATACCAGAATTTTTGTTTAACTACAAACCAGTTTAAAACAAGCGTAAATAAAACATTACATATTCAACATCATTTCTAATCCAAATACATACTAAATAAAATATCGACAAATTTATTATATAAAAGCCATCCAAGCTACTCCTCCGGCGGAGCCGCATCCTCGGGCTCAGCCTCCCCCTCCTCTAGATCTGCATCAAAATCTACGGTACCAAAAATGGTGCCACAGGTAAGTAAAATCCAAAACGACGTAAGTTAAAACATATTACAACCAAAACAATATGCATGCAGTATGCTCAATGCACATGTCCCAAAAATCATATTTTTCCACGCACGCCAAAATCCCATTTTGGCCAAAAAACATTTTCCTTTAAAATCAGTCATCGCCATTATCCTAGATAATGACCCAAATCAATAAACCACCATTTTCCCAGAAAAAGGATCACAAACCCACATATCACCATCTCGCCATTATCCCAGATAATGGCCCATATCCAAATCAAATTCAAAACAATTTCATATTATGCATGCACCATGATCTCCCCTAGGGATCATCCGCACACTCTGGCTCTGTGCCACACTGCAGGTAACGACTACGTGTGTGACACATACACGAGCGATGCCCAGACTCGCGCCCAGCGCGTACCTGGCCAAGCCATCCTCTAGTCCCCGCCACTCTAGGGACCACGGAGTCGACACGATAGTGTTACTATATCATGCGATCCGGTCGTCGCCCAGCGACAACCCAGGGGATGTCACTCAGTTTTATCCGCTCCCGAATGACCAGAGGAGCTCCACCGAGATAATAACTCATCACGGCTTGGGCTCGTGATACGCACGCATCCGAAAATCCATTTATATATGTAACACCATTTTCAATAAAACACATGAATATATACATGCACAATGCCATGCAATTAAAATCACACAAATTAACCAACATCACCCGAACGTCCATAACAACCAACAAACAACTCCTTCCTCAATTCCAACCGACCCCCGACTCCTCGGACTCAATCCGGAATAATTAACCAGATCACAAATAATTATTGTAAAGGTAATAATACATTTAAATCTAAAACGAAGTTTGGAAAATACTTACAGCGCTATATATTATTTTTCGAAGGATCGGCGCGCAGCAAACGGTGAAGGAAAAGCAACGTAACAGTGCAAATGCACTGTGGCCGTGGGTTGTGAAATACCCACTTTTGAACGGGGACAAACCAAGACACCAAATTGATAGGGAATGGCCTAGAGGTGTTTATGAAACTAATGGAAATGAGCTTTAGCCGTGGGTGGCGGCGAAAACGCTGGTAGAAGGCAAAAACGGGTAAATCGGAGTTGAGCTCTTGGGAGCTGCTCCGGCGATGAATCTAGGCCGGAAATGGGTGGGTTAGGTCGGCAAGAGATAGGGGAAGAAGTGGTGAAGATGTGGTGGCCGAAGGTGGAGCGACGGCGCTGGAAACGACTCAAAACCGTGTGGCTTAGATGGGCTGTAGGTGGTTGACGGCGGCACGGATGGAGGAGATTTTCGGTGGGGGTGTTCACCGGCCGGAGGGGCAACTTTTAGTGGTGGTGGTGTCAGCCACGTCGGCCGGATAGCGGTGGTCTAGGCGGTGGGGAGTTGGACGCGTGGGTGAGGAGAGAGAGAAGAAGAAGAAAGAAGAAAAACGCACGGGGAGAGGGGATCACGTGGAAAGGAAGGAGAAAAAGAACGAAAAAAGAAAGAAAAGGGAAAAAGAGAAAAGGGAAAAGAGAAAAGAAAAGATGGAGGAAAAGAAATGAGGTTCAGTCCTCACCTCTGGAGTCCAACAACTGATCCAACGAAAATAAGTTTAAAAGCAATAAAACCAAGAAAATATTTTAAACACAACGTAAAGCTAAAATATAATAAATAACTAGTAAAAACTAACTATTTAATTTTAAATCCAAAAACAAGCTAAAATAAATTAAACAGCAATTTAAACTCAACAACAATTAAAATCCAATTTAAAATCCAATTACTTAAAATAAAAGAACTATTATATTAATTAAATTAAAATATTCCTTCAGTGAAAATACACGTAAAAACGGGGTGTCACATCCTCCCTCCCTTAAAATAAATTTCGTCCTCGAAATTTGCAAGGTCAAACGCTAATGTTAAAGCAAACCACAACATTCCTCATAGACCAAATTTAAGAAACATACCGCCGTTCACTCGAACAAATACGGATACTGCTCCCTCATCTCAGCTTCTCTCTCCCAAGAGAAATCTTGAGCCAACGGATCTCCCCATGCCACCTTCACCAGAGGTATCGTCTTGGATCTCAATTGTTGCTCTTTCCAATCCATAATCTGCGTCGGTTCAATTTCATAAGTAAGATCAGGTTGTAGCTGAATACACTCTAGGTCGACGAAGCGTGACTCTTGTTGTCCAAAACTCTTTTTCAAATATGAAACATGGAAGACATCGTGAATATCCCCAAAATATTCTGGCAATGCAACTCTGTAAGCGACGGACCCTACTTTCTCCAAAATCTGAAAAGGTCTAACATATCTCGGATCCAGCTTCCTCTTCTTCCCAAAACACTTAACTCCTTTCATGGGAGAGACCTTGAGATAAACTCAATCGCCTTATTTGAAGGACAATTCTCTCCTCCTGGTATCTGCGTAACTTTTCTGACGACTTTGTGCCGCCGCCATTTTATCTCTTATAATTTGAATCTGACCTTGCATTTCCTGAATTAACTCGGGTCCAATTATTTTCTTCTCCCCGACTTCATCCCAACACAAGGGTGATCTACACTTTCTCCCATACAGAGCTTCAAAAGGAGCCATTTGGATGGATGCATGGAAGCTGTTATTATAAGCGAATTTTATGAGTGGCAAATGATTCTCCCAACTCCCTTGAAATTCCATGGCACACGCTCGCAACATATCTTCAAGAGTTTGAATAGTGCGCTCTGATTGCCCATCCGTTTGAGGGTGATAAGTAGTACTAAACTTTAATTTAGTACCTAGAGCCGCCTGCAAGCTCTTCCAGAAATGGGATGTGAATCTTGGGTCTCGATCTGACACGATGCTCTTGGGTATCCCATGCAATCGCACTATTTCTTTTACATACATACGCGTCAATTTTCCCAGAGAATCAGTATTATTAACCGGTAAGAAATGAGCACACTTAGTCAATCGATCAACAATCACCCAAACTGAGTTCTTTCCACTGGGAGTCCTCGGTAAGCCCACTACAAAATCCATAGTGATATCGTCCCATTTCCACTCAGGAATAGGGAGGGGCTGAAGCAAACCAGCTGGTCTTTGATGTTCGGTCTTGACTTGACGGCAAGTGTCACATCTCTCAATATACAGGGCAATATCCCTCTTCATTCCTTCCCACCAATAATTTTTCTTTAAGTCTCGATACATCTTCGTGCTACTAGGATGGACGGAATAGGGAGCTGCGTGAGCTTCTGCCATAATTCGCTCCTTAAATTCTGAGTCCTTAGGACTTACTCTACGATCTCGAAATCGAAGAATCTCATCTTTATCCAAACTATAGTGCAATGGCCCTCTAGATTTTCTGATCCTTTTTCTAATGTCCAACAGCTTCGGGTCTTTTCTTTGAAGAGTCTTCAATTCTTCAAAATCAACTACTCGAATATCAAGAATTGAAGATATCACTTCCTCTTGTTGCGAACTTCCAATAAGGAGCCTTCTCATCCCGCAAAGTATTGAATCCATTCCAGAAGATTCAGCTTCATCCTCTAAGTGTGACTTCCGGCTCAAAGCATCAACAACTACGTTTGCTTTTCCTGGATGGTATTTAATCTCGCACTGATAATCACTTATTAGCTCTAACCATCTTCTTTGCCTCATGTTGAGATTTTTCTGAGAAAATAAATGCTTTAGACTCTTGTGATCGGTGTAGACTTCGCAAACTGCCCCATATAAATAGTGTCGCCAAATTTTAAGAGCAAAAACTATCGTAGCCAATTCTAAATCATGCGTCGGGTAATTCTTCTCGTGGTCCTTTAGTTGACGAGACGCATAAGCCATAACTCGTCCTTCTTGCATGAGAACACATCCCAAACCAAATTTAGATGCATCACTAAAAACTACAAATGGCTTATGTGGTTCTGGAAGTGCTAATACTGGCGCAGTTGTCAATCTGTTCTTCAATTCCTGGAAACTCCTCTCGCACTTGTCTAACCAAATAAACTCCGCATTCTTTCTAGTCAAAGCGGTGAGAGGTCCGGATAATCGAAAAAATCCCTCCACAAATCTTCTATAGTATCCAGCAAGTCCCAAGAAACTTCGAATCTCGCGCACAGTCGAAGGACACTGCCATGATAAAATAGCTTCCACCTTACTGGGATCAACTGCCACACCGTCTTGGAAAATTACATGCCCGAGAAATTTGACTTCTTCTAGCCAAAATTCACATTTGCTAAGTTTCGCATACAGCTGGTGCTCCCGTAACTTCCCAAGCACTAAGCGAAGGTGATAAGCATGCTCTTCAATATCCTGAGAATAAATTAAAATATCATCAATGAAGACCACCACAAAAGAATCCAGATAAGGTCGAAAAACCCGATTCATCAGATCCATAAAAGCTGCAGGGGCATTAGCCAACCCAAAAGGCATCACTTTAAACTCATAATGCCCATATCTTGATCTGAAAGCAGTCTTGGGGATATCTCTATCTCTTATTCGCAACTGATAATATCCTGACCTCAAGTCAATCTTCGAGAAGATAGCCGCTCCTTGAAGCTGATCAAATAAATCGTCAATTCTTGGGAGAGGATATTTATTCTTGATGGTCACTTTATTAAGCTCTCAATAATCAATGCACATTCTAAGAGTGTCATCTTTCTTTTTAACAAATAATACTGGCGCACCCCATGGCGAAGTACTTGGCTGGATAAACCCCTTGTCTACCAACTCTTGCAACTAGACTTTCAACTCTTTCAACTCAGCTGGTGCCATACGGCAAGGGGCTTTATGCACAGGAGCCGCTTCAGGTTCCAAATCGATAGCGAACTCCAACTCGCAAACAGGTGGTAACCCCGGAAAATCATCTACAAACACATCAGGAAATTCTTCCACAACTGGAATATCTGCTAAAGTCTTCTTCCCAGTTGGCGTAGACACCACTTGAACCAAAAAGGCATCCGCTCCACAAGCAATATCTCTCTTCGCTTGAAGTGCCGATATAACTACCGACCTTTCTTTTAATTTACTTCCCATAAATTCTAGATAATCACCATCTAGGAGTTGAAAGCTGATCACACGACTTCTACAATTAATACTTGCACAATATCGATATAACCAATCCATCTCGAGAATAATATCAAATCCCAACAACTTGAATACAACCAAATCGGCATCAAGTGTCCTTCCACCAAAATCCAAAGGACATCCTAGCGCAACTTTAAAACAACATATCATTTCACCATTTGGAAGACTCACCACTAATGATTTTGGCAGGGGTCCCGTAACCAAATTACATATCCATGCGAATGTAGATGACACAAATGATTGAGATGCACCCGAATCAAACAATGTGCAAGCATAAAAATTATACAACCGGACTCTTCCTGAACCAATCACATATACCCATGAAATCCAAAATAAAGAAAAACCAAACCACACCAAACATCAAATCCAAAAATTAATTTAGAACCATACCTGTAATCACTCCAGCATCGTGGGTCACTAGTGCCTCATCATCCACCTCTCCAGGGGTAACAGCATATACTCGAGCTTGCGCTACTTGCCTCTGATTAGTTCTTCCACCACGTCGACCTCCACGGCTTCCTTGAACTGTATTAGGACACTCACGGGTAAAGTGTCCCTGCTAGCCACAATTATAGCATCGAGTCCCACTCAAAGGGCACTCACCCACATGGGCTCTATTACACCTTCCACAAACTGGCATCCGACCTCCTATACGCACTCCTGAGGCTGCTTGTGGTCGAGTCCCGGTCCACTAAACAAATTTCTGAAGTGAACCAGAGCTACTTCCTTATCCAATAAAACTCCGCCTTTTCTGACTTGTAGGGAAGCCCATGCTCAAATTAATTTCTCGTTTTGAAATAATAGCCAAATCAACCAATTCTTGGAAAACAGTAATCCGAAGGCAAACCACCATCCGACGTATCTCGGGTCACAGACCCTCTTGGAAGCGCTCGGCTTGCATCTCCTCCGTGGTGATAAAATGAGGAGCAAATCGCCCAAGCTCTACAAATCTTCGGGCATATTGTTCCACGGTCATATTTCCTTGAACCAGACTAGAAAATTCTCTAGCTTTTTGCCGCCTCACATGTGCAGGGAAGAAACAATCATTAAATTCCTTTTTAAACCACTCCCAAGTCACAGTAGCAAAAGATCTCAACTCCAACACTAGCATTTCTCTTTTTGTCTCCCACCATTCGGAAGCAGTACCTTGTAACAAATAACTTGCATAGAGCACTTGTTGTGCCTCCGTACAACCACAGACTTCAAATGTCTTTTCTATATCTCTGATCCACTTTCCAGCTCGAAGTGGATCTTCTTCCCCAGAAAAAGCAGGGGTACGATACGCTAAGAAGCGCTCATAGGTGCACCCAGCCTGCACCGCTCTACATTGTTCCCCTCGCTGCAGATATTCAGTCAATCTGTTTAACTCACTAGTTTGCGCCTCTCTACTTTGCTCGCCTCGCTGCAAATATTCCGTCAAACGGTTTAACGCTCGAGCCATGGCGAAATTTCCATCGCCTCTCGGTAATTCATCCTGAGGTTCCCCAGAAGGCCTCCGTGATCTCACCATTTTCCTACCATAACACAACCTTTGACCCCGTTTAAATATCGGACAAAACAAACAACATAAAAACAAAACCAAATAACGATAACATATAAATCATACGATAAAACAAGCAAATACATAAAATAATTAAAAACAAGTTAACTCAATTAAAAACAGGAAACCAAGCTTCAAATAAAATAAACTCTTTAAAACACAACCTTAAAAACATTCTGGTACCGCTCCTATGGGACATGTGGTTTTACCCAGAACCAAACCGTTCTGATACCACCTGTGACGCCCCCAACTCCCACGTACGGCCACGTGGAAATCGAGACGTCGGGATGATGACAACACGGTCACACATCCCATCGCCAAGTGCCCAAAGTGTGTGCACATGCAATATGTGTACAAATAAAAACACGCAGCGGATAGATAAGCCATATAACTAAGTACCAGAATTTTTGTTTAACTACAAACCAGTTTAAAACAAGCGTAAATAAAACATTACATATTCAACATCATTTCTAATCCAAATACATACTAAATAAAATATCGACAAATTTATTATATAAAAGCCATCCAAGCTACTCCTCCGGCGGAGCCGCCTCCTCGGGCTCAGTCTCCTCCTCCTCTAGATCTGCATCAAAATCTACGGTACTAAAAATGGTGCCGCAGGTAAGTAAAATCCCAAACGACGTAAGATAAAACATATTACAACCAAAACAATATGCATGGAGTATGCTCAATGCACATGTCCCAAAAACCATATTTTTCCACGCACGCCAAAATCCCATTTTGGCCCAAAAACATTTTCCTTTAAAACCAGTCCTCGCCATTATCCCAGATAATGGCCCAAATCAATAAACCAGCATTTTTCCAGAAAAAGGATCACAAACCCACATATCACCATCTCGCCATTATCCCAAATAATGGCCCATATCCAAATCAAATCCAAAACAATTTCATATTATGCATGCACCATGATCTCCCCTAGGGATCATCTGCACACTCTGGCTCTATGCCATACCGCAGGTAATGACTATGCGTGTGACACCTACACGAGCGATGCCCAGACTCACGCCCAGCGCGTACCTGGCCAGGCCATCCTCTAGTCCCCGCCACTCTAGGGACCACGGAGTCGACACGACAGCGTCACCGTATCGTGCAATCCGATCGTCACCTAGCGACAACCCAAAGGATGTCACTCAATTTTATCCACTCCCGAGTGACCAGAGGAGCTCCACCGAGATAATAACCCATCCCAGCTTGGGCTCGTGATACGCACACACCCAAAAATTCATTTACACATCTAACACCATTTTCTATAAAACACATGAATATATACATGCACAATGTCATGCAATTAAAATCACACAAATTAACCAACATCTCCCGAACGTCAATAACAACCAACAAACAACTCTTTCCTCAATTCCAACCGACCCCTGACTCCTCGGACTCAATCCGGAATAATTAACCAGATCACAAATAATTATTGTAAAGGTAATAATACATTTAAATCTAAAACAAAGTTTGGAAAATACTTACAGTGCTATGTATTATTTTTCGAAGGATCGGCGCGCAGCAAACGGTGAAGGAAAAGCAACGTAACAGTGCAAATGCACTGTGGCCGTGGGTTGTGAAATACCCACTTTTGAACGAGGACAAACCAAAACACCAAATTGATAGGGAATGGCCTAGAAGTGTTTATGAAGCTAAGGAAAGTGAGATTTGGCCGTGGGTGGCGGCGAAAACTCCGGTAGAAGGCAAAAACAGGTAAATCAGAGTTGAGCTCGTGGGAGCTGTTCCGGCGACGGATCTAGGCCGGAAATGGGTGGGTTAGGTCGGCAAGAGGTAGGGGAAGAAGTGGTGAAGATGTGGTGGCCGGAAGTGGAGCGACGGCGCCGGAAACGGCTCAAAACCGTGCAGCTTAGATGGGCTGTAGGTGGCTGACGGCGGCACGGATGGAGGAGATTTTCGGTGGGGGTGTTCACCAGCCAGAGGGGCAACTTTTGGTGGGAGTGGTGTCGGCCACGTCGGCCGGACGGCGGTGGTCTGGGCGGTGGGGAGTTGGACGCGTGGGTGAGGAGAGAGAGAAGAAGAAGAAAGAAGAAAAATGCACGGGGAGAGGGGATCACGCGGAAAGGAAGGAGAAAAAGAAAGAAAAAAGAAAGAAAAGGGAAAAAAAGAAAAGGGAAAAGAGAAAAGAAAAGATGGAGGAAAAAAAATGAGGTCCAGTCCTCACCTCTGGAGTCTAACAACTGATCCAACGAAAATAAGTTTAAAAGCAATAAAACCAAAAAAATATTTTAAACACAACGTAAAGCTAAAATATAATAAATAACTAGTAAAAACTAACTATTTAATTTTAAATTCAAAGACAAGCTAAAATAAATTAAACAACAATTAAAATTCAATTTAAAATCCGATTACTTAAAATAAAAGAACTATTATATTAATTAAATTAAAATATTCCTTCAGTGAAAATACACGTAAAAACGGGGTGTCACAAGAAGAGTCTTTCATATGCTTTAATATCATCGTCTTTAATATCATCGAGATTTTTAAATGCTATGTTTCCTAGTCAAGTCTAAGTTACTGTTTGGATAGTGAGATGGAAGTTGAAAGTTAAATAAAATATTTTTATAATATTATTTTTAATATTATTATAATTATTTTGAAATTTGAAAATTGTTTATTATATTTTGTGTAAAAATTTAGAAAAATTATAATAGTAAGATGAGGTAAAATGAAATATTTCATTATCCAAAAAGGGCCTAAGTCATTATTCACCTTAACCCATAAATATGTGAAAATATGAATTTTGTTGCTTTATCAAAATACTTGATTGATTAACCATAATAGCTCTGTACTGTACTTTTGATGGGCAAATAACCATAGTACTTATAATTAAGAGTAATGGTAGATATATTCTTAAGATGTCCAAGTCTTGTATATTCTTTTTGAAAAATAATGGAGTCCACTATTAAAAAGTTGATGTTTTTCATTTGGGTCCTAGATTTATCCCATTTTTCAAATCATTTTTCTATAATTAAATCAAAAAGTGTAGACTATGATTTAATTTAAAATTGCTAGCTAATTATTCTGAATTAATGAAAAGCCTATTAACTAACACAAAAAAGATTATGTTAAAACATATCTTTTGATAAGCAATAAATTAAAATATGTGATGAATATATATATACATAGAATATTCATTAATGTGGCTTGCTTTAGGAACTATATTTCAGAGTCAACCAGTTTCCATCATACGCAAACCGACCAATTCCCTACACGTTTCCAACATCTAGATCATCATTTTCTCTGTCGTTTACTTTGGGGACATGCGGAAGGAAGCAAGAGATAGACTTCCCTTTTCCCTCCACTCTCTGTTCTACCAACCACAGCTTTTAACCAATCCACTCTTATCATTTTAGCATCACACAAACTTGAGACTTTTTTTTTATCACCCTCCAATGTTTGTTTGACATGTGTGCAGCTTTTGTCTCATTCATTTGTTTGGTAAGTAGAGGTCTTTTACTGTAGGAAATCTTCAATACGTCTCAACCATGCATTTGTGGCCTACTTTAAGGACCATTTTTTACATTAGGGTTTTAGATTATTCTTCATTTTTTTCATACATAAATGCATACAAATATATGGAATCATGATGGTGTCCCCCATTTTCTTGGGATGACGGTGTCTTTCTTACTTGGAGTGCAAAATTGTCAGTACTTTCGAAAAATTGTAATAAGAAAACAAAGATTTCAGATTACTTTTGGCCTGAATGATGTGTTGTTGACTGAGACATTCAAAAGATAATGGCTGAGAAGAGTAGCCAATGCGAGAAGCTATACTTCGGAAGTTGGTAAAGGAACAAAACTTTTTGCTGTTGCTTGAGCCTTTGTTTTTATTTTCCCCACCATTTCAAACTCCAATCATAAACCAAATTACAATATAGAAACTTCTTCCAGTTCCAGTACATGGTAAGGCTCTTTCCTTCTTCCTCTGTTTTCCTTTACTCCTTGCTTCCTTCCACCCCAAATGGACCTCCAAAAGCTCTTCATGTCCTCAAAACCTTTTCATATACGCATCTTTTTCTTCATCTTCTTCACTTTGGCCAAACACACACTTTCCCTAGACACAAAATTTCAAGCCTGCATGCCTCGAACTTGTGGCAATGGTCTAAATATAAGCTACCCGTTTTGGATACCTCATGAGCAAGAATCTTTCTTTGGCCTCCCCAACTTTGAGGTCATCTGTAGAGACAGAAACTCGTTTTTCTCAATTTCCAATGTCGAGTATATCATTAAGGATATCTTTTACGCCAACCATTCATTGCTCATCGCCAATGCTGCTGCCTATAAGGACACATGCCCTGCTCCTTTGCACAATATCAGCATCCATCGAACTCAATTGGATATTAGTTCGGATAATAGTGATTTCTCCATCTTCTACAACTGCATATCATTGCCTGATTACCCTATATTTGAAATAGAGTGTGCTAGCAATAGTTCCCATCTGTATTCTTTCGCCGTTTTCCACAAGGAAGCACTGGAGCAAAACTATTCTTCCGGATCGTGCCAGTCCTTGGTTGATGTGCCTGTAGATGTGCAGACTGGAGTCAACTTCACAAACTTATTGAAAATGAATCATACTGAGATTATGAAGATGGGTTTTTTGTTGAATTGGAGTGGACATGATTGCAGCAGTTGTCAGATAAGTGGTGGACGGTGTGGATTCGATAATGATAAGTTTGTTTGTTTTTGCCAAGGCGGACCTCATCTAAAAACATGCAATGATGGTAATTTCGTAGGAAGATTCATCATCATTATTGTGTAGTTTCTTCAAACTTTTCTTCCTTTCTTCTAGGCATGTGTTAAAGGAACACTATAATGAGTTCAATTCTCTCTTTTAGCTTTTTTATAGTAAAAGGTTTATCAACTAGCACCGTAGGTGAGAAGATCTCGCAGCTTTCAAATTTCAATTTTAACTTCAGCTTAGTAAATTGGACATGGATGGTTTCTTGGATTATTTCTCTGGGAATAGAAAATGACATGATCTGAACTTTTGAATGACTGATTGGTCTGGCTTTACATTCATTCTTCATGGTCTGTTTCATTATTTTCTTGAAGTCCTTAGTTTTCAGTCTAGTCTACATTCAGTCACATAAAGCTAGGGACTAAAAATTCAAATATTGCAAATTTATTAGGTTCTGATAGAATTTTCATATTCAAGTATTCTGTCCTCTGCTCCAAGACATGGACGAAATCCTAGAAATTCCTAAGCATCTGGCAGATATAATCTGTGATTTCCAGATTGCAGGTGAGCAAGAATCATGATGTTGGCACTAAATTACTCTCAAAAAACAGAGCCCACTAAAAGGGATGATTGAGGATTGGTTATGTCTAAGTTTAAAATAAAATCAATTAAAAACATCAGGTCTCTGATACCATGATATCCTGTCTCATTTCCTCCTTTATAAGTTTATGTAATCTTCCTGTTTCTTGAAGGTCCACTGTTCTAAATCTTTGCTACCTTTCTTATACTTGATGCCACTGTACTAAGTCCTTTAACCTTACAATTCATTTTCCTTCTTGCATTATGCTTCTTTTCTTTGCAGTAAATTGGATTAAAAAACAAAGTATGGGTTGGTTTTGGCTATATTAATTGAGATGAGTTTTTCATAGTTTTTTTTATGGCACTAGTATTCTGAAACTTCATTGATTCCATATTTGCTTACACAATTACACCTACAGCTAAACGGACCTGGAACTGGCGGAGAAAGCTTCTCATAGGTAATATATTTTCATCCTTTTTTCTTCCCTCTTCGGGGTCTGTCACAAACATTTCTCCAATTTGATCATCAATTTGAACCTGTTGGCACTCTTCCTTTTACCCCAGGTGCTGCCGCAGCTATTGGAAGCGTGATCATAATGTGCATCATCTTCTTCTTCTATCAAAAACGCTCCAAGAAGAAATTTGCACTGCAATATGCGCGTTCCTCCTTTGAGTCTCGAAACATCTCTTCTGATCATCCTTCCTCCACAACAACAGATCCTGAGATGGGAAGTAAGTACTTTGGTGTTCATCTCTTCACCTACACCGAACTTGAAGAAGCCACAAACAACTTCGATTCACATAAAGAACTTGGGGACGGTGGCTTTGGCACTGTCTACTATGGTAAGAGCCCATGCACAAACACAATACTGTTTTCATTCAAGTTTTTGGTACAAAACTACAAATCGTGATTTAACACAATACTAAAGCATATATCCTTAGTTTAAACTTGACGAAAATGTCTTTTTTCTGATATATTTGATCACCAGGCGAGCTTCGAGATGGGCGTGCAGTAGCAGTAAAGCGCTTATACGAAAAAAACTGCAAGAGAGTCGAGCAATTCATGAATGAAGTTGTAATCCTTACTCGCTTACGCCACCCCCATCTCGTCTCACTTTATGGCAGCACCTCTCGCCACAGCCGTGAACTGGTGCTGGTTTACGAATACGTAGCCAATGGCACTGTTGCCGATCATCTTCATGGCGAACGGGCAAAACCTGGTGCACTTCCTTGGCCTACTAGACTGAACATTGCCATTGAAACCGCAAGTGCTTTGACATATCTCCATGCATCTGCTATCATCCACCGCGATGTGAAAACCAACAACATTCTTCTGGACGACAATTTCTCTGTCAAAGTTGCAGATTTTGGATTGTCTCGTCTCTTTCCAACGGATGTCACCCATGTTTCTACTGCTCCACAAGGGACTCCTGGCTATGTCGATCCCGAGTATCATGAATGCTACCAGCTTACTGAGAAGAGCGACGTTTTTAGCTTCGGAGTGGTGCTAATTGAGCTTATATCATCCATGCCTGCTGTTGACGTCACACGGCATCGACACGAAATTAATCTATCTAACATGGCTGTCAACAAGATCCAAAACCAGACATTGCTCGAGCTTGTTGACAAAACTCTTGGGTTTGAATCAGACAGCAAGGTCAAGAGAACGATAACTGCTGTTGCAGAGTTGGCATTTCAGTGTCTGCAGCATGTCAAGGAAAGCAGACCATCTATGGCAGAGTTGCTGGAAGAACTAAACGATTTACGGGAAAAGGAGTAAATTAAGCACAAGACAGGGGAGGTGGATATATCTGCAGATGAACTTCTCAAGAGATCCATTAGGCATAAACTCATAGATGAGAGCTCTTTTAGCACCCTCGAAGCAAAAGCCTCTTAAGAGTAACAATGTTGACATGGGAGGTCCTACTAATGCTCATAACCTCGTTAATGAATTCTTAATGAATTCCTCACCATCTCCTTTTGTTTTTTTCAAAACTTTCACTACTACAAAAGAACCATCTTGTAACTTTCCCTTATAGACACAACCATAGCCTCCTTGGCCTAATTAATCTCTGAAGAAGTTGGTCATTTTCTTGATATCTGAGTAAGTGTATCTTCTTATTGAAAAGGGTCCATTATTCCTTAGAAATGTCTTAACACTCTGATGCGTTAGACTTTCCTTCTTGATAAAATGAATAATATTAATGGATGTAAACTTTCTCTTGAAGTAGAGGCCAATTATCAGAACTTCAATTACAGTAGATAAACTGACTGTAAACAAAGAATATCAAAATTACATTTTTTTATACGTGATGACACCAAACTAACACTGAAGTAGGAAATTATACTCATGTCTTGGCTATAGCTATCTAAAGTAGAATTGGGATTTAATTTGTTAATAACAGGCAAACATAAAGCCCCATTGAACATGAAATAGGTTAAAAAAAATGATGGAAAGCAAAAGTTTGAAGTGTCATTGCTAGTTTTAGGAACTTTCCAATAGAGGAACCTTATATCTCTATTGAAATAATACTTTAAGAGATGTTCATTAGCCACACCTTGGGAATGGTTAATAAAGGAGTTAAAACTTATATGCACTGAAGAAAGAAAACACCAACTCCAAATGGACTTCTTTGAGTTTTGTAAGCAGTCTAAGCAAGTATTTTGTATTGATCTTGAAAAGAAACTAGGGTGAAGAGGTATCTTACTGAATGCTATTATCATCACTTTCGATCTACTGACCTTCTGGCCTACATGAAAAACTGCAAAAAAAGAATATGTCATTTTATTCGAAAGTTTAAACCATTTAAGAGAAAATCTAACAAATTGAAATTGACATGCTTTGAAATCGAACAGTACTAAACAAGAACACAAATTTCCAATATAGACTTCATAGTAATAATTTTATATTTAATTTAATGGTCCCATCATCACTAATTGGCTAAAACGATTTGAAAAAGCAGTGGTTCTACACAACACTTCACCTAGAGGGGGGGTGAATAGGTGTAATCCGATTTTTATGGTCTTTTTAAAAAGATTGTTAAACAACAATTAATCAAAACAATAAACAACATAAATAATCAACACAAGATTTTGTTCACGGAGTGGAAACTCATTTGAAGAACGTCTTCAAAATCTAAAACCACTCCAGGTGTAAGACACCACCTCAAATCCACTATAGAAAATTTAGTTTGTTACAACCAATTTAGAGACACTCACAAAACCTTTGTAGTAGCTAAACTTGGCTTGCAACACCACGAGCGACCCACTCGATCTCTACACGCATGTAGTGTCGGAACTCTGACATTTCTATAGCTTCCCACGAGAACCTCTCGATCTCTGCATCACCAGCAGCTCCGGACTCTTCCGGCCAACGAACTTATCCACTCCAATGGACTCAACTGAAGTTTGATGTTGAATGTAGTGTGGTGGAGATGTGTTTATCCAAGAGAGAATCAATCAAGTGGGGGAGAGATTGCTCTAAATGTTCTTGGAAGCCCTTAGGGTTTTTGCTCTGATTCTCCACACTAG